>CM042388.1:12872920-13282920 GCA_023634145.1 Thymallus thymallus | reverse complement strand
AAACTATTGAGAATGGAAGCAGACTGTATTGCCACCCCTATTTGCTATATATTTAACCAAAGCCTAAAGGGGTGTGTGTGCCCACAGGCACGGAAGGAAGCTAAAATAATTCCAACTGCCTAAAAATAGTAAAGCACCCTTTGCTGGCCCTAACAGCCGCCCAATCAGTTTGCTGCCTGCTCTAAGTAAACTGATGGAGGGAATTGTGTTTGACCAAATACAATGTTATTTTTCAGAGAACAAGTTAACTACTCACTTTCAGCATGCATATAGAGAAGGGCACTCAACTTGCACTGACTCAGATGACTGATGATTGGCTAAAATAAATGAATAATAAGATGATAAGATGATGTCCCATCTTGATTACTGTCCGGTAATATGGTCAAGTGCAGCAAAGAATGACCTAGCAAAGCTGCAGCTGACTCAAAACAAAGCAGGGTTGATGAGAGATTAACTGCTTATGTAGTGCTGTAATGAAGATTGTCTGCATAATCAAATAATATTCAGCTCAGACATGCATACATACCCCACAAGACATGCCACCAGGGGTCTCTTCCACAGGAGGTTGGTGGCACCTTAATTGGGGAGAACGGGTTTGTGTTAATGACTGGAGAGGAATCAGTGGAATGGTGTTTGATGCCATTTTATTTGCACATTCTGGACATTATTATGAGCCGTCTCCCTTCCGCAGCCTCCCTTGGTCTCTTCACAGTCCCCAAGTCCAAAATAAATTCACGGCAATGCACAGTATTATACAGAGCCATGATCGCATGGAACTCCCTTCCATCTCCAATTACTCAAGCAGTATTTTTTGTTATATTGTTTGTGTATCGTTGTATTTTAAATGTGTGTAAGTGTCCTTGTCTATCAGTGTATTAGTGTTTTGTTATTTGTCATGTTTTGTGTTTTGTGTGGACCCCAGGAAGAGTAGATGCCGCCTCTGCAAAAGCTAATGGGGATCCAAATAAAAGAATTAACACATGTAACCATAGTAACATAGTAAACATAGTAACCTAACATAGTAAACATAGTAACTTAACATAGTAAACATAGTAACCTAACAGAGTTAACATAGTAACCTAACATAGTAAACATAGTAACCTACTGTAACATAGTAAACATAGTAACCTGACATAGTAACATAGTAACCTAACATAGTAACCATAGTAACCTAACATAGTAACCATAACAATCTAACATAATAAACATAGTAACCTAACATAGTAAACATAGTAAACTAATATAGTAACCTAACATAGTAACTATAGTAACCTAACATAGTAACCTAACATAGTAAACATAGTAACCTAACATAGTAACTATAGTAACCTAACATAGTAAACATAGTAACCCAACATAGTAACTATAGTAACCTAACATAGTAAACATAGTAACCTAACATAGTAAACATAGTAACCCAACATAGTAACTATAGTAACCTTACATAGTAAACATAGTAACCTAACATAGTAAACATAGTAACCCAACATAGTAGCTATAGTAACCTAACATAGTAAACATAGTAACCTAACATAGTAAACATAGTAATCTAACATAGTAACCTAACAAAGTAAACATAGTAACCTAACATAGTAACCATAGTAACCTAACATAGTAAACATAGTAACCTAACAGAGTAACCTAACAAAGTAAACATAGTAACCTAACATAGTAACCATAGTAACCTAACATAGTAAACATAGTAATCTAACATAGTAACCTAACAAAGTAAACATAGTAACCTAACATAGTAACCATAGTAACCTAACATAGTAAACATAGTAAGCATATTAATCTAACATAGTAACCTAACATAGTAAACATAGTAACCTAACATAGTTCAACACACATGAATGTATGTACAGGCACTATGTTGTGCATAGGCAACATATATTTCTTGCTTTATTTCTCTCCCTCTCTTTCAAACACACACACACACAAGCGCGCACACACACACACACACACACACACCCATCTCTCCTCCTCTCTGTACGCTGGTTTCCTGGGCAGACTCAGGACCTCAAGCCCCCGGTGCTTATAGGAAATCGTGTGCATGCCTGGCCCTACAAAGGCCTCCATTCAGCCGCCCTCATGCTTGACCTCTCGGGAGTCAGCGCTCTGCTTTGTGCCCTGCGACCCCACCGCGACCTGGGGTCACCCCCACAGGTCAGGAGGTCAAATCCAGATGCCTGTGTCTAATTTCACCCCAACTGGGTTATCCTCCCAAATCTGCCCTGAAATGTGCCCTTGGAAAAATTGCCCCAACTTCAACTGCTGCCCATGTACCTTGCCAAGGCAACTGCCCTCCATACCTATCTCGTACCTATCTCCTGCCGGCCTCATTGCACACACACACACACACACACACACACACACACACACACACACACACACACACACACACACACACACACACACACACACACACACACACACACATTCTCCCCCCAGCCCTTTCCCAACCCAGGTTGTGGGCCTACCTTGAGGGATTAGGTGTGGACAGACAGGACCCTCCAGCCAATCAACCAGTCTGTCACATTGATTTTGAGGGGTCACTGGAGCACAATGTCCAGGCTTTTCCTGTCTTAACCTCCCCTACCTCCCTGACGCACACAAACACACACACACACACACACACATGCTCGCACATTCTCACAGACACAGACACACACACACACTCGCTCTCTCTCCCACCTCCCAAAGCTCCATTGGATCCCTGCCTCTCAAATCCCCTTCCCCAGAGACTAGAGCCCTAGCTGGGGTAAAGTGGTCAGGTCATCCCCCTCCCCTGGTCCCCCACCTTCAGACAACAAAATAACCACCTCCAGAGAGCTACGGCTCAGGGTCGAAGTTAACCTTAACCAAACTGATCTAGTATCAGTTTACCCTCACCCAATCCTAACTCGTAACATTAGGAAGAAAAACACAAAACTAACCTTGGATACGCATCTAGGGAACCTAGTAGAAACCTCTTTCAGTGTCAGGATTCTATGGCTCTTATTCCAGCTCCCACATCGAACATTCCTGTTTTCCCTTCCTCCTGGAATCTCTAAGGAATTTTAAAAAACAGAACATCATGGATGTCATCTGTATGTGTGTCACTTAATTTGGGTAAATTGTTTGGGGCGAGTTGTGGATGTCTGTTTGTGATGATAACAAAGTAGGCCCATTCAATCTCTGTCTGCACTTTGTATAATACTTTAGGCCTATTCAATCTCTACCTGCACTTTGTAAAGACAAAGTAATTATGAGAAATGTCTACACGATGATCAAGTGACAAATTAGTAATTTCTCAAATGTTATACACTAACAGAAAAATGCCAGACAGTCATTCGTGACATGAAGGAGGTTTCTTTCAAGTAGTCGCGGCTGCTTAAACGCAATTAATTTATTGCATCTAGGGACGCTAATCTTTTGAGATGCAGTAACACGCCTGGCCGATAGAGGGCGAGCCTTCCAACTGCATCACGAGCCAAAGTTGTTATACTTTGGTTGTTGTCTTTTCACGAGTTGTCGAGCCAGATTCATACTTCCTTGTGACGCATTCAGGAAATGTTGATTTCCGTAGTTTGTAGTCGGCTCTTTCATGATAAATATGGGAATTTAATGGTATGTGATGTGTTTAAATTGGTAACGGTATTTTTTCCAACTTAGTGGACCAGAGTAGAAGAGTCACCGATGATAACATAGCTACAGTAGCTAGATACTCTTCAAATCGAGGGAATCGAAGAGATGTGTGTTCACCAGTTCTATTCAACTGTCAAACTTTTCTTTTAAACGCCCATGCATCATGCAGATGAACGTATTTTATTTAATCGACATGTCACATACGTGTATTTTAGCTGAATGATCTAGTTCGCCTGATCGGTAGATGCAGTGATGTTTTGTTGTTATTTCTCTAATCTAAGTTCGCTAGCCTACAAGCGCCAAGTCACTAACTCTTGAGGGATACGGGTTTGAAAAGGCAAAAACATCGAACCGTGCAAAATGACGGCGGCGGCTTCAAACTGGGGTTTGATCATGAACGTGGTCAACAGCATCGTTGGAGTGAGCGTGCTGACCATGCCTTATTGTTTCAAACAGGTACGGTTACGGCTATCTCAGTGTCACACGATTGTTCCTGTAGCAGATCTAGTTCATGATACGGTGTGTAACTTATTTGTGAACTTACGTTAACCTGCTGGTGTGACATATGGCAGTGCATGATGAACCATATGTTTCTTGTTTACCACCTTTCCACGCGCCCTAATATGTGTAAAATAGAGGCTGTGGACCTCATTCTGTATATATCTGATGTTAACACCTTTGTATTGCATTCCAATTTTAGTCCCTCATCATGCACCTGTCAATATGAAATGTGTATTACAGAGTTGCCTTATTTGTTAAGAGTTTTTACATCTCTCTTTCTCTTCTCTCTCTGCTCTGCTTTTCTCTCTCTCTCTCTACTTCTCTCTATTAGTGTGGGATAGTGCTAGGGACCCTGTTGCTGTTCTTCTGTTCGTGGATGACCCACCAGTCATGTATGTTTCTCGTCTCCACGGCCAGCAGCACCAAACGCAGGACCTATGCTGGCCTAGCTTTCCATGCCTATGGCAAACCAGGCAAAACACTGGTGGAGGCCAGGTATGTGTCCTTTCCTTTGAGAGACAATGCTGTTTGCGATTAGGGCTTTCCCCGACTTAAAAAAGTCTTAGTCGTCTGTTCAATTGGTCAACATTTTTAAACATGCGTTTTTCCATATATTGTGTGTTTTAATCAAATCAACTATATTCACTGAGCTTGTCTGATGTTTTAAGCACATGATGTTTGATTAAATAATTAAGACACACAAATGACTGCTGCGCAGTGACTGTGACTAGCACCCGTTGTCTCGTCCTCCTCCTCCCTGCTGCAGTGACTGTGACTAGCACCCGTTGTCTCATCCTCCTCCTCCCTGCTGCAGTGACTGTGACTAGCACCCGTTGTCTCGTCCTCCTCCTCCCTGCTGCAGTGACTGTGACTAGCACCCGTTGTCTCGTCCTCCTCCTCCCTGCTGCAGTGACTGTGACTAGCACCCGTTGTCTCGTCCTCCTCCTCCCTGCTGCAGTGACTGTGACTAGCACCCGTTGTCTCGTCCTCCTCCTCCATGCTGCAGCCTCCACCACAGAACATCAGTGTTTATCGCACTGCCCGTGTTGCTGAAGTGTCAACATAATTACAGCCATTTCTGACTGAGAAGTTATGTTATCCAAACCCCTCATTTATTTAGGAAAACCATTTCCTCAACCCTTGCTCTCTTTACGTGACACATGTATGCATCGCATGTGACCAAAGACCTATTTGCACTGGACTAGTATTACTAGAGAACGTTGGTTATGAAATTATTACTCCAGAATGTCTGTTATTCCAGAGGACGATTCAGACAGGATGAGTTTTTTTCAAACTGCCCCCTGTAATTCTTAATTTTTTCCCTAAATTGACAGACGAAAGCCTGGAGGCTTTTATTCTAGGCGTGAAGATGCAGTATTTCAACATGTCCAGGTGATAGGGCCACACCGATAACTAGAGTGTGATCATATTCATTAGGATATTTTAGTGATCCGCAGTACATCCTAAATGCCCCCCAGCCTTCAGATGTGAGCTAAACAGTGCTATTGCACTTGAGCTGCATTTTAAGTATATGGATGAGAAGGTGATAATTTCCAAACGTTTAGGTCAGTTGTATGCTGCTGCTTTGTGATCTATTAACAGCAAGGGTTGCATTAAATAGGCTCTATTTTTTACTGATGCTTTTGGTCATATTCAATTCATACGCACAAAACATAAAAAGTGCCAAGCTTAATACGCACGTTCACCAAAAAACAGTAGATTATTATGGTTGGAAATGTTACTCCCTAGCTAAGTAAAAATTAATGACATGTCAGATTCGGACGGGCCAAAAATGACAGATGTGTTTTGTGCTTGTGTACATAATTACATTACCCGATCTCCCCCAGTAAAACTAATCCCGTCTGAATAGGGCACAATAGGGCCTGACCTATAGCCAGGGCCGGTCTTTGTCATTCTGCTGCCATAGGCGAGACCAAGAAATGCAGCCCCCCCGCAAAACTAGAATAGTCCCAGTAAGCAAAATTACGTATTTTCCAGACATTGAACTTAGATTCAATTTAGGTTCTGAATGAAAGGTGAAAAGGTACTTTCCCTATGTTTTAAAATATACAGTACCAGTCAAAAGTTTGGACACACCTATTCATTCCAGGGTTTTTCTTTATTTTTGTACTATTTTCCACATTGTAGAATAATAGTGAAGACATCAAAACTATGAAATAACACATATGCAATTGTGTAGTAAACAAAGAAGTGTTAAACAAATTAAAATACATTTTATATTTTAGATTATTCAAAGTAGCCACCCTTTGCAAGAGAGGCAGCTTTGCACGCTCTTGGCATTTTCTTCAAGATGTCCATGAGACGTCGGCTCGTGCTTACTAGGGTGTAGCCTACCATGTCGGCCCGCAATGGAATTTTATGAATGCCCATCCATGTGGCAGTCCCAGCGTTTGTAAAACAGGCCTTTTCATAGGCTTTATTTGTCCTGATTCCTGTGACTAAACAATTTAGCTATTTAAGCAGTGAATATCGCAAGCCTATTTGCATTGTGTTTACACAGCGGGAAATTATATATACAGTATATTGCTACTGCTCGACTAAAGAAATCTCGGTTGACCAACAGCCTATCGACCAAACAATCGAACAGTTGACTAAATGTGGTCAGCCCTAGTTGCGATGTGCATTCGGAAAGTATTCAGACCCCTTCCCTTTTCCCATATTTTGTTACGTTACAGCCTGTTTCTAAAATGTATTAAATATATTTTTTTCTCATCAATCTACACACAATACCCCATAATAACAAAGCAAAAACAGGTTTTTATACATTTTTGCAAATGTATAAAAAAAATCTACTGAAGTACCTTATTTACGTAAGTTTTCAGTCCCTTTGAGCTCAGGTGCTTCCTGTTTCCATTGATAATCCTTGAGATGTTTCTACAACTTGATTGGAGTCCACCTGTGGTAAATTCTATTGATTGGACATGATTTGGAAAGGCACACACCTGTCTATATAAGGTCCCACAGTTGACAGAGCAAAAACCAAACCATGAGGTTGAAGGAATTGACCGTATAGCTCCGAGTCAGGATTCTCTTGAGGCACAGATCTGGGGAAGGGTACCAAAAGAGTTCTGCAGCATTGCAGGTCCCCAAGAACACATTGGCCCCCATCATTCTTAAATGGAAGAAGTTTGGAACCACCAAGGCTCTTCTTAGAACTGTCCGCACGGCCAAACTGAGCAATCATAGGAGAAGGGCCTTGGTCATGTAGGTGACCTAGAACCCGATGGTCAGTTTCTCTTTGGAGATGGGAGATCCTTCCAGAAGGACAACCATCGCTGCAGCACTCCACCAATCAGGCCTTTATGGTAGAGTGGCCAGACGGAAGCCACTCTTCAGTAAAAGGCACATGACAGTCGGCTTGGAGTTTGCTAAAAGGCACCTAAAGGACTCTGAGACCATGAGAAACAAGATTATCTGGTCTGATGAAACCAAGATTGAACTCTTTGGCCTGAATGCCAAGTGTCACGTCTGGGGGAAACCTTGCACCATCCCTACTGTGAAGCATGGTGGTGGCAGCATCATGCTGTGGGGATGTTTTTCAGCGTCAGGGACTGGGAGACTAGTCAGGATTGAGTGAAAGATGAACAGAGCAAAGTACAGAGAGATCCTTGATTTTAAAACCTGCTCCAGAGCACTCAGGATCTCAGACTAGGGTGAAGGTTCACCTTCCAACAGGACAACGATCCTAGGCACATAGCCAAGACAATGCAGGAGTGGCTTTCGGGACAAGTCTCTGAATGTCCTTGAGTGGCCCAGCCAGAGCCCGGACTTGAACCCGATTGAATATCTCTGGAGAGACCTGAAAATAGCTGCGCAGCAACGCTCCCCATCCAACCTGACAGAGCTTTAGAGGATCTGCAGAGAAGAATGGGAGAAATTCCCCAAAATACAGGTGTGCCAAGCTTGTAGCGTCATACCCAAGAAGACTTGACGCTGTAATCGCTGCCAAAGGTGCTGTAATCGCTGCCAAAGGTGCTTCAACAAAGTACTGAGTAAAGGTTCTGAATACTTTTGTGAATACAGTTTTCAGTTTTTAATACATTTGCAAAAATTTCTAAAAACCTGTTTTTGCTTTGTCATTGTGGGGTATTGTGTGCAGATTGATGGAAAAAAAATATATTTAATCAATTTTAAAATAAGGCTGTAACGTAACAAAGTGGAAAAAGTCAAGAAGTCTGAATACTTTCCGAATGCACTGTATATCTTGTGTCTTTAGAGCCTTGCTAATGTCTGAATGTCTCTCCCGCTTCTTCCACTCTCTCCCCTGGTCTCTTTCTGACTCTGTCTCTCTCTTTCTCTACAGTATGATAGGTCTGATGCTGGGGACCTGTATTGCCTTCTATGTCGTCATCGCTGACCTGGGCTCTAATTTCTTTGCCCAGTTGTTCGGCCTACCGGTAGGAGTCATGAGTTTTGAGTTACAGAAGCAGTCAGAGAATACAGTCAGAGAATAGAACCAGAGAATACAATCCCTTCTTCCGTGACCTAGTTTACAAATGAAAGGCACATCATAAATCACCTGCATATAGAAAAATTGTCATCACGAACAATACATAAACATTTATAAATGCTATGATTGGATGTACACTCTTGGAACTGACTGTGTGCTATGTGATTGGTCTGATTAGTTTCCTGTCCCACCCTCCCCAGGGCTGCGTTCAGTACGAAAACATTTATTGTAATGTTTAGTTAAACAGAAACGGTGCTGTACTTAACGACCAGTTGAAAAACTGGGAGGTTGTAGGTTTGGGAACGCTTCCATTTAAATACTTCACTCATTGCTGTAAGCCACACCTTACCACACCTCGCCACACCCAACAAATGGAGCAAACGTACCTCAAAGTCTATTCAAGAACGTACAAGAAAGTTTTGGGGTGATGGGTTCTGACTTCTAAACTTGAAATATGAAATATCCTTATTCATGTTACTGAGGGAGGGAGAGAGGGGAATGCAGAAAGTTTACATTCTGTCAGAACATGTTATTGTTAGATATTATGTATCTTATAGAGAGGAGAAGGGCTACAGTCTGGTTTCAGTTGTTGGGTTGTAATTTGAAATAGTTGCTACTACACCAGAAGTTAATGGTTATATGTAGTAGGAATGTATATGGTGGGGTCAGTGGAGGTTGGATAAGAGCCAGGGGCTTGGAATGTTACTAAGTAAGGTAAGGTAATCACATGGTTGCGGTCACTGATGAGGGTGGACTAGTGAGGAATGTGGGCCCAGGTCAGGTCACATGAAGGAGAAGGAACAGTTTATTACCAACATCGCTTGACTTCCTGCCTAACAACAAAGATGTAATGTTTAGTGAAAAGGAGGAGACTCAAGGGGGGGTATAAATACTGGTGCTGGTGGAAGCATGTTTTTGTCTTTTCAGCTATTTGACCCAGTGGGTGAATAAACTTGGTTTGAGCTTTTCCTAGTTGTCCGTTAGGTTTTACTCTGCTTATTTAGAACCTAACAGGGGAAATGTGTTGTTCAGTACAAAACGTTCCGCAACGTAGAAAATGTACTGTTGCTGATTGGTTTGAACTGACTGTGTGACATGATTGGTTAGAGCTTGTGTCCCGCCCTCCGCAGGTGTCATTCGGTTTCCGTGTGCTCCTGCTGATCGTGGTGTCTCTGATCATCGTGCTGCCTCTCAGTCTGCAGAGGAACATGATGTCATCCATCCAGTCCTTCTCTGCCATGGCCCTCATGTTCTACACTTTCTTCATGTTCACGGTGAGACTGCAACCATACCGGGGTAGGGGTAGGGGAAGGGGTAGGGGTACAGGACTGCCTGGTGTAAAAGAGGATCCTATTCAGATGGGGAAAATGTTCAGAGTTTTGCTAATAGAAATGTAACTCATAATCCTTTCTAAAACTTAGCATGATGATATGTGTTTAAGTTTCTTATCCTGTTTCATACTGACAGAATCATGCCTGTGGACATTGTGACTCTGTTGCCTTTTCTTTGAGCCTATTGTGGAATGTTATTGTCGCTGTCTTTCTGTAATGTTTGCACTGCATACAGTTAGCCTTTAGCACTGTTACTGTAATATAGTATAGCCTTTTAGTGCTATCCAGTGCTCGGGTCCAACCGCCTGTAGTAGAACCATGACACTGAACACCACTGTGAGTTGGAGTACTGTGGGATTAGAACCAGACCCAGTCCTGGCCCTGACCACCGCCCAACCTGTTCCAGACCACTAACCCTCTAACTGTGATGTATCTCCCTTCCTCTCCTCCTTCCTTCTCTCTTTGTTGTTCTTGACCCCTCCCCTCCCTCCTTCCCTTCCTTGCTGACACCTCCTTTCCGATTCTATCTATCTTCCTCTCTGTGACTGTTTCTCTTACCTTCCTCTCTGTGGTGACTGTTTCTCTTACCTTCCTCTCTGTGGTGACTGTTTCTCTTACCTTCCTCTCTGTGGTGACTGTTTCTCTTACCTTCCTCTCTGTGGTGACTGTTTCTCTTACCTTCCTCTCTGTGGTGACTGTTTCTCTTACCTTCCTCTCTGTGGTGACTGTTTCTCTTACCTTCCTCTCTGTGGTGACTGTTTCTCTCTTACCTTCCTCTCTGTGGTGACTGTTTCTCTCTTACCTTCCTCTCTGTGGTGACTGTTTCTCTCTTACCTTCCTCTCTGTGACTACTGTTTCTCTCTTACCTTCCTCTCTGTGACTACTGTTTCTCTCTTACCTTCCTCTCTGTGACTACTGTTTCTCTCTTACCTTCCTCTCTGTGACTACTGTTTCTCTCTACCTTCCTCGACTGTGACTGCTGTTTCTCTCTACCTTCCTCGACTGTGACTGCTGTTTCTCTCTACCTTCCTCGACTGTGACTGCTGTTTCTCTCTACCTTCCTCGACTGTGACTGCTGTTTCTCTCTACCTTCCTCTCTGTGACTGCTGTTTCTCTCTACCTTCCTCTCTGTGACTGCTGTTTCATTCTACCTTCCTCTCCTGTGTTGCTGCTGACCTGCTGTCTGGCTGCTGTAGATAGTCATGTCTTCTCTGCGTTACGGCCTGATCTCAGGCTCCTGGTTCGAGCGTGTGCATCTGTGGCGGGTCAGGGGCGTCATACAGTGCCTCCCCATTATCGCCACCACCTTCTGCTGTCACCCGTAAGTAACCATGGAAACGACCCTTAAACTCCGACCTGGAGGAAGGTATCAGCTCCGACACTAAGGGGACAAAATTCAACCCCCACCCACTAATAGCATCCTCCCTCTTAATCTCCAATCCTCGTATTTCCATTTCCTGTCCCCTCTTCAAAGTTAGTCTTTAGGTTGTTTGTGTGTCTGTGTTTGTGGTGTTTATGTTTTGGAGGCAAGGGGGTTTACAGTTGTTGCTCAACCTCTGCCCCCCTCAACTACCATCCTCTGATGTGGAGGATGCTCATGGAGCTGTCTCTCTGATCCTCTGGAGCTGGATATGGGAAATAGCTACAGACCATAAATTCCGTACCGATCAAAACATCTGTCCCTCCTCTGAAATATATATTTAATTTCTTGATCAGTCTTAACATTCTAGTTTTTAGGGCGGCGCAATATGGGGGACATTTTTTAAATTGCGATTTGGGTAAACTGTTGGAATCATATAAATAGAATGATCATTCAAATTTTCTGGTTGGAATACGGTTTGGCATGACAGCGAACGTAAAAGGTAAGGGTGGAGATGATTGTGATAGAGGAGGAACCAAATGGTTGGTCAGTGTTTTCCCATGGGACCCTAATTAGATTTATATACACTGAGTGTACAAAACATTATGAACACCTGCTCTTTCCATGACATAGACTGACCAAGTGAATCCAGGTGAAAGCTATGATCCCTTATTGTCACCTGTTAAATCCACTTCAATCAGTGTAGATGAAGTCAGGTTAAATAAGGATTTTTAAGCTTTGAGACATGGATTGTCTATATGTGCCATTCAGAGGGTGAATGGGCAAGACAAAAGATTTAAGTGCCTTTGAACGGAGTATGGTAGTAGGTGTCAGGCACACAAATTTGTGTCAAGAACTGCAACGCTGCTGGGTTTTTCACACTCAACAGTTTTCTGTGTGTATCAAGAATGGTCCACCACCCAAAGGACATCCAGCCAACTTGACACAACTGCGGGAAGCATTGGAGTAAACGTGCCAGCATCTCTGTTGAACGTAACGCAGTATTAGGAAGGTGTTCTTAATGTTTTGTATACTATAGTGTAGATTGGTACATTCAGACAAAATATTTTAGAATATTCTTTGCTTTTTCCTATCTGATTTAAGATCAAGCTGTTGCACAAACAATGCTGAAATATTCCACCACCGGTACCGCCCTGTATTAGAGGGCAAATGCTGCTAGCAAACTTTTGCCATCTCAGTGGATTTAGCTAGCCAGCTAGCTAGCGATTAGCATTAGGGACGAACACAAAATCTTTAAGCATATTTGCAGATTGCTAAAACAACTAACTAGTGTATCAAGTTACACAGACAAACAGTATAATATAGAACTTGGATTTATATTAAGAAGCGAAGTGGAAAGCTGCGTCGTTCTTGTTTGGAACAATCTGTTGACTGCATGCTGTTGCTGGTCAATTCATGCAGAGTGAATCTGGAGCACGAGGAACTTCCTGCTTGAGTGACAGCGGGAGAACTCCGTCAACTCGAACAATATATCAAAAGTAAAGAGAAATGGGTGTTACAGATGGCTGTTTTGAAAATATCGCTGCCTCGTGTGATATGGATATTGCACATGTCAATATCGCAATTCCGATTAAAATTAAATTAATCGTGCAGCCTGTACTAGCTGGTCATTGGGCTTTTGTAAATCTCTACAGGTCCGAGAGGATGATTCTAATATCGTCACTGCCTTATTAGGGCAGGAGGATAACCGTTTTTGTCAGCATGGCAACGTCTGTCTAATGTTTTTATTTTGTTCAAATTCATTTCTCTGGTTCCTCCCCTCTTCATTCTTCTTTCACCAGGCCCTCGGCTTCTCTCCTCTTCCTCTTTTGGTTCATGCCGTAACTCCGCCTGCTCTCCTCCCTCCTTCCCTCCCTTAGATGGTGCTGTCCTCATTTGAACATGGGCTGCTCAGTGGCTTGTGGCTGGGGCGGGTCTTTATGGTGCGCTGGGACGGCATCTTTCGCTGCCTCCCTATCTGTGGCATGGCCTTCGCCTGTCAGTCGTAAGTACCTCCCAGTCACTCTCCGCCCCTCCAGCGCAATAGTATGTATTATATCCTGGTCCCTAAAAGTCTGATAGGATAGGGGTTGTGTGCATAAAAGTGGGAGACACCTCCTTTTTCAAATGGAGGGGTACCTACCTACCAATACGTTTTCAAATGTTTACTTGCTAACTAGCATAGCTGGTCCAATTGTTGCAAAGAGTTATGGGATATTAGAATCCTCTTTTCTTAACCTTTGTCATCTTCAACCTAGAACATGACCAGGATGTAGAGTCTCGAGACAGAACAATAATGGGTAGAATGGACATGATCGTTTAGGTTGTGTTTCATGCTGCACCTGATTTGTTGAAATGTGCTAGTGACTGTAACTCTGCTGCTGGCAACAATTTCATTATGTTTTTTTTGCCGACGTTTACTGACCCCAGCCAAATTCAACGGGTGTTGAGCGTTCGTAAATGTATCCGTTATTCTGCACTCTGGCACACTCAGACGAGAGTGCTCTGAAATTGGAGTAGATAGCCAGAGTGAATTTATGAACGCACCCTAAGGCTTTAGGGGTGGTTAGTCTACAAGGGGATTGAGTTTTTGGGTGGAGAGTTAGAGGGTTTGTAGGGGAGGTTGCTGATTCGCTGTTGCACTTTCATAGCTTCACACTTAACCAATCGGCTTCTTCATTCCATGTCCTTTCGTCAGTTACTGCTAATTCTGGATACAGACCACTGCTGTAGTTGGATCTGTCTAACAAAGTGCAGAATTTTGTTTCGGTACGGTATTCAGGAGCTACATTCTCACGCTGGGAAAATCTATTCTTTATTATAACGTCATTGTTAATAATCCATATAATCCACCCATTCCTCTATCCATCCATCCATCCATCCCCACCTCCATCTGCATGCTCTGTCGCTGCCTCTTCTCTTCTGTCATCGTCATGGTGCCTGGGCTAGGGAGGGGAAGGGGTTGGGCATTCTGGTTTTGGATAGGGGTGGGGTTTGCATGTATGAAGTCGGTTTAAGGAGTTTGTGAGTTTTTGGAGGTGTTTGGGTGAGGTGTTTGAGGGTGGGGGAGGGTGAGGTAGGTGTTGGATGGGTGAGGCTGACTGTGGTGCTGAGGCTGGAATGAGGCTTTAATAATTATCACACTGTGGTAACACTGCTCTCATCACTCTCTGTGTGTGTGTGTGTGTGTGTGTGTGTGAGCGTGGACACGCACACTCGTCCCTGTGTGTGTGTCCCTGTCTAGCTGTGATGAGTGATATTTGGCAGGGCCCCTTGTTGGCCAATGGTCAAACAGCGAGCAGAGCACTGCTCCAGCCAAACCACTAATCAGACCACTGGATGGCGGCCATCTTACGACACACTGATGTATTCACACACTGATTAAACAGCTTTCAACACATATGCTTTTTATTACTTTTTATTAAAGCTGTTTACTTTCGTTTACAACATGATTTAACATCATTATTAACCAGGCCAAGACTATAGAGTTATGAAACTGAGCAGTCATAGAATAGACAAAAACTAATGAAAATGTCCCTCTGTGATACTGCTGTGGATTAAAACAAACCAGATAAGCAATATATCTTTTAACTCTACCCACATGCTAGGGTGTTAGTTTCAGTTATCGGTTTCAGTTTTACTAGCAGGAATATCACAAATAAATGTGAATTTAGCGCTGTTTTACAAACCGTATGAACAAAATTAAAAAAACATACATTGGACTATTTTACAGACGGTGTAAACGGAATGAAAAAACATGGGAATTAATTATATTGAGAGAATGTACAGTACTGTACAAGTTTGAGGTCTAGTTCCAGTAAGCTGTTTTATTTGACCTCGGCTATAAGATGGAATAGTTCCTGAGTTTAAACAGGCGTCAAAGAAAAGCACAGTGGGACCGTGCTGCACACCCATAAAAACCACAGAAGGAGAGGAAGAGAAGGACCTAGGGAGAGAATGAAAGAGAGAGAGAGAATGCATTAGAGACAGTAACTGTACTCTCACTCTCGCACACACACACACACACACTGCCAAGAAACTTTATAATGCTCTAAACCCAGCCTAGCACTACAGTAGGTATAAAATAGAAGCCCTGTAAATTCCCCTTTTACAGTGCCGCTGGCCTGTTCTGTTACAGTGCCGCTCGATGACAGACAACCCCTTCTGTTTCTTTGTTTCTCAGAGATAATAACCAGCACTTTACTGCACTCCTGTCTGTCTGTCTGTCTGTCTGTCTGATCACCCACTCATTCTCTCGCACACACTTGTGCATGGCGTCGCACTAACACACACAGTCACACAGTCTTTCTCACCCCCTTTACCTACCAGTTTTTGGAAATCAGCTGTTTTTCTTTCAATGATCTGTTTAGCATGTGTTTTATGTGATATGATACCAATGCTGGGGTGTATTCACTAGGAACCAAACACAACCAAACGGGGAGGGACCTAGCTGAATTTGTCCAATAGAAACTCTTGTTTTTGTTGCAAAACGTTTTGGACTAATGATTACACCCCTGATCCACACTGTTAAATCTGATCATCTATAATGACTAGAGATCGAAAGTATCAGACAAAATGTACTTTTTTACCCTCTCATGAGTTCCCTTGTCTAATGTCTTATTCTCTAGCTGGAATATTTTTGATTTTGATTAAATTATGATCATAAAACGCCAGAAACATTAGATAATCCACAAAGTCTTGAAGCTTTACCTTTCTAGTAGCCTATAAAGGTTGTCCTGAATCTTGATCAGTCTGTGTCAGCTGTAGTTTGTGGGTTGGTTGTTTGTTTACAGGCAGGTGTTGCCTACCTACGACAGTCTGGACGAGCCCTCCATCAAACGCATGAGCACCATCTTCACTACCTCCCTCAACGTCGTCACCACCTTCTACATCACTGTGAGTGGTGCACGGTAATGATGTCACTTCCTGTATCGATGTCTTCGCCGCGAAGTACACTGTTCTACACTGCACAATGGTTTAGGTGTATATTACAGTGCCTTGAGAAAGTATTCATACCCCTTGACTTATTCAACGTTTTGTTGTTACAGCCTGAATTCAAAATGTATTCAATCATAGTTTTTTCACCCATCTACATAATACCCCATAATGACAAAGTGAAAACATGTTTTTAGAATTTTTTCCAAATTTACTGAAAATGAAATACAAAAATATCTAATTTATATATGTCAATACATGTTAGAATCATCTTTGACAGCGATTACAGTCTTTCTGGGTAAGTCTCTCAGAGCTTTGCACACCTGGATTGTATAATATTTGCACAAGGTCTGTCAAGTTGGTTGTTGATAATTGCTAGACAGCCATTTTCATGATTTGCCATAGATTTTCAAGACATTTTATGTCAAAACTGTGACTAGGCCACTCAGGAATATTCAATGTCGTATTGGTAAGCAACTCCAGTGCATATTTGGCCTTGTGCTTTAGGTTATTGTTCTGCTGAAGGTGAATTTGTTTCCTAGTGTCTGTTGGAAAGTAGACAACCAGATTTTCCCTGTGCTTAGCTCTATTCTGTTTCTTTTGAACCCTCCCATCCTCTCCTCTCTGTAGGTGGGATTCTTTGGCTACGTCAGTTTCACGGAGGACATAGCCGGTAACGTTCTGATGAACTTCCCTTCTAACCCGGTGACCAAGATGATCCGGGTGGGCTTCATGATGTCAGTGGCAGTCGGCTTCCCCATGATGATACTGCCCTGTAGACAGGCCATCAACACCATGCTGTTCGAGGTGACTGTATACACACATACAGGTTAACACACACCAACACACACACACACACTAGTGATGGGGGGGGGGGCGTTGCATATCGGAATATTATTTTTTATGATATATATCGTATCGTTTTTCCAATATTGCAATAATATTTTTGTGCTACCTTGTACCTGCACCAAAACTATTTTTCCTTCATAGCTTAGACTCTCAAGGCCATCTCCTGTCCCCCTGCAACATCGAATCGCAATAAAATCCCAGCATTGGATCACAATGCATATAGAATCGTGAGAATCGCAATACATATCTTATCGGCACCTAAGTATTGCGATAATATCGTATTATGAGGTCCCTGGCAATTCCCAGCCCTAACACACAAACACACACGTTTGTTTTACTATCCTTGTGGAGACCAAACAATTGATTCCCATTCAAAATCCTATTTTCCCTAACCCTAAAGTATGGCCGACAACTTTACTTTGAGCCAATCAGAGAGCACGAACCTCCACGATGGGGGAGTTAACAGGAGTGACAAGAAAAAGGGAAAAAGACGGCCCATAATCCACCCATTTCTGGTCTCGACTTGACCATAAAGCAACAGACACTGACATGCAATGCCAAACAATGCTACTGCCACCTTCTGGTTTGGAGTATTTTAACAAGGCTGAGTGTCTGACTTCAAGGTCTTTTCTGTGTGAACACACAAGATTGACTGCTGACACACTGTTCAGAGGTGCTAGTTACTGTCGGCAGGCAAACGTTTGACAATCCTACAATCCCGAACTATTAACCTATTCCTAACTCTTAAACCTAACCCTAACCCTGAACCCTGAATCTAACCCCCAAACCCAAAATAGCATGTTTCCTTGTGGGGACCCACTGTTGTCCTTTTTTTGCTATCTGGTCCCCACAAGGAAAGTAAAACCAAACACACCAAGACGCACACTGTCAATATGATATTATCATTCCCTAACCTGGAAGAGCTTTACTGTAGAACACTTCTAATGAATCTCTCCATCTCTCCCTTTCGCTCTCCTCTTTTTCTCCCTCTAAGCAGAAGGATGGGACCTTTGCTGCGGGGGTGTACATGCCTCCATTCCGCTTTATGATGATCACCGTTGCCATCGTCTTCGGAACCATGCTGGGAGGCATCCTCATCCCCAATGGTGTGTGCGTCTGTGCGCGTGCGCGTGTGTGTGTGTGACTGCAGGTCTTTAAGGTGCGTTTGTTTGTTGTTTCATGTGTATTGTAGCTCAGGCTGTGTAAATATGAGTCAAGACGCCAAGATTGTCACACACTAACACACTCCTTAAATCACACCTCTAACTTTTATCTCCTCTGGGCGAACAGACAGGAAGATACTGTAGAGCTATTATTCTCCCTCCTCAGACACACACACACACACCCTCTGGCTCATAGCCCCCCCCCCCCCCCCCCCCCCCCCACAAAACACACACCGCGCACACACTTGTTCTTTAGTGGTCTCCGTTGTGTGTTTTCTGTTATGATGATTTAGATGTGAAGGTTGGGGTTAGTTTGTATGTTTTATTCATCTTGTGTGGTAAGGCTTTTCGTTAGGGTTGTGTTTGGGTAGGGACACGTACACACACACACACACACACACACACACACACACACGCTGGGGTGTGTGTATCTAATCAGGCTAATAGAAAGGGGGATGGGGGACTCAGTGGGGAAACAGACACTAAATCTGAGGCACACAATATGGCCTGGGTTCCCAGGAGGAGAGATGGGGCCTGTGTTCCCAGGAGGAGAGATGGGGCCTGTGTTCCCAGGAGGAGAGATGGGGCCTGTGTTCCCAGGAGGAGAGATGGGGCCTGGGTTCCCAGGAGGAGAGATGGGGCCTGGGTTCCCAGGAGGAGAGATGGGGCCTGGGTTCCCAGGAGGAGAGATGGGGCCTGGGTTCCCAGGAGGAGAGATGGGGCCTGGGCTTGGGTCGGGAGGAGGATGGCACTGGTACTGGCTTGAAACACAGGGTCTGGAATTGAAACTTCTGCTAGATTAGATTAATTTGGGACAGGGCCATGGGCCAGATGGGTTGGAACGGGGTATGGGGATTCTGACTTCTGATTGAACAGGAAGGCTAAGCCCCGTCCCTGTCTGGAAAAAGTTGAGGAGGTGCAGGAAGAGGTGGAGAGTAACAAGTGTGGAAGAGTAGGATGAGGACTATTAGCCAGGCTGATCCGTAGACCCACGTGGTTCACTGTCTGCTACAGTGTGTGGTTTTAGCCAGGCAAGTGGATTGTGTGTGTGACTTCATGTTTGTCTATGCTCCTCCCTCTGTAGTGGAGACCATCCTGGGTCTGACTGGAGCCACCATGGGCTCCCTCATCTGCTTCATCTGCCCCGCCCTCATCTACAGAAAGATCCAGAAGAATGGACTCACCGCACAGGTACCACACACACACACACACACACACACACATTATCTCTACTAACCCCATCACTGACCAACATCTCTCTCTCTCTTTCTCTCTCTCTCTAGTTGGTGTTGTGGGTGGGGTTAGGCATCCTGCTGGTCAGCACCTTCACCACGCTGTCAATCTCAGCCAGTAACTCCACCCCCAAGCATGTCCCTCCTCTCCCTGCAGCTGACAAGAGTGCCATCTTTGCAGACCTTCCTGACATCACTGATTTACTGAACGGTACGGACCATATTGCAATGTTAGTCAACTATTGTGTTCAGTCCGAACTCCAAAGATCACATTGTGATGTCAGTGTTGGAGAAAGGTAAGAGTATAGAAACCAAGGGCCAAAAGGTCAAAGCAATCTTAAAACAAAGAAAGATGGAACAGCAGATAAATAGGGGAATATATTAAATGGTTGACTGACAGACAGCTAGACAGACGGGGGTAGAGGATAAGAGGAGCAGCCTTTTGACATTGATGGAGCCAGAGTGATGCTCTTCAAACTCCAGTGGTTTCTCATCCTCTCCCCCTCTCCTCACCCCTCTCTCCCCCTCTCCTCACCCCTCTCTCCTTTTCCCCCTATCCTGGGCAGCTGAAATGCCTGCTCGCTCTTTCCTGTAAAAGGGGGATCAGATGGAGGGAGGGGATTCAGAGATACAGACAGAGGAAATAAGGGGAGAGATGTGTGAAACAGGAGGGCTGGGGTTAGGGGTTTGGGCGTTAGGGGTTTGGGTAATTAAAGATCTTCACAAACCGGAGCAAGGACAGTTCACACAGCCTCATCCTTCCTTCCGTTCTCTAGCACTCTTTCTTTCTTTATCTCTCTCTCCCTCTGACTGATACAGTCGTCCACTTCCTTCCACACCTGTTTCCTGTTTATTTCAGATTAATGAGAACGGAAGCATGGTTCCCTGTTTCTCTCTCGGTCTCTCTCTGTCTGTCTGTCTGTCTGTCTCCCTCCCTCCCTCCCTCCCTCCCCTCCCCTTCTCATTCTCTTAGGCTGTACTGTAGCAGGTATTGTAGGTCTGCATTATTGTTGCATCTCTTTATAGCTTAGATCTCTGCTGCCATCTAGTGGTCTTTACACATACAAACAAATTGGTTAAAAATGCTGTATTCTCTTCCTCTCCCTCCCAGCAGTAGAGAAGCCGGTAGTAGTGAACCAGCCTGAGGTGGAGCCTGTGTTGGTGGAGAGGCCTAAGGCCCCTGCTGCAGTAGAGCCAGTCCGTCCAGTAGAGAGACAGCAGGAGCAGGCTGAACCCCCCCAGATCAAAGGGCCTGAACAAGGATTTCAAGACAGGAAGGAGGAGGAAGTGCAGCTGGACCGCCCAGACGCAGGTATGGAACCAGGGAGGACCTGTTAGAACCAGGGGGAACCCTTTAGAACCCATTAGAACCCTGTAGAACCAGGGGGAATCCACTAGACTAGAACATAGAAGAAAAGCAATAATCTATAAGTGATAGGTTGTTTGTCAGGAATATTATTTACAGCAACACCTGAAACCCCATGTGTTGTACCTGTGTGCATTCCCCCTCCTCCAGGTGTGGCGGTAGCTGACGGGGAGGCCCATCGGCACGAGCCGCCCATCCCCCATGATGAGGTTCAGATAGAGAAGAGGAAGAATGATGCAGAGCTGGAGGAGGAGGAGAAACAACCTGCAGCGGGAGGAGAAGAGTCTGAGGGTCAGGGAGCGGCGGACCAGGAAGAGGGGAAGCGTAAAGAGGGAGGAGTGGAGGAAGAGAAACTTCTCGTGGTGGTGAAAAAGGAGGAAGTGGAAGTGGGAGGTGCCGAGGTGCAGTCCAATAAGGTGCTGGGGAAGCCTGACCCCGGGGCGTGGAAGAAACAGGAAGTCCCACCCCTAAAGCAAGTGGAGAAACTTGCCCCAGTGAAAAAAGTGTTTTTTGGGAAGGATGTGGTGGCTGAGCAGGTGCTGGTTGATGATGTGGCCAAAGCCCCAGAGGCTGCCTGGAAACGTGAGTATGACTGGTCTTCATCCAGAACATTCAATTAACTCGGATGCTCTTAGTGATTGGAATGGCTGTAGATGTGTTGGACATCACCTCGCCTTTGACTCTGTGGTTTAGGTGAGCCGGCGGACCCAGTTCCTGAAGCAGTGGTTCCCGTGGCAGCAGAGGGGGCTGCTGTTCCAGAAGTGAAGGAGGGAGGCACGGACGACAAGATGGATGGTAAGTGGAGGAGTGGAAATTGCACTGAGGAAAAGTAGGATTAAAGACAAAAGGAGTAGGATTGAAGTACAGAACAAGGACCAGGGTTAGCAGCTCCCAGACAGACCAGACAGAAAGATATACCAGACAGAAAGATATACCAGACAGAAAGATATACCAGACAGAAAGATATACCAGACAGAAAGATATACCAGACAGAAAGATATACCAGACAGAAAGATATACCAGACAGAAAGATATACCAGACAGAAAGATATACCAGACAGAAAGATGGACCAGAGAGAAAGACTGATAGACGAGACTGACATAGCAGACAGACTTGGCTTGATTCTCTCAGGATACTCAGGTTTCTGGTTTCTCTCCTCTCTGACTTCTTTTCTTTCTCTTTCCCTCTCCCTTTCTTTTCCTCTGTACCGGCTCCTGTCACAGTGATAAAAAAGCTGGTTGCAGGTATGAACTCATCCCTCGCTTTCTCTTTCTCTTTCTTTCTGTCTCTCTCTCTTTTTTCTCTCTCTCTCTCTCTCTCTTTCTCTCTTTTTTTCTCTCTCTTTATCTCTCTTTTCTCTCTCTCTCTCTCTTCTCTCTTTTCTTTTCTCTTTTTCTCTCTCGCTCTTTTTTTCTCTCTCTCTCTCGTTCTCTCTCTCTCTCCCTGCCTGCCTGCCATCGACCTGTATAGTTAACCATGCAAATATTCCTTATTTATCTATATCAACTTGCAATATTTGTATAATTGTTTCACCTAACACACTAACAATGTATAGTGTACATATTCACCCTAACTATGCAATGCCTTTTTATAGCTTTTTGCACCAGACTTGTATTTTTATACTTCTTCATTCTGCCGTAGTATGTATTGTGTATCTGTCTTTTGTGTATTTCTTTCCGGCATTTTGTGTTTTTTCGTAGCTGCGTGATAAAGAAATTTCCCCTCTGGATTCAATAAAGTACCTATCTGTCTCTCTTTCTCTCTGTCGCTCTCTCTCTTTTTCTCTCTCTCTCTCGCTCTCTACTCGTTGTGGAAGGTTTGGGAATTGTTTCCTTTTAGGTTGTTGTAGAATATTTTCTGGATTTGGATCATTAGAGGGTATGGGCCTAATTCTGTTCTCCATGCAGGGTTTGGGTTATTATTTGGTGTTTTACGTTGTACACAGGATATTTTTGCAGAATTCTCGTTTTGTTGTTTGTCCCATTTTGTGAATTCTTGGTTGGTGAGCGGGCCCCAGAACTCACAACCATAAAGGGCAAGATCTGGGTGCTGCTGTAGGCCTTTCTTGGTTGGGGACAGAAGCACCAGATCATCAGCAAACAGTAGACATTTGACTTCAGATTCTAGTAGGGTGAGGCCGGGTGCTGCAGCCGGTTCTAGTGCCCTTGCCAATTTGTTGATATATATGTTGGGCTCAAGCTACATCCCTGTCTCACCCCTTGGCCCTGTGGAATGAAATGTGTGTGTTTTTTTGGCAATTTTAACCGCACGCTTGATTGTGTACATGGATTTTATAATGTTGTATGTTTTTCCCCCAACACCACTTTCCATCAATTTGTATCGCAGACCCTCATGTTGAGTCAAAAGCTTTTTTTATATCAACAAAGCATGAAAAGCATACCTTTGTTTTGGTTTGTTTGTCAATTAGGGTGTGCAGGGTGAATAGGTGGTCTGTCGTACGGTAATTTGGTAAAAAGCCTATTTGACATTTGCTCAGTACATTGTTTTCACTGAGGAAATGTAAGAGTCTGCTGTTAATGATAATGCAGATGATTTTCTCAAGGTTGCTGCTGACACATATCCCACGGTAGTTATTGGGGCCAAATTTGTCTCCACTTTTGTGGATTGAGGAGATCATTCCATGGTTCCAAATATTGGGGAAGATGCCAGAGCTGATGATGATGTTACAAAGTATAAGTATAGCCAAAGTATAAGTACAGGCCTTTTTGGGTTGGAGGGTTTGTATTTTGTCCTGTAGTTCATTACATGTAATTGGAGAATCCAGTGTGTTCTGGTAGTCCTTAATAGTTGATTCTAAGATTTCTATTTTATCATGTATATGTTTTTGCTATAATTGAACCTTTATTTAACTAGGCAAGTCAGTTAAGAACAAATTCTTATTTACAATGGGTCAGGGTTAGCCCCTGCAACAAATTAGGGTTAAGTGCCTTGCTTAAGTGCCTTGCAACCTTTCAGTTACTGGCCCAATGCTCTAACCACTAGGCTACCTGCCGCCCTAAGTGGTTTATCCACACATCTCCGTTTTGGATTGAGAACTTCATGTTGTTTGTATAGTGTGTTCTCGCTCTCTGTCTGTTGCTCTCTGTCTCTCTCTGTCTCTCTCTCTCTCTTCCCCCCCCACATCTAATCACTCACCTTTCTAATGTTGTGTCCCCCCAAACCAAATGGCCATAACCCTCAAGTCCTAACCCACCTCACACAGTACCCCCCACCCTGTCTAAACCTGTGCTCACATGTTGTTTGAAGCAACCATCCCCAACTTTAGTTTGACTGAGTTATCCCTCCTCCAGCCCTCCACCCTATACTGTTTGTCTGGATACATCGAATGCCCTTTCTCGCTCCAATGTAGATACCCAATACCCCCAAATATATGATTTATGAATGGTATATTTCAACCCCTCCCACTTGTAATTGACTCCCCCTGTGTGTGTTTGGTGTGTTCTAACTGTGTCTCCCCCATGTAGAGGGTCAGTTGGACCATGCCGCTCTGCTGCAGGTTATAAAGGAACAGCAGGAGCAGCAGAAGAGACTGTTGGACCAGCAGGAGAAACTACTGGCTGTCATACAGGAACAGCACCAGGAGATGCACCCCAAAAAGCCAGGTACAGACGCACACACAAATACGTACGCATGCAGTGCGTGTACTCGCATACATGGTCTGTCTTTATATTCTGATGTGTATCTAAGTGTACATGTTCTGTCTTTATATTCTCATGTGTATCTAAGTGCTGAGTACATGTTCTGATGTGTATCTTAAGTGCTGAGTAATTGAACTGTTTGGTAAAAGGGAAAGTAAATAACGATGTGTTAAAACAGATGGAGCTCCAGAGGCCGATGCAGAGAAGGGGGTGCAGGAAGAGGGGGGAGCATCCAAGCCCAAAGACCCAGCTCAAGGTGGTCCTGCCCTGGCCTCAGACACCAAGGATCCTGGGGAGCCTGCTGGAGTTCCACAGGCCAGAGGGGCCGAGCCTCACATCCAGGCCCAGAATGAGCCCCTCCCTGTAGAGAAGAGTTTAGAGGAGCAGGTCTTCAATGTGGTTGCCCCTGTTATCCCCAAGGAAGACGTACTGCAGGAGGTCCCTAAACATCTGGTTTTGGATGAGGCAGCGGAGGAGGCCTCTAAGGAGAGGGAGATGGGGGCTAGGGGAGTACTGTTGGGTCAGAAGGTGACAGAGGGGTTGAAGATAGAACCAGCCAAGCCCAAACACAAAAAGGAGCAGCCGCCACCTGCTAAAGCTGAGGACAGGGTAGTAAAAGGAGGGGTAGAAGACAAGGAGAGGATGGAGAAGGTGAGGATTGATAGAGAGGTGCAGGGGAGAGTGGAGAAGGAACGGTTGGAGAGGGAGAGAAGAGAGAAACTGTCGAGAGAACAGGAGATGGAGAAAGAGAGAGTGGAGAAAGAGAGGATCCAGTGGGAGAAGACTGAGAGAGAGGTGATGGAGAGAGCGGAGAAGGAGAAGAAGGTCCAGGATCAGAGGGAGAAATTGGCACAGATGGAGAGCGCCATCAAGGCCCAGGAGGAACAGGCTCTGGCTGCAGCTAGGCCAGGACCGGTTGAACCAGGAGTGGGAGGAGCACTAGGGGCTGTGAAGAAGAGTGGACGGGACCTGAAGGAGAAGGCAGCCGTCCAGTCAGACTCCAGGGATGTTGTGGAAGAGAAGTCACACAAAGCCCAGGACCAGGGGGTCCAGGAGAAGGCCAGGGACCAGGGAGACATGGACCTGAGAAGGAGATCCCTGGGGTAGGAGGGGCAGGGGAGGCTGGGGTTCCAGGAGGGACATGGGGGGGGGGGGATCTCCATGCAGCCCTGGAAGGACAGCTACTGGGGGAGCTCTGGTACACACACGCCAGATTAGACAGACCTCTGAGCTTGAGAGAGATGAGTAATTGGGACTGGGTAACTGTATACATGCACATGAATATGGTATAACATACACTCACAGACAGTTAGGCTGGCCTGTGCAAATCCCTCTCACACAAACACACTTGCATACAGTTGGTCAGACTGTGCACACCCTATACACACACACACACACGCACAGTGGGTCGTTATACGCACGTTCATACTATTCACACACACTCTTTCTCTCCCACACACACGCTCATGTACCATGGATCACACTCTGCCTTACCACCTGCCTTCACATTACCTGACCAATACAGGAGAGGTGCGAGTGTGTGAAGTGCATTGATGTGATAGGGAACATTCTGGTTGGGTTTACACAGGCGACCCAATTCTGAGCCTTTTCCCAATTATTGGCAAAAGATAGATCAGAATTGGGCTGCCTGTGTAAACAGCCACAGTGTCTTCATTTGACTCTGGTCTTGTGTTCTTCTACAGAATACAAATGCTTTCTTTAGAGTGCTCCTTACATGATTCCAGAAGACATTGCAGATAGATATAGTGATGATAAAGATATTGTAGCAATTATCAAATATATTGTAGACTTCTATATTATAAACTGTATTTACTGCTCTAAATTAAGTTGGTAACCAGTTTATAATAGCAATAAGGCACTTCGGGGGTTTGTGATATATTGCCAATATACCATGGCTAAGGGCTGTGTCCTTATGAGTAGTCCTTAGCCGTGGTATATTGGCCATATACCACACCCCCTCGGGCCTTATTGCTTAAATAATATGGTGTATTATGCTCCCATAAATCTAAAGCCTTTATTGAAAGTATATTTGTATGTAAATATTAACTTATTTGAGTTCCGCGCTAGACTGGAATGTATGTTAAGCTAGGCCTAGTTTCCTTTGTGTTTGAGAGAGCAATGTACCATCTAACCTTCTATCCAATGACTGCATTTGAGTCACTTTAAATCCCTTGATACTTCTAGGTGAAGTGGGGTTTTCGTAGAGATTACTTGTGGATGTTTCTGTTACGCCCTTTAAGATATATGTTAGTATTTTGATGAATAAAAACGGATACTGTAGTGCTGTATAGTATAGTGTAGTCTTATCATACACTGAGTGTACAACACATTAAGAACGCCTTGCTAACATTGAGTTGCAACAACTCCACTTTTGACCTCAGAACAGCCTCAATTTGTCGTGGCATGGACTCTACAAGGTGTCGAAAGCGTTCCACAGGGATGCTGGCCCATGTTGACTCCAATGCTTCCCACAGTTGTCAAGTTGGCTGGATGTCCTTTGGGTGATGGACCATTCTTGATACACACAGGAAACTGTTGTGTGAAAAACCATGCACAAACGCTGACTTCTATACGTCGCTCAAAGGCACCTAAATCTTTTGCCTTGCCCATTCACCCTCTGAATGGCACAAATACACAATCCATGTCTCGATTGTCTCAAGGCTTAAAAATCCTTCTTTAACCTGTCTCTGATTGAAGTGGATTTAACACATGACATCAGTAAGGGATCATAGCTTTCACCTGGATTCACCTGGTCAGTCTATCTTGGAAAGACATGTTTTGTCCACTCAGTGTACTTGTATTTAATTTGAACTTTATATAACTACGGCAAGTCACTGTACAGTTCCCAAAAATGTTACCCCCAAAGGAGTTCTGAATCCATAACCCCGATTCTACATTCCATGTTCGGGTTCTACTCTCACTCTGCACCAGTGCCTTTCATACATTTGCTGCAGCAATGATGTTTTCCATGACTTAAAGTAATGTGGATATTTTGTTTAGTCATATACTGTGTGTGTGTGTGTGTGTGTGTGTGCGCGCGCCACTGCTTTGTGCCTTTATCGTAACTTGCAGTGCAATGAATGGGTCAAAGTGAATAATTGTATGCCTGTATTGAGATGTAAATGTAAGTTTCCTTAACTCCAAGGGAATCTTTCCTATAAAGTGGCTTCTCTAGCGGTGACAGAGAATGGAAGCAGAATACTTGAAGAGGTGTAGTTTATTTGTGATTAGTTGTAATCTCTAGCTCTCTGTTCTTGTAGCATTTGAAACAGTGGCTTGGACGTCTACAATGATGACTACTATAAGGACAGTGAATTAAATGACTCCACAGAGGGAGGACATCAACAGTGGCTTCATAACTACTATAAGGACAGTGAATTAAATGGACATCAAGTGGATTCATAACTGCTCATGACTTCTTTAGAATAAGAGTTTATTTTTCTGTAAAGCTTTCTCAACTCATTGTGTTTTTTTGAAAATGTGTCAAAATATGAAGTTTTAGTTGTCAACTGCTTGTTGAAATGTGTGTTGTGTTTATTAACCAGAGACCACATACACATATATTTACACAATAACAACATTCCATTTAGCAGACACTTTTAACCAATCAACTTAGTCTTGTGTGCTGTGCATACATTGTATGTATGAATGAGCCCGGGAAACAAACCTGCCGTTGTAAGCGCCATGCTTACAACGGGGCCATAAAGGACATTCCATTCCATGAGCCATAAAGGACATTTCATTCCATTATAAATACACAGTCCTGCAAGTTAGTACATAGTCACACAGTATGACCTTGACACACTTGGAAAGAGCATAGTCCAGACACTGTCCTGGCATTACCCCTGGAACCAATTTTAAACAGGTAAAACTTATGATTGTGAGTCTAGACCAGATGTTCATGGAACATCAGGTCCATTGCCTGGTTATGTTGAAAATACAACATGGGGGGGGACATCTGGTCCATTGCCTGGTTATGTTGAAAATACAACATGGGGGGGGGGGGGGGGGGGGCATCGGGTCCATTGCCTGGTTATGTTGAAAATACAACATGGGGGGGACATCCGGTCCATTGCCTGGTTATGTTGAAAATACAACATCGGGGGGACATCGGGTCCATTGCCTGGTTATGTTGAAGCTACAACATGGGGGGGACATCCGGTCCATTGCCTGGTTATGTTGGGCAGAATGGACACTTTCACTCCCTTGATGGCCTGCAAGACAATGAGATGATAAATTGATACATCAAAAACAAACAATTTGATAAATGTACAATGAAACCCCTGTAATATGCCACTCACTGCTGTAACGAAGCACGTCTTCAGAGCATCAAACTCCTTAACACACAGATTCTTTCTCAGCTCCTGTCTGTCTGTGCTGGTAGTCACACTTCCCATAAGCTGCAACCTGGGGAGAACAAGATATACACAACTAAGTCTTTTGATAGGATTTTAGAAGATGACACTTAGTTTCCATCTGATTATTCCCTAAAAGTCGCCATAGCAACATTGGGGGCCACTGACACCATGCATATCAATTGAAGCCAAATTCCTTGGCGGGCCACCCCAGTTATACAACGGTAGGGGTAAACACTGGGCCAAGTTCTCCCACTGACATACACTACATCTTCAAAAGTATGTGGACACCCCTTCAAATACGTGGATTTGGCTATTTCAGCCACACCTGTTGCTGACAGGTGTATAAAATCGAGCACACAGCGATGCAATCTCCATAGACAAACATTGGCAGTAGAATGGCCTTACTGTAGAGCTCAGTGACTCAACGTGGCACCGTCATAGGATGCCACCTTTTCAACAAGTCAGTTTGTTCAATTTCTGCCCTGCTAGAGCTGCCCCGGTCAAAGTGCTGTTATTGTGAAGTGGAAATGTCTAGGAGCAACAACAGCTCAGTGGTAGGCCACACAAGCTCACAGAACGGGACCGCCGAGTACTGAAGCACTTAAAAATCATCTGTCCTCAGTTGCAACACTCACTACCGAGTTCCAAACTGCCTGGAAGCAACGTCAGCACAATAACCGTAGAGAGGTTCATGAAATGGGTTTCCATGGCCGAGCAGCCACACTCAAGCCTAAGATCACCATGTGCAATGCCAAGTGTCGGCTGGAGTGGTGTAAAGCTCGCCGCAATTGGACTTTGGAGCAGTGGAAACGCACTCTGTAGTGATGAATCACGCTTCACCATCTGGCAGTCTGGCGGATTAATCTGGGTTTGGCGGGTGCCAAGAGAACGCTACCTGCCCGAAGGCATAGTGCCAACTGTAACGTTTGGTGGATTAGGAAGAATAATTACAATGCCCCCGTGGACAAACGAGCTCCATACAGAAATGGTTTGTCGAGATCGGTGTGGAAGAACTTGACTGGCCTGCACAGAGCCCTGACCTCAACCCTATCAAACACCTTTGGGATGAATTGGAAGCTGACTGCGAGCCAGGACTAATAGCCCAACATCAGTGCCCGACTTCACTAATGCTTGTGGTTGACTGGAAGCAAGCCCCCGCAGCAATGTTTCAACATCTAGTGGAAAGCCTTCCCAGATGAATGGAGGCTTTTATAGTAGCAAAGGAGGGACCAACTCCATATTAATGCACATGATTTTGGAATAAGATCTTCGACGAGCAGGTGTCCACGTACTTTTGGCCATGTAGTGTATGATGACCACTACATGCTTTTGAATCATGTATGGCTACAGTGCCCATTTGGTATGTAGCTAACAAACGTTTACACACGTTTGTCCCCGACATGATCTGTTGAGTGAGTAGCAGCAGAAATGGACACTTGATCAATAGTATTTGACGGTGAAAAAACTAACAATCAACTGAATAACGATCTAACCAGGAAATTACATGCACGTAATCTACGAACGTGATTTGTTAGGGGAATATGGATGATGGGCTTTTTGATTCGCCAATGGTTACTGATGGTATTATATGAGGCCTACCCATGGTTGTTTGATTGGCTACCTGTCATTGTAGACCCCGCCTTCCTTGTTTGTACCAAGGAAGAGATGTGTACCCTCCAGATATTGCAAAATCATGGCAACATTCATGGAACGACTGTCTTTCCTTCAAAAAGTAGGTGTTATTTACCAATATTAACACTTGCAAATAACATTTTGATATAATGTGTATATGTCACTTTATGGGGGAACAGTACATTGTTTTGTAAATCCCATTACGCCCACTGTTTACTGTACTACAGCAGCCTAGTTAGCTAACTTAGCATGCTAGCATATCATATGATATCCCACTCCCAGGACAGATATCGTTTGTCATGATCAGACTTGTATAAGACTTGAGCTCTATAGTAAATTGGTATGATTTCTTGGACCCAACACCCTGCGCTGTTTGCTATAAACCTAAACATAATATGACACAAATCCTAGCTACATTTTCTATTCTGGTGTTCATCTGTTGGCCAATCCATGCATGATCTCTTTCTCCCTCTCAGGTTCCCACTCTAATGAAAGCAACAGCAGATGACGAAAAGCCCTGTCCTGGCTACATCTTTGAAGAAATTGGAAGTATCCTTTTATTCCTATCACCTCCCACTGTATGCTGATACAGTACTGTGTTCTGATATTAAAGATTAAAGATAATTTGAGATCCTATTCTTTTCAATGTTAACCCAAAGTCAGTACAGTTTGCATCTTTTACCCTCCTGGCACTGCAGAAATCTCCCAGGAGTCCTCTGGGTGTGGTCAGTGCCTGTTGGAGTACCTGTTGGAGAGGCTGCAGGTAGAATCCTGCCATGTCAAAATAAAGGTGAGGTCAGGTTACCAGGCTTTCAGCTGCATTAAGAAGCCCCCAAACACTGAATTTGACCTTTGTTTGTTAACTGAGGCTCATGTGGAGGAATCATGTAGAAGAATGCCGCTAATCTTCGCCATATATCATATCAACTATTCATCTGTTCCTCCTGTCTCTAATCCCTTTCCATTGTTTCTGTCCTTCCAGGTTCTGAAGATCTTCGTCCATCTCTGTGGCCACGGATCACCTCACTTTCTGACAGAACTCAGACGGAACTCCACCTTTATCCAGCAGGCCTCAGGTGAGATGATGATGTGACCACTAACGCATCTCACTGTCTCCATTTCATCCTTCTCTTTATGACAGTAGGGTTTCGGAGAGCTATGAGTGTTATACTGAATCTGTGTGTTATACTGAATATCAGTTTACAGTGGTCCTCTTGACCCAATCCATGGCACTGCAATGTACCAGAAAGTGAGAGCCACAGCACAGGTGAGCCAAAACAATGTCTAAAACAATTACTATCCCTCCATGCGTCTTTTTGAAACTCACAAACTCTGTCATTATTTGTCTTCAGGAGTTGGCCAGGTTACTCTTCACAGAGACAGTCTCTCCCCAGAGCAGGACATCTCCATGCAAACTAGCCATTGCCAACATGGGTGAGTACATTGTATTGTTATTGCATGGGTACCTCTCTTATTACCCACGTATCTCTGCCCTAATACTGCTGCTAATGACAGACATCTGGCTTCTGAATGGATGGATGTGACCTCCATTACAATCAAGTTAACCCGATCCTCCTGACAGAGAGATTGAGGAAGAGAAAGGGAGGGAGGGTGGAGGAGAAGAGAGAAGCAGGGAGGCGTGAGGGAGAGGAAGAGACGGGGGAAAAAGAGGCAAGCAGACAAGTAGAATGGTTGTCTTTTATTGCTCCGGTCTTTCCTTCCAGGCATGGGGTCGGAGTCAGCCCACGGATCCAGAATGCAGGGATTTGGATACAGCCCAGGGAAGAACATAACAAGTAGGTGACAGCAACAAGGCCACCATTTTGGTTTCATGTGGCTCAGTGGACCTGTTCGAATATATTTCAAATGCACCCAATCAAATCCATGTCTTATATCACTTCCTGTTTCCGGCAGGTGGTGAGACCCTGATGGACAAGATCCGCAAGGCTACTGAGTTTGTGGCCAGTGCCTTCCTGCCCCCGATGGAACACCAGGGTATCCGTCTCCATGACAACCACTACCGGGCGGTGGTGGCGCCTTCGGGCCCTGTAGAGGTGGCAGTGCCAGCATGTGCCTACACTGTGCCTCCTCACAGACCCAAAGGTGTTTTTAAATCAGCTTTTATATTGATTAGATCATTAGGCTTTTATTGCATAGTTGTTACATATGTTTATGACAGGACTGAAAGCCTTCTTCACCTCTCTCGCTCCATCTCTCTTCCCCCACTCTCAGTTTCCCAGCGGTGTCCAGGTCAAGTGGGCGGGGGCTGGGAGGAGATTGACAGCGGCCATAGCTCCTCCCACAACTCCTGTCAGGAGAACGCAGACCACAGCCAGGTCTCAGAGGATGGGAGCAGCAATTCGGGTGGCACCGGGAGCCAATCGGGAGCCAGTAGGGAGAGCTCCGGAGACCTATCAGAACGGTGGAAATATTACATGATATAAGAAGTCTTTACCAGCAAATACTAAATGAGTCAACCATGCTGTCTCTCTCCCTCCATCCACCTTTCTCTGTGTCAGGGTGGAGTTAGGGGACTGTGGCCAGGAGATGGCGCTGATCAGCAGCATGACTGAGGGCTCCAAGGTCTTCCTGTCCAGAGAGGAGAACCAGCACTTCATCAAGGAGTCAGTACAGACCAATAGGTTGCATGTTATTAGAGCGTTGGCTTCGACCTTTGTCACCTTGATATTTGTCCAGTGTTTTTTTGGATGTTTTAATTCCCTCCCCTCTGTCCCCAGGTGTTCCACTCTGAACTGTGAGGTGGTGGTGGAGCTGCTCTCTGTCCCCAGGTGTTCCACTCTGAACTGTGAGGTGGTGGTGGAGCTGCTCTCTGTCCCCAGGTGTTCCACTCTGAACTGTGAGGTGGTGGTGGAGCTGCTCTCTGTCCCCAGGTGTTCCACTCTGAACTGTGAGGTGGTGGTGGAGCTGCTCTCTGTCCCCAGGTGTTCCACTCTGAACTGATAGGTGGTGGTGGAGCTGCTCTCTGTCCCCAGGTGTTCCACTCTGAACTGTGAGGTGGTGGTGGAGCTGCTCTCTGTCCCCAGGTGTTCCACTCTGAACTGATAGGTGGTGGTGGAGCTGCTCTCTGTCCCCAGGTGTTCCACTCTGAACTGTGAAGTGGTGGTGGAGCTGCTCTCTGTCCCCAGGTGTTCCACTCTGAACTGATAGGTGGTGGTGGAGCTGCTCTCTGTCCCCAGGTGTTCCACTCTGAACTGTGAAGTGGTGGTGGAGCTGCTCTCAATCCCCAGGTGTTCCACTCTGAACTGTGAGGTGGCGGTGGAGCTGCTCTCTGTCCCCAGGTGTTCCACTCTGAACTGTGAGGTGGCGGTGGAGCTGCTCTCTGTCCCCAGGTGTTCCACTCTGAACTGTGAGGTGGTGATGGAGCTGCTCTCTGTCCCCAGGTGTTCCACTCTGAACTGTGAGGTGGTGGTGGAGCTGCTCTCTCGCAGACTGCAGGATCCGTCACAGACTGTCCAGATGGTACAGTCAATATACATGTCTTGAATGTGCTGCTATTTTGACCAGGTTTCTTTTGAAAAAGAAACTTAAAATCTCATATGTGTGAATGTGCTGCTTCCCTCCGTCCCCCCAGAGGGCGCTGTGTGCTGTGGCCTGTCTCATGACCTCTGATCTGCTGTCTCTGGAGCAAATCTTCGGGGTGACCCAGAGGAGGCTGGTCCAGCTGAGTGAGGGACCCCCAGGGCCTGTAGCCAACAAGACCACCAAGGTAACACATAATAATATAATCTAGTTACTATATTATTATGTGTTTTTGGGCGACCAAACCAAATGTACATAGAAATATAAATTATAGATCTCTCATTCCCATTGTAAGCAAGACTAAGAAGTGGTAGATATGTTCTATGTGTACTATTTCTAAGCTTTCCGTTCTTCAATTTTTGTTTTTGCATCTTTTACATTTGGTACAAACAGCTGAAAATACAATATTTTGGGTTATTGAAAATATACACTACATGGCCAAAAGTATGTGGGCGATTAGGCCTGGCTCGCAGTCTGCGTTTCAATTCATCCCAAAGGTGTTCGATGGGGTTGAGGTCAGGGCTCTGTGCAGGCCAGTCAAGTCCTTCCACATCGATCTCGACAAATGTTTTCTTTATGGACCTCTCTTTGTGCATGGGGGCATTGTCATGCTGAAACAGGAAAAGGCCTTCCCCAAACTGTTGCCACAAAGTTGGAAGCACAGAATCGTCTAGAATGCCATTGTAAGCTGTAGCGTTAAGATTTCCCTAAACTGGAACTAAGGGGCCTAGCCTGAACCATGAAAAACAGCCCCAGTCCATTATTCTTCCTCCACCAAACTTTACATTTGGCACTATGCATTTGGACAGGTAGCGTTCTCCTAGCATCCGCCAAACCCAGATTCATCCGTCGGACTGCCAGATGATGAAGCGTGACTCATCACTGCAGAGAACACGTTTCCACTGCTCCAGAGTCCAATGGCGGCGAGCTTTACACCACTCCAGCAGACGCTTGGTATTGCGTATAGTGATCTTAGGCTTGTGTGCGGCTGTTCAGCCATGGAAACCCTTTTCATGAAGCTCCTGATGAACAGTTCTTGTGCTGATGTTGCTTCCAGAGGCAGTTTAGAACTCGGTAGTGAGTGTTGCAAACGAGGACAGATGATTTTAACACGCTTGTGTGCCCTACCACTTAGCGGCTGAGTCGTTGTTGCTCCTAGACATCTAGACATCAGCACTTACAGTTGACTGGGGTAGCTCTAGCAAGGCAGAAATTGTATGAACTGACTAGTTGGAAAGGTGCCATCCTATGATGTTGCCACGTTGAATGTCACAGAGCTGTTCAGTACGGACCATTCTACTGCCAATGTTTGTCTATGGAGATTGCATGGCTGTGTGCTTGATTTTATACACCTGGCAGCAAGGGGTGTGTCTGAAATAGCCAAATCCACTGACTTGAAGGTGTGTCCACATACTTTTGGCATGTCGTGTATCTCAGCGGTTTAGATGGTACAATGATTCTTTACACTATATTACTTGTTTGTCACATAAACTGAAATTAAGCAAACTATCTGAATTTTAGCAACCATGGAATGGCAGGAACCTTTTAATAATAAGGTAACACCAGAGGCAGAGTGGGAGGAGCCTGGGTGTTACAATCTAAGATGATGATCTATGATGGTTGGCACATATATTTCGTTTTGTATTGTAAAAAAAGGATGGTTTTGCCTTCCAGATCCTTCGTCAGTTTGAGGCTCTGATGGGCGGGCCAATCAGTGGTGCTGGATGTGATGCAGCAGCTCTCAATGGTGTTCCTCCCTCCTGCTCGGACCAGCCCCCCACTCCCAAAAATCCTGCACTTCTACTGCCAACACACCCAGGTGACATCACAGTCTTTAACCATCACAGTGGGAGAGACCCTGAGACTGAGCACTCACCTGGGGGGCGAGCTCAACCCCCTCCCCTGCCTGACCTGGGCTGGGCCCAAAGGGTTACATCTGAGAGGTTACTAAATCCCGACCTTGATGATGAGGAGAGAGGGTCTGCTAGTCAGGATGAAGAGTTTGTGGATAGTCAGACTGGGTTCAGGATTGGTGAGACCCATCTCACCTCAGATGTTAAAGACCCAGAGCTCCAGACAGAGAAGGACCCCCAGATCTGTGGGGGTAGACTCTCTTTGTTCAGTGGCATGGAGCTGGTGACCAGAGGGAGGACTGTGTGTCCATCAACCCTTACAGAGAGGAATGGAGACCTGCAGCCTCCGGCAGAAAAGAGAGATGGGAGGGAATTGAGCGTTGAAACGGAGAGTGTTACCCCTACAAACACACCGCTACGCTGTCTCGATGACATCAACGATACAACACCTACGTACGACCTCACGCCCACCAGCAGCCAATCAGCCTTCTCTTTCCTTAACCTCTGACCTCCAACACAGAACAGTAATGGTTAAGATAATGCTGGCACCATAGGTATCTCTGCTCTAAAACCATGACTATACAGTTTGTCAGGGGTACCCAGCTCCCAGTCCTGAAGGTATGCCGTGTTCGCTGTGAATCACAGTATTAAATTAATTTCCACAATAATCCCCCGAGATAAAACCTCTACACAGTATGCCTGGAGTATGTTCAGTTTGCAGAGTTATGTTTAAAGGTGAGAATTTTCATGAGCTAGTTCGGGTTAAGAGCTCAGGGTTACTTTGACTCAGGATTTTGCAATTCATTGATTTTAAGTTAATCCCACTGGGCACAGACTGATTTAATTGACGTGGAAACAATGTTGACTCAATGAAATTACGTTGAGTCAACGTGGAATAGATGTTGAATTGCCGTCTGTGCCCAGTGGGATGTGTCTTCCGCTCTTCTCTGGCACTAGGTGCCCGTCTTACTACCTTAGATCTAAACATTGAGTGTAATTTCACAAGTGTATTTTATTTGTCCTGTTGATTCACATTCAATGGGACTGGTTGTAGAATACATGTAGTATTTGCCAAAACCTCAGTGAAATATAACAAAGTAATGAATGAACGAAAGAAGAGTTGTCACTATGTCCTCTAAACCATGCCTGTCTGTCGGTCAGAGGGCTACAGTATATGACGGTTTGAAAGCATATGGGTACATTCAGTGGTGATACTGTGTCTATTTCAACTAAAGCCATGCTGTTGCACCACTGTGTGACTACAATAAAACCTGATGTCTTTTTGTTTCAGAACTAATAAAGGCCTTTTACGGTGGGGCATTACACAACATTAGCAGCACCCCGCCCTACAGGTGTTAAATAAATGGATCTGATTCACTGCAATTCCTCCCTTGTCAGAAATGTGTTATCTGTTCAGTTTTTTGGTCTCTGGATATGCAACTAGGGCTGCGTTTACACAGGCAGCCCATATGGGATCCTTTTTCACAAAGGGCAAAAAGGTAGAGAGAACAATACATCACGCAAAGCAGCCACAACTGTCAGTAAGAGTGTCCAGGATTGAGTCTTTGAATGAAGTGATTGAGATAAAACTGTCCAGTTTGAGTGTTTGTTTACTCTTCAGAACTGCAATGTTTTGAATAAAATGTCCCCCTTTCCAGTGTGGACTGACTAATCTCCCAGCTCATGTTTTTTGCAAATTTGATTGAAAACATTGGGTGTAGGGATAAGTCAGAGGATCTTAGAAAATAGGTAATCTAGTGGGTATGTCAGTCAGTAGGGAGTTGTCTCATATGTGGTTCAGCTTTGCTATGTGCCCGGAGGGGACCCCGAGTTAGGACAAAAACACATTCCTGCACTACAAGAATAACAGGTATGTCACTATTGAGAAGGATCCTTGGGATCCCGTATAGCAATAACCATGGGACTATAGGGCAGGGGGGGTCTGCTGGTCTGTTACTTCCTTTCAATTAGTGTCCAATTAAGACCTAGACAACCAGGTGAGGGGAGGTCCTAACTAATCGATTAAGACCTAGGCAACCAGGTGAGGGGAGCTCCTAACTAATCAATTAAGACCTAGGCAACCAGGTGAGGGGAGCTCCTAACTAATCAATTAAGACCTAGGCAACCAGGTGAGGGGAGGTCCTAACTAATCAATGACCTTAATTGATCAATCAAGTACAAGGGAGGAGTGAAAACCCAGACACTGCAATCTCTGGGATGAGTTTGACACCTGTGATAGTGCACCATTTCAGACGCAGATCTTCTTTGCCGATGGACCGACCTTTCAGAGTTGTCTTTATCTACATACTCAGACCCTGCTGGGCAGTGATTTAGTCAAGTCATTAAACCTCGAGTCCCAAGTCCTTTATACTTGAACCCCAAGTCCTTTCGTAGTGCTAAAAGCTGTAGTCCAACAGTCTTTGGAGCTAGTTTGTCTGGTAGAAAGCAAAGTTAAGGCTAGACTGCTAATACGGTAGCTATGTAACATCTGCTGTTGTTGCTAGCATGTTGAATTGTGCAAGGGAGAGAGATTAGAGACTGACAAAGTCATCACTGGTCGAGTCAGTCCTCGTCAAAATGCCACAGTTTAAAGGGAGAAAATGACTAGTAAAATAATGTTCTATTTATCCACTCATCTTAGATACATACCATAGTAGTTTTTATAGGGAGCAAACCTATTGAAATATGACAGGGAAATATAAATCAAATCAAATTTATTGCAGCCCCCCTGGGCAGAATACTGCAATAGATATTCTCAAAAGACAGCCATTGAGTATTTAGAGGTTGCTGATTATGTGCTTCACAAGTATTTTGTGTCACTCAGCCCTAGCTATGGAAACACAATCTCCCCAGAATAACACTAGTACCTTCAAAAAAGGCTGTGAGTGGAACCCAGTCCTGATGGAAAAACAGCATGACAGGACTATAGTGTAAACACAGCAGGCTGAGTTCTAGATGGGGATGGAGACGATGGTGGGTAGCTCCCCAACAGGTGGAGGGTTGTACTTCTCCACCCTCATCAGTCGACGTAGGATGTCATCTCTGTCCTTTGGCCAGGTGTAGACTAGAGTGTTCTGGAGCCAGGCAGGAACATGGCACTGTGACAGAGACAGTAGCCCACTTTATACCTGGTTCTAACATGTATCCTTTGTCCTGATCTTATCCACATTCTGATTGTGTCCACATTTTTAGACCGGTGTAGACGATTAAAAGAAGAATTGTGATCAGATCTTCCTGCCCACCTCTGGAGGTAGTCAGGCATGCATTGTGTCTGGATATCGTACAACTGTAAACGGATCTGGACAGTGAAACCATTTAAATCATAATTTCCCAGCCTCTAAAACCATTGATAGGTGGCATCATTGATAATTTGAAATCAGGGAGGGACCAGGAAATCTGGTCACAATGCAGACATAGTAGACATTTTAAAACATGGGCACAATCAGGATGTAGAACAAGATCAGGACACGTGTTAGCCACAGGAGGCTACTGAGGGGAGGACAGCTCATAATAATGTCTGGAATGAAGTGAATGGAACACATGTGTTTGATACCATTCCATCGATTCCGTTTCAGTCATTACTATGAGCCCGCCCTCCCCAATTAAGGTGCCACCAACCTCATGTGGTTATCGCAAGGTATAAAAGGGCCTAGGGAGAGAGGCTGCTAGAAAGAGGGCATTGATCTTACTGAAGTCAGTATATACCAGCTATTCTCTTTCAGTTTCCTAGTAAAAATTCCATACCTTTTTAGCTCCTGGAAACAGTATGGGAATGAATCTGAAATTCTGGCATCCATTCTGAATGAACTCATTCTGCAGCTGTAACAACCCCCAAAAAAGTCCCACTTTCATATTACTTTCTAGAAGTGAAGCATTAAATAGACGAAAACATTATTTTTGGTAGATTATTATTAAGTTTCTATATGGACTGCAATAAGCTCACCTGCTTATGGATATAGACTGTGTGCAACATCCTCTCGTCTTTCTCCATGTAGATATTGGCCCCCGTTACTGTCTCATGATATTTGGGACTGATGACAATGATAATAAGGTAATATTTCTGAGAAGATGGACATAGAAATGATTAGCCCTCAGCCCAGGACACTTCCTGTTGACGCATGCTAACTTGACTTCATGACTTGTGAAGTAGCATAGCGTTAATGAAAAAAAAGGTTAAGAAGCATTTCTACCATCTTGTCAAAATCATCTGAGGTTGAATCAACCATTTTACCTCGTTGAGGTATTTTTCCATGAAGTCAATGGCGCTAATACTTCTGAGTTGTTGCTCAAATACATCCACCTGAAACCATACAGGAAGTGAAACGTCACTAATATACCACTTGACGTCAGTAAATTGTGAACTAACGAGGAATAAAGGAGCCTTACACTAGTGTCAAAGCCGTTGTGTCGCAACAGGGAAACAAAGGTCATGGTCTCTTTAAAATGGCTGTCGCTGTCTCTCTCATAGGTGACAAAGACCTTTCCTAAAATAAACAAATAACATGTTACTCAATAGCACGGAGTGTACTCAGCATGGACCAACAGAAACAAGTGTGGAATCCCTCATATATTTGTATCATATCACAAACATTTTACATTTGCCATTTAGCAGATGCTCTTATCCAGAGCGACTTACAGTTAGTTCATTCATCTTAAGGTAGCTAGGTGGGACAACCACACATCACAATCATAGGAAGTAAAACGTTTCCTTAATAAAGCAACTATCTGCAAAGTTAGTGCTAGTAAGAAAAGACAACAGATTCCATGTTGATTCTATTGGTCTACCATACTCTGTACAGCACTTACTTTGCTCCAACGACAGCTGTGTACTACTCCCAGCAGGTCTGTCACTCGGTCTGTGTTGGGGGACAAAGCTCTCACTGTAATGGGAGAGACAAGACAAATCATGGTGCCAGTCAAGACCTTACAATGTACAGCGAGCACACAATGTGTAATTTACATTTAAGTCATTTAGCAGACACTCAGAAGTGAGTGGATACATTTTTGTACTTTTTCCAGGTACTGGTCCCCCGTGGGAATCGAACCCACAACCCTGGAGTTGCAAGCACCATGCTCTACCAACTGAGCCAAAACTTTATTTATCCATCAAGGGGAAATTGTGCAGGCATTGTGCAAAGTGAGTTATTGGCCTTTTAGATGTTTGAGTTCCCACTGTCAATTTGGCTGCTTAGACTCCTTGTCTATTGGTCTGTACTAACCCATTACCTATGATTTATGTCCACCAGTGGAGGCTGGTGGGAGGATATGGGAGGACAGGCTCATTGTAATGGATGGAATGGAATTAATGGAACAGAGTCAAACGTGGGGTTTAATTTATTACAATGAGCCTGTCCTCCTATAGCTCCTCCCACCAGCCTCCTCTGGTGTCCACCTTATAGCTAATACGGTGTTACGGCCTGTACTGTTGGTACACGACTTCAGTGGCATGCAGAGTCTGGGACTGAAAACACATTATTATTATTATTAATATTAATAAAAGAAGCACATGCCTGTTCCCATGGAGAAAGAGTATGTTGCATGTAATTGGCATAATTACCCTGTCAGAACTCTTCTCTGTCAAAGAATTTACGGTATGCATTCCTTACATAATCCTCTTCAAAGAGATTGATATTTCTTATTGATTACACTATTAGACAGTTTTTAAAATGTAACGAGGGAAGTAAAACATTGAGGGGAAGTTGGGTAAGGTGGGTACAAGGTGGGTAAGTTAGACAACTCACCTTTGAGTGGAGCCAGCTGCATCTTGATATCTGCAGTGGTCCGGACCTGATATTTGACACCAAATGATTAATTTAATATAACATGAATACATGCTATACATACAAAGAGAGTATCATTTTATTGTCAGTAGCTAGGTTTCCATCCAATTGACGACAGAATTTTATGGGAATATTCTAAAAAACAATATGATCATTTTCCCACCAGAGATGTTTCCATCAAATTGACTTGTTGCAGATAAAAGACTGTGTTTGATGACGTAGCGCACATAATAGTAAGATAAAGTGCGGCTATAGCTGTCATGACGAGATTTTTATGGACAAGCGAGATTATTGTTATTTGTCAAACGGCAGCCAAGCATCGATGATCATGTCACCTGAAAAAGACCCTTGATATTTATTGGAAAGGAGCATCAAGCGCATCAACTTGCACTTTTCACCACCCTGTAAAGTTAATCATAACTTATTTCATCTGTAGCGGCTAGTTGTAGTGGGAGCACCACACAACATGTCAACGCGTGACTCCAAGTTTACTTCGATATGATGGTTATTATATCAATATTTGCTGGGATGTGCTCTGTGAGGCTCATGGGGAGGACATCGATGGACTCACTGACTGCATAACAGACTATATTAATTTTTGTGTAGACAACACTGTACCCACCAGGAAGGTACGCTGTTTCCCAAACAATAAACCCTGGGTCACCAGCGACCTGAAGGCCCTGCTGAATGAGAAGAAGAGGGCCTTCAAGGAGAAGGACAAGGACAAATTGAAATGCGTCCAGAGGGAGCTGAAGTTGCGGATTGCTGAGGGGAAGAGAGTGTATAAGGAAAAGATGGAGGACAAGCTGAGGCAGAGCCAGGTGAGAGAGGTGTGGAAGGGTATGAGAAATATCACTGGCTTCAAAAAGTCAAACAGTGGGCAGACGGAGGGGACCCAGGACAGAGCCAATGAGCTGAACCAATTTTTTAACAGGTTCGATACTGGCCCTGTCCACCTCCCCTCCAGCTCCCCAGACCACACACCCTCACGGCTATCCCACCCCCACTTTGCTCACAGCACCTCTGCTGAGACAATCAGTGACCCCACCTCCGCCCCTGCCCCCCCTGGACTGATCCTCAACACCCCCCTTCCCCCCACCTCCCCACCTGGGCTGGCTTTCACCACCAACCAAGTGAAGAGAGAGCTGGAGAGACTACACCAGTGGAAAGCGGCGGGCCCTGATGGCATCAGCCCAAGGGTGCTGAGGGTCTGTGCTGACCAACTGTGTGGAATACTCCAGCGTCTTTTCAACCTTAGCCTGAGCCTAGAAAGGGTCCCTGTGCTGTGGAAAACATCCTGCCTCGTCCCAGTGCCCAAGAAGGCACACCCCACTGTCCTGAATGACTTCAGACCTGTAGCGCTAACATCCCACATCATGAAGACCCTGGAAAGGTTAGTCCTCGCTCACCTCAGACCCCTGGTGTGTTCATCAATGGACCCCCTGCAGTTTGCATACCAGCGCAACATCGGGGTGGATGATGCAATCATCTACCTTCTGCAGAGGGCCTACTCTCACCTGGACAATGCAGGTTGCACTATGAGGGTCATGTTTTTTGACTTCTCCAGTGCCTTCAATACCATTCAGCCCCTGCTACTGGGTGAGAAGATGAGGAGGATGAAAGTGGAAGCACCCTTAGTCTCCTGGGTCACGGACTACCTGACCGGTAGGCCACAATTTGTGCGACTACAGAGCTGTGTGTCAGAACGGGCAGTTAGCAACACAGGGGCCCCCCAGGGTACGGTCCTGTCCCCCTTCCTGTTCACCCTCTACACCTCAGACTTCAGATATAACTCTGAAACATGCCACCTACAGAAGTTCTCGGATGACTCTGCTATTGTAGGGTGCATCAGGGGTGGGCAGGAGGAGGAGTACAGGAGCACAATCAGTGACTTTGTGTTGTGGTGTGAGCAGAACCACCTTCAGCTCAACATCAGCAAAACTAAGGAGATGGTGGTGGACTTCAGGAGAACCAAGGCACAACTGACTGCAGTCCCTATAAAGGGGATGGATGTGGAAATGGTTGAGTCATACAAGTTCCTGGGTGTCCATATGGACAACAGACTGGAATGGGCTGGTAACACCGGGGCCCTGTACCAAAAGGGCCAGAGCCGACTCTACTTTCTGAGGAGGCTCAGGTCCTTCAACGTGTGCAGTAAACTACTGCATACCTTCTACCAGTCTGTGGTGGCCAGTGCCATCTTTTTTGCAGTGGTGTGCTGGGGAGCAAACATCAAAGCCGGTGATGCTTCTCGGGTAAATAAGCTGATCAGGAAGGCTAGCTCTGTCCTGGGGATGAGCCTTGACACTCTAGAGGAGGTGGCGGAGAGACGGATCCTGGCCAAACTGCTGGCCATCATGGACAACGTCACCCACCCTCTGCACGCTATGGTTATGACGCAGAGGAGCACTTTCAGTCACAGACTGATCCCACCACGGTGTGCCAGAGAGCGCTACAGGAGGTCCTTCCTGCCGGCGGCTATGAGACTGTATAATGCCTCACCGGGGTGCCGTGCCGTCGGCAACATAGATCTGGAACTGTTGGGGTGCTATGACCTAGTTTAACAATTATGCATCCATCCGTGAGTAACTCTGGTCCGTCAGCACTCATCCACTCAGGACCTATTTATTCATACAGGTCTGTATATACATACTCATGTACAGTTGTTATATTATATCACATGCAATATTGTAAGTAATTATTGGACGTAGGCATTCACTCAGGAATGCATATTAGTATCCTGCCAGTTGCACCTTTTCTCATTGCTTTTAGTATATCGAATGTGCAATAAGTGCAGTTGTCTGTAATTAAACCCTGCGCACTAAGGACTGTATTTTAAGGGAATTACTATTATTACCCCAAATGATATCATACACACATTTAGCTATTAAAGTATCTCTTCCTGTCATTTACCTGTACAGTTTGTGTAAACATGCAAGTATTCACTTATCTGTAAATATAACTGTATACCTAACTGTACAGCTAATTTAACCATGCAAAATTTTCACTTACCTGTTCATTTAGCCAGTCTGTCTATTAAGTAAACTATTATTACCCTCGCTCATATCATACGCATTTTTAGCTACTGAAGTATTTCTCTGCCATCGACCTAGTATAGTTAACCATCCAACATCCACCAATGTATAGTGTACATATTCAGCCAACCACCCATACTATGCAATGTCCTTTTATAGCTTTTTTTTGCACTCCAGATATCTTGTATTTCTATACTTTTTCATACTGCCGCTCTATGTATCATGTACCGTGTATCTGTCTTTTGTGTACTTTCGTTGTGGCATTTTGCACCTGCCCTGTGTTTTGTTGTAGCTGCTTGACAATGAAATTTCCCCCCCGGGGGATCAATAAAGTACCTACCTATCTATCTATCTATCTATCTAAAAGGCATCTCTATCACTATTTCTCGCATCCCACCTTGTCAAACGTATTTTGTTTTGACGACATTTGGAAAGTTCACTGTCAAATTGGCTGTTTCCATCAGGCCTGTCGTGATAATTTTTATCTGACTTACTTTACTTGCATAAAAAAGGTTGGATGGAAACCTGGTTATAGGCACGTTGCTGCATGCACTGTGGATGATTGACCACTCTTTAGGGTTACAGAATGTAAGTGCCTCTGAGGAATAGGATGCCACATATGGCCTGGGATGCGTGTGGCATACACTGAGTGTACAAAACACGCCATGACATATACGGACCAGGTGAATCCAGGTGAAAGCTATGATCCCTTATTGATGTCACTTGTTAAATCCACTTCAAATCAGTGTAGATGAAGGGGAGGAGACAGGTTAAAGAAGGATTTTTAAGCCTAGAGACAATTGAGATTCTTCATAGTAGCCACCCTTTGCCTTGATGACAGCTTTGCACACTCTTGGCATTCTGTCAACCTGTTAAAAGTTAATTTGTGGAATTTCTTTCCTTCTTAATGCGTTTGAGCCAATCAATTGTGTTGTGACAAGTTACGGGTGGTATACAGAAGATAGCCCTATTTGGTAAAAAAAAAAAACAAGTACATATTATGGCAAGAACAGCTCAAATAAGCAAAGAGAAACGACTGTCCATCATTACTTTAAGACATGAAGGTTAGTCAATCTGGAACATTTGAAGAACTTTGAAAGTTTCTTCAAGTTCAATCAAGAGCTATGATGAAACTGGCTCTCATGAGGACTGCCACAGGAAAGGAAGACCCAGAGTTACCTGCAAATTGCAGCCCAAATAAAGTTTTTTTATTTTTTTTATTTCACCTTTATTTAACCAGGTAGGTCAGTTGAGAACAAGTTCTCATTTGCAACTGCGACCTGGCCAAGACAAAGCAAAGCAGTGCGACAAATAACAACACAGAGTTACACATTAAACAAACAGTCAAAAAACACAATAGAAAATCTATAAACAGAGTGCAAAATGTAGTGCAAAAATGCAGTAAGGTTGGGAGGTAGGACAATAAATAGACTATAGAGTAGAAATAAATTACAGAATTATCATCATTAACACAGGAATGAAGGATGTGCAAATTATGATGTGCAAATAGAGATACTGGAGTGCAAGATTAGTGAAAAATAAACAAAAATAAATATGGGGATGAGGTAGTAGTGTGGGCTATTTACAGAAGGGCTATATACAGGTGCAGCGATCGATAAGCAGCTTTGACAGCTGATGCTTAAAGGTATTGAGGGAGATAGGAACCTCTAGCTTCAATGATTTTTGCAATTCGTTCCAGTCATTGGCAGCAGCGAACTGGAAGGAATGGCGGCCAAAGGAGGTGTTGGCTTTGGGGGTGACCAGTGAGATATACCTGCTGGAGCGCATGCTACGGGTGGGTGTTGCTATGGTGACCAGTGAGCTGAGATAGGGCGGGGATTTACCTAATAAAGACTTATAGATGACCTGGAGCCAGTGGGTTTGGCGACGAATGTATAGTGAAGGCCAGCCAACGAGAGCATACAGGTCGCAGTGGTGGGTAGTGTAAGGGGCTTTGGTGACAAAACGGATGGCACTATGATAGACTACATCCAATTTGCTAAGTAGAGTGTTGGAGGCTAGTTTGTAAATGACATCGCCAAAATCAAGGATCGGTAGGATAGTCAGTTTTACAAGGGCATGTTTGGCAGCATGAGTGAAGGAGGCTCTGTTGCGAAATAGGAAGCCAATTCTGGATTTAATTTTGGATTGGAGATGGTTGATGTGAGTCTGGAAGTTGAGTTTATAGTCTAACCAGATGCCTAGGTATTTGTAGGTGTCCACGTATTCTAATTCGGATCCGTCGAGAGTAGTGATGATAGTCCGGTGGGCGGGTGCTGGCATTGTTCGATAGAAAAGCATGCACTTAGTTTTACTAGCGTTTAAGAGCAGTTGTAGGCCACGGAAGGAGTGTTGTATGGCATTGAAGCTTGATTGAAGGTTAGTAAACACAGTATCCAAAGAGGGTCCAGTTGTATACAGAATGGTGTCATCTGCGTAGAGATGGATGAGAGAGTCACCAGCAGCGAGAGCAACATCGTTGATATATATAGAGAAAAGGGTTGGCCCAAGAATTGAACCCTGTGGCACCCCCATAGAGACTGCCAGAGGATCGGACAATAGGCCCTCCGATTTGACACACTGAACTCTGTCTGCAAAGTAGTTAGAGAACCAAGCAAGGCAGTCACTTGAGAAACCAAGGCTGTTGAGTCTGCCAATAAGAATGCGGTGATTGACAGAGTCGAAAGCCTTAGCCAGGTCGATGAAAACGGCTGCACAGTACTGTCTTTTATCGATGGCGGTTATGATATCGTTCAGTACCTTGAGCGTAGCTGAGGTGCACCCATGACCAGCTCGGAAACCAGATTGCATAGCAGAGAAGGTACGGTGGGATTCGAAGTGGTCAGTTATCTGTTTGTTAACTTGGCTTTCGAAAACTTTAGAAAGGCAGGGCAGGATGGATATTGGTCTATAACAGTTTGGGTCTAGAGTGTCTCCTCCTTTGAAGAGGGGGATGACCGCGGCAGCTTTCCAATCTCTAGGGATCTCAGACGATACGAAAGAGAGGTTGAACAGGCTAGTGATAGGTGTTGCAACAATTTTGGCTGATAATTTCAGAAAGAGAGGGTCCAGATTATCTAGCCCAGCAGATTTGTAGGGGTCCAGACTTAGCAGCTCTTTCAGAACATCAGCTGTCAGGATTTGGGTGAAGGAGAAGCGGGGGGGGCTTGGGCAAGTAGCTGCCGGGGGTGCAGAGCTGTTGACCGGGGTAGGGGTAGTCAGATGGAAAGCATGGCCAGCCGTAGCAAAATGCTTATTGAAATTTTCAATAATCGTGGATTTATCGGTGGTAACAGTGTTTCCGAGCCTCAGTGCAGTGGGCAACTGGGAGGAGGTGCTCTTATTCTCCATGGACTTTACAGTGTCCCAGAACTTTTTGGAGTTAGTACTACAGGAAGCAAATTTCTGTTTGAAAAAGCTGGCCTTTGCTTTCCTAACTGACTGGGTGTACTTGTTCCTGACTTCCCTGAATAGCTGCATATCGCGGGGGCTATTCGATGCTAATGCAGTGCGCCACAGGATGTTTTTGTGTTGGTCTAGTGCAGTCAAGTCTGGGGTGAACCAAGGGCTATATCTATTCTTAGTTCTACATTTTTTAAAAGGGGCATGCTTATTTAGGATGGTGAGGAAAGCACTTTTAAAGAACAACCAGGCGTCCTCTACTGACGGGATGAGGTCAATATCCTTCCAGGATACCTGGGCCAGATCGAATAGAAAGGCCTGCTCGCAAAAGTGTTTTAGGGAGCGTTTGACAGTGATAAGGGGTGGTCGTTTGGCCGCTGACCCATTGCGAACACAGGCGATGAGGCAGTGATCGCTGAGATCCTGGTTGAAAACAGAGGAGGTGTATTTGGAGGGCAAGTTAGTCAGGATGATATCAATAATGGTACCCATGTTTACGGATTTTGGGTTGTACCTGGTGGGTTCCTTGATAATTTGTGTGAGATTGAGGGCATCTATCTTAGATTGAAAGACAGCCGGGGTGTTAAGCATATCCCAGTTTAAGTCACCTAACAGTACAAACTCTGAAGATAGATGGGGGGCAATCAATTCACATATGGAGTCCAGGGCACAGCTGGGGGCTGAGGGGGGTCTGTAACAGGCGGCAACAGTGAGAGACTTATTTCTGGATAGGTGGATTTTTAAAAGTAGAAGCTCAAACTGTTTGGGCACAGACCTGGACAGTATGACAGAACTCTGCAGGTTCTCTCTGCAGTAGATTGCAACTCCACCTCCTTTGGCAGTTCTATCTTGACGGGAAATGTTGTAGTTGGGGATGGAAATTTCCGAATTTTTGGTGGCCTTCCTAAGCCAGGATTCAGACACAGCTAGGACATCCGGGTTGGCGGAGTGTGCTAATGCAGTGAATAAATCAAACTTAGGGAGGAGGCTTCTAATGTTAACATGCATGAAACCAAGGCTTTTACGGTTACAGAAATCAACAAATGAGAGCGCCTGGGGAATAGGTGTAGTACTGGGGGCTACAGGACCTGGGTTTACCTCTACATCACCAGAGGAACAGAGGAGTAATAGAATTAGTATTCGACTAAGGACTTTAAGAACTGGACGTCTAGTACGTTGGGTACATAGAATAAAAGGAGCAGATTTCTGGGCGTGGTGGAATAGATTCAGGGCATAATTTATAGTCAAGGATATAGAAGGGTGTGAGTTCAGTGGAGGTAAACCTAGGCGTTGGGTAATAAAGAGAGAGGTTGCATCTCTGGAGACACCAGTTAAGCCAGATGAAGTCTCCGCATGTGTGGGGGGAGGGACAAAAAAGCTATCAGAGCCCAGTTGAGCAGGACTGGGGGCTCTGCAATGAAGTAAAACAATAATAGCTAACCTAAACAACAACAGACAAGGCATATTGAAATAAGAAAGGGGCAGAACATAAAATAAATAAAATGACAGTTAATTAAGAGGGCTAAGACAACGACGGGTAAAGGCGATGAATGGACAAAGAGGGTCAGTTAGAAAAAAGTGATGTACTACACACAGGACCTGAGGCCTGGTAGTTAAACATAAATAAATACCATAAAACCAAACAGTCCTGCAGGCATCAGCTGTGGAGCTGAACAAGCGTGGGATCCGATGAAAAAGCAAAGTGGTGAGCCGGGGAATCAGTTCAATGGCACGGCGTTCAGAGTGCTAGCTGGCTGGGCTAGCAGGCTGGGCTAGCAGGCCGGAGCTAGCAGATGAATCTTCGGCGGCGTCGCAGAGGAGAACCCTGTTGAGACCACGTCGGACAATTACGTCGGCAGACCAGTCACGGTGGCTCGGTGGGGCTCCGTGTCGACAGTAGAAAGGTCCAGGTAGGTTGATAAGGTACTGGAGCCCGGGAGAGTAGCTAGCACACGTCGGCTATCCGGGAGATGAGCCTAGCTCACGCTAGCATTGGAAGCATGTACACAATGGAGCTTAGCTATAAACGTCGGTCAGTCGAATGCAGCTAGCTAGCTGTGATGGTCCGGTGTGGTGGTCCGGTACTTTCAGTGGAAATCCGGTAAAGTGGAAGGGAACGCAGTCCGGTAAGCGCTGGGTTGGTAGCGCGCTGAGCAGACTGGCCAATATTGTCCGAACTGAAGGCTGGCTGATCAGCCAGAGCGGAGGTGAAGACCACTAGCAGTGGTTAACGATGGAAGGTTAGCAAGCTAGCTAACAGGCTAACGTTTGACTGCAGTTCGGTTAAATAGTGGAAAAACACGGATATTTGACCCGATATTTGACCCGTTTCACGTTGGGTAGGTGGCTTGCAGGAGGGGTAAATCGGGAACAAATAAAAATGTATGAAAAGACAAATTACAAACTATTTACACGAGACGAGACGGGACAAAACAAAATACACGTCTGCACTGTTACGCCATCTTGGAACAAGATCAAAGTAACAGACACATCTCAACATCAACTGTTCAGAGGAGACTGTGTGAATCAGGCCTTCATGGTCGAATTGCTGCCAAGAAACCACTACTAAATGACAGCATTAAGAAGAAGAGACTTGCTTTGGCCAAGAAACACGAGCAATGGACATTAGACCGGTGGAAAAATCCAAATTTTAGATTTTTGGTTCTAACCGACGTGTCTTTGGGAGACACAGAGGAGGTGAACGGATGATCTCCGCATATGTGGTTCTAACCGTGAAGCAGGAGGAGGTGTGATGGTGCTTTGCTGGTGATACTGTCTGTGATTTATTTAGAATTCAAGCACACTTAACCAGCACGACTACCAAAGCATTCTGAAGTGATACACCATCCCATCTGGTTTGCGCTTAGTGGGACTATCATTTGTTTTTCCAACAGTACAATAACTCAACACACCTCCAGGCTGTGTAAGGGCTATTTGACCAAGAAGGAGAGTGATGGAGTGCTGCATCAGATGACCTGGCCTCCACAATCACCCAACCTCAACCCAATTGAGATGGTTTGGGATGAGTTGGACCGCAGAGTGAAGGAAAAGCAGCCAACAAGTGCTCAGCATATGTGGGAAAGCATTCCAGGTGAAGCTTGTTGAGAGAATGCAAAGAGTGTGCAAAGCTGTCATCAAGGCAAAGGGTGGCTCATTTGAAAAATCTAAAATATATTTTGATTTGTTTTAACACTTTTTTGGTTACTACATGATTCCAAATGTTATTTCATAGTTTGTCTTCACTATTATTCTACAATGTAGAAAACAGTAAAAAATAAAGAAATACCCTTGAATGAGTAGGTGTGTCCAAACGTTTAAATGGTACTGTACATATATACACACCTATATGACGAACTGGAACTCACCATGGTAGTTGTAGGGTGGACGGTACCTTGGCCTTGGAACGAGCTGTAGGACAGGACCCATTCCGAGCCCCTGTGCAGGGCACTGTGCACAGCAGACCGGGCCCTGGGTAGGGTAGGGGTATGGGGGAAGGAAAGGGTAGCGGAGGGCAGCTTCTGGTGGGCAGGAGAGCAGAGAGTACGGCTGCTCCAGGCTACTGATGCTGGGGCTGTATCGCGCAGAGAGTGGGTGGTGGGATTTACCCTGGAGATGATAGCCCTCCTCTACTGAGCAACTGGCAAAGTTTGCACAGTGCGGGTATGGGTAGGATGGAAGGCTGTCTGGGTATGAACCTGCAATGCTTCTGTCACTGTTGCTGGATTTCAGCCAGGCATAGCTCTGGTGGCCCAGGGTGTCTGAGGGGTAGGGTGTCTGGGGGCCGAGGGTGTCTGGTGGCCCAGGGTGTCTGGGGGGTAGGGTGTCTTGGGGGTAGGGTGTCTGGTGCCTGTAGTCAGCACATAGTCCCTGGGGTGGCCAGTTTGGGCTGGAGTTTGACGGTGGTTCTTCTTGGCTGCTGTGTGGCTCTCTATTGGCCATCCTGCTCTGGCTGAGGACTTCTGGGTAATTGAGTTGACTATGGGGTCTTAAGCGTAGGGCACTAGATATGGATACATCACTCATTGTCTCGTCATTCTCTTCACACTGCTGACTGTGGCTGTCCAGCAGGGGAGGGAGTCTACAGAGAGTGAAGACACAAGTCACTCAACATTGAATAACCTAGAACAGGGATGGGCCACTTTGATGGGGGTGGGGCCCACAAAAAATGTGAACTCATCACGAGGGGCCACAGTGGCTCACAGGTCTGCGTTCCCACATTAATACAGAGCCGGCCCCAAGTTAGATTATGATTACTAGAAGTTTAGATAGCTGGCTAGACTTACTTCCCAATCTAAAAAATGCTAGCTGACATGCTAGCCATTTGAGGGACTGACATAACAAGTGAAAAACTGCTGATGCACAACCAAATGTCGAAATTGCACTTTGTAAATTCTACTATTCTATTTGGGGCCAATTGCCCATCCCTGACCTAGAAAGTACTCAATAGTTCAATGCCAGCGAACGACGGCTCTCAAATACAGTGCCTTCAGACAGTATTCATACCCATTGACTTATTCCACATTTTGTTGTGTTACAGCCCGAATTCAAAATGGATTACATTGATTACAGTAGGTCAACACTTTTTTATTTAGGCTTGCCAAAACAAAAGGGTTGTTATGAACAAAAATATTAAACACCATCCAACAGTTTTACTGAACTACAGTTCATATAAGGAAATCAGTCACTTAAAATAAATGAATTAGGCTCTAATCTATGGATTTTACATGACTGGGCAGGGGTGCAGCCATGGGTGGGCATTGGCCCACCCACTGGGGTGCCAGGCCCAGCCAATCAGACAAGAGTTTTTCCCCACAAGAAGGCTTTATTACAGACAAAAATACTCCTCAGTTGTATTATCTGTCCGGGTGGCTGGTCTCAGACAATCCCGCAGGTGAAGAAGCCAGATGTGGAGGTCCTGGGCTGGCGTGGTTACACTTGGTCTGCGGTTGTGAGGCCGGTTGGACGTACTGCTAAATTCTCTTAAACAATGTTGGAGGTGGCTTATGGTAGAGAAATTAACATTAAATTTTCTGGCAACAGCTCTGGTGGATATTCCTGCAGTCAGCATGCCAATTGCAATCTGTGGCATTGTGTTGTGTGACAAAACTGCACATTTTAGAATGCAAGGTGCACCTGTGTAATGATCATGCTGTTTAATCTTGATATGCCGCACCTGTCAGGTGGATGGATTACCTTGGCAAAGGATAAATGCTCACTAACAGGAATGCACACAATTTGAAAGAAATATGGAACATTTCTGGGATGTTTTATTTCAGCTCATGAAACATGGGACCAGTATACTCAACATTTCAGCTTTTAATTTTTTTATTAATTTGTAAACATTTCGACAACCGTAATTCTACTGACAGTAGCCTACTGGGTAATGCGTGTAGGCTAGTGACAAACAAAATCACAATTGAATCCATTTTAAATTCAGGCTGTAGTACAACAAAATGTGGAATAAGTCAAGGGGCGTGAATACTTTCTGACGGCATTGTGGGAGTTTTGTGGTGATCTTTATCATCAACTGAGTAACTGTTCAAAGCCTCTGCACTGTAATTAATAGAGGCAATTTTGCTACAGTAAGCAAAGTGTCGTGCGAGCCTGTGAGGCGATTACCGTTGTGATGCACTCTGCAGAGAGGGTAACATCACTCACTTATTCCAGGAACACCAAAGGATTTCACAAACCTGTCATACAAAAATATTGCTGAGGTACGTATGAGACACCAGCGCAAGAGCGCTTGAAAAGATTAACAGGTCAAACCACAAAACCAGACTTATAACAAAAAAGTGTCTAGGCTACAGGTTTCACAATGAATGCTTGAATATGCAGAACTATATCTTCAGGCTACTGGTGTCTCTGGTAAGGTACACAAAGACCTAAATTACTTTAAACATCTGCTTTTGTAGCTCAAGAAGAATAGCTAAGAAAGAAAGTTCAAGTGTTTAGTGACTTCTACCTAGGAATATGCTTAGAATTGCCTGAGTATGAATGTTGCATAAATATGATTCGTTTTCTATGATGTATTAACTATGACCATATCAGCCTAAAACTGACACAAAACAAAGGCAATGTAAAGGAGAAAAACAACAAGATGGAAGGCAGTCAAAGAAAGCGAACTTACCTTATGAAGGATTCAAGGTAGGAAGGAGAGGTTGACGCTATCATGAAAAATGCACGTTTATTTATCTATTTTTACCTCCAAATATTTATCAAACTCTACATAACAATTTGCATTCCTAACCGGATGAAATCAGTAGCAGCGAGGCTGATTCGACTTAAGAAGTTCTTACGAGAGCACTGTCCCCTTTGAGACTACCGATAATACACGAACTATCCCTTCCGAGCAACGGAGGTAGACCTTCCTTTATCTCAAGACCCGCCCATCCGATTTCAGATAAGATTGTGAAACCTTTTTGAGATTCAAAACACACAAACAACATTGTGGGAGCTATTTATCATGTTTTGTGTTCTATTTATTCAATTCCCTATATTTGCATATGAATACAAACGATGTAGAGTTCAGTTTGTATGTCTATAGACATACATATACGATATTGAGGTGTACACAGTCCATTTCAAGTCAAACTAGCCTACAGTCATTTTAAGTGTTACACCAAGAACCTGGTTGTTACATATTCGTATTAGCCATTATCCACCATAATGCTACAATATCTATTAGTAATTACAATATTTGGAAGGGTGATTATCATTGTCTTGAGCATGGTTGCACTGCATGTGCCTTTACTAAATGTTTTTTGTAGCTGGCTTAATGTATGGCTTTTTAATTATTATGAAAGTACAATCACATCTGTTTCAGTGCAGCAGAGGAGGCCTTTGACTCAGCACACAAGCTACTACTCGACTTTACGCTATGGTACATTCAGCACTCTGGCATGGCTTGGATGGAAAGTAAGGGAAAAGGTATGTTCCTATGACTAAGTGTATAGGGCTTTATGTAACATTGACAAACTTGAAAGATGCTATAAGCAGAAATCGCTCTGCCATTTCCTGGTTGCAAAAATTCTACAAGTTTGCCTAATTTCAGTTTCTGTTACAAAACAAGCAATGTATAGTATAGAGAATCATTGTACCATCTAAACCGCTGTGAAATATACTGTATTTTCAATAACCAAAAATATTGTATTTTCAGCTGTTTGAAGCTGGTGTACAAAACCGAAAGTAAAGCAAAAACTTAAGAACGGAAAGCATAGAAATAGCTCACATAGAACAGATCTACCGCTTCATAGATTTGCTTTCAATGAGAATGACAGATCTATAACATATTTCTATGTGCACAGTTTGGACAAACCTACTCATTCAAGGGTTTTTCTTTATCTTTACTATTTTCTACATTGTAGAATAATAGTGAAGCCATCCAAACTATGAAATAACACATTTGGAATCATGTAGTAACCAAAGATTCTTCAAAGTAGCCACCCTTTGCGATGATGACAGCTTTGCACACTCTTGGTTTATTTGTCACGTACGCCAAATACAACAGTTGTAGACCTTACAGTGAAATGCTTACTTAAAAGCCCTAACCAACAGTGCAGTTTATGTAAAAATAAGTTATGTAAACAATAGATAATTAAAGAAATAAAAAACTGTAAAATGACAGTAAAAAATACATATATACAGGTGGTATACAGGTGGTACCGGTACAGAGTCAATATGCAGGGGCACCGGTTAGTCGGGCTAATTCATGTAATATGTACATGTGGGTATAGTTAAAGTGACTATGCATAGATGATAAACAGAGAGTAGCAGCAGTGTAAAAGAGAGGGGTTGGGGGGTGGGGGGGACACAATGCAAATAGTCCGGGTAGCTATTTGATTAGCTGTTCAGGAGTCTTATGGCTTGGGGGTAAAAGCTGTTGAGAAGCCTTTTGGACCAAGACTTGGCGCTCCGGTACCGCTTGCCATGCGGAGAGAACAGTCTATGACTGGGGTGGCTAGAGTCTTTGACAATTTTTAGGGCCTTCCTCTGACACAACTTGGTATAGAGGTCCTGGATGGCAGGAAGCTTGGCCCCAGTGATGTACTGGGCCGTACGCACTACCCTCTGTAGTGCCTTGTGGTCGGAGGCAGAGCAGTTGCCGTACCAGGCAGTGATGCAGCCAGTCAGGATGCTCTCGATGTTGCAGCTGTAGAACCTTTTGAGGATCTGAGGACCCATGGCAAATCTTTTCAATCTCCTGAGGGGGGAATAGGCTTTGTTGTGCCCTCTTCACGACTGTCTTAGTGTGTTTGGACCATGATAGTTTGTTGGTGATGTGGACACCAAGGAACTTGAAGCTCTCAATCTGCTCCACTACAGCCCCTTCGATGAGAATGGGGGCATGCTTGGTCCTGCTCCTTTTCCTGTAGTCCACAATCATCTCCTTTGTCTTGATTAAGTTGAGGGAGAGGTTGTTATCGTGGTACCACAAGGCCAGGTCTCTGACCTCCTCCCTATAGGCTGTCTCGTCGTTGTCGGTGATCAGGCCTACCACTGTTGTGTCATCTGCAAACTTAATGATGGTGTTGGAGTCAAGCCTGGCAATGCAGTCATGGGTGAAAAGTGAGTACAGGAGGGGACTGAGCACGCACCCCTGAGGTGCCACAGTGTTGAGGATCAGCGTGGCAGATGTGTTCTGACCTAACCTGACCACCTGGGGGCGGCCTGTCAGCAAGTCCAGGATCCAGTTGCAGAGAGAGGTGTTTAGTCCCAGGATCCTTAGCTTAGTGATGAGCTTTGAGGGCACTATGGTGTTGAACGCTGAGCTGTAGTCAATGAATAGCATTCTCACATAGGTGTTCCTTTTGTCCAGGTGGGAAAGGGCAGTGTGGAGTGCAATAGAGATTGCATCATCTGTGGATCTGTTTGAGCGGTATGCAAATTGGAGTGGTTCTAGGGTTTCTGGGATAATGGTGTTAATGTGAGCCATGACCAGCCTTTCAAAGCACTTCATGGCTACAGACGTGAGTGCTACGGCTCTGTAGTCATTTAAGCAGGTTACCTTAGTGTTCTTGGGCACAGGGACTATGGTGGTCTGCTTGAAACATGTTGGTATTACAGACTCAATAAGGGACATGTTGAAAATGTCAGTGAAAACACTTGCTAGTTGGTCAGCGCATGCTCTGAGGACACGTCCTGGTAATCAGTCTGGCCCAGCGGCCTTGTGAATGCTGACCTGTTTAAAGCTCTTACTTACGTCGGCTACGGAGAGCGTGATCACACAGTCATCCGGAACAGATGATGCTCTCATGCATGCCTCAATGTTGCTTGCCTCGAAGCGAGCATAGAAGTGATTTAGCTCGTCTGGTAGGCTCGTGTCACTGGGCAGCTCGCGGCTGTGCTTCCCTTTGTAGTCTGTAATAGTTTGCAGGCTCTGCCACATCCGACGAGTGTCGGAGCCGGTGTAGTACGATTCAATCTTAGTCCTGTATTGGCGCTTTGCCTGTTTGATGGTTCGTCTGAGGGCGTAGCGGGATTTCTTATAAGTGTCCGGGTTAGAGTCCCGCTCTTTGAAGGCGGCAGCTCTACTCTTTAGCTCAGTGCGGATGTTGCCTGTAATACATGGTTTCTGGTTGGGGTATGTACGTACAGTCACTGTGGGGACGACGTCATCGATGCACTTATTAATGAAGCCAGTGACTGATGTGGTGTACTCCTCAATGCCATCGGAATAATCCCGGAACATATTCCAGTCTGTGCTAGCAAAACAGTCCTGTAGCTTAGCATCTGCGTCATCTCACCACTTCTTTATTGACTGAGTCACTGGTACTTCCTGCTTTAGTTTTTGCTTGTAAGCAGGAATCAGGATGGAATTATGGTCATATTTGCCAAATAGAGGGCGAGGGAAAGCTTTGTATGCGTCTCTGTGTGAGGTGTAAATGTGGTCTAGATTTTTTCCCCCTCTGGTTGCACATTTAACATGCTGATAAAAATTTGGTAAGACTGGTTTAAGTTTCCCTTCATTAAAGTCACCGGCCACTAGGAGTGCCGCCTCTGGATGGCCATTTTCCTGTTTGCTTATTTCCTTATACAGCTGACTGAGTGCGGTCTTAGTGCCAGCATCCGTCTGTGGTGGTAAATAAACAGCTAATGGCAAACATTTTGGTCTACAGCTTATAATGAGAGACTCTACTTGAGGCGAGCAGAATCTAGAGACTTCCTTAGGTTTCGTGCACAAGCTACTGTTTACAAACATACACAGCCTGCCCCCCCTCGTCTTACCGGAGTCTGCTGTTCTATCTAGCCGGTGCAGCGTATAGCCCGCCAGCTGAATGGTGTCCATGTTGTCGTTCCGCCACGACTCGGTGAAACATAATATATTACAGTTTTTTATGTCCTGTTGGTAGGATATTCGTGATCGTATCTCGTCTAATTTATTGTCAAATGATTGTACGTCATAGTGATTTTTTGCGACTGCACTTGAATAAACTCTTGACATTTTCCAGACTGACTGACCTTTGTGTCTTAAAGTAACAATGGACTGTCGTTTCTCTTTGCTTATTTGAGCTGCTCTTGCTATAATATGGACTTGGTCTTTTACAAATAGAGCTATTTTCTGTATACCACCCCTACCTTGTCACAACACGACTGATTGCCTCAAACACATTAAATTAACTTTTAACAAGGCACACCTGTTAATTGAAATGCATTCCAGGTGACTACCTCATAAAGCTGGTTGAGAGAATGCCAAGAGTGTGCAAAGCTGTCATCAAGGCAAAGGGTGGCTACTTTGAAGAATCTCAAGTATAAAATATATTTTGATTTGTTTAACACTTCTTTGGTTACCACATGATTCCTTATAGTTTATTTCATAGTTTTGATGTCCACTATTATTCTACAATGTAGAAAATACTCAAAATAAAGAAAAACCCTGGAATGAGTAGGTTTGTCCAAACTGTCCAGTTTGAGCGACAAATTTGAGGTGACAGACAGTGACATTCAATACCGCCTTGCACACTCTTGCCTGCATCTAGCTAATATAGGTTGTAATCATTAGTCCAACAGTTGCAAATGAGAGTTTCTATTGGACAAATTCAGGTATGTTTATCCCCGTTTTGTTCTGTTTAAGAAACGTTTTTCAACAGAATCGGCTGACTGATGGACACAGTAATATTTCAGTAGTGAAATTAGGTTTATTGGATTAACAGAAAATGTGCAATATGCATCAAAACGAAATTAGACAGGTGCATAAATGTGGGCACCCCAACAGAAAAATCACATCAACATTTAGTAGAGCCTCCTTTTGCTAAAATAACAGCCTCTAGACGCTTCCTATAGCCTCTAATGAGTGTCTGGATTCTGGATGAAGGTATTTTGGACCATTCTTCCTTACAAAACATCTCCAGTTCAGTTAGGTTTGATGGTTGCTGAGCATGGACAGCCCGCTTCAAATCATCCCACAGATTCTCAATGATATTCAGGTCTGGGGACTGGGATGGCCATTCCAGAACATTGTACTTGTTCCTCTGCATAAATGCCCGGGTAGATTTTGAGCAGTGTTTTGGGTCGTTGACTTGTTGAAATATCCAGCCCCGGCATAACTTCAACTTTGTGACTGATTCTTCAACTTTATTCCCAAGAATCTGCTGATATTGAGTGGAATCCATGCGACCCTCAACTTTAACAAGATTCCCAGTACCGGCACTGGCCACACAGCCCCACAGCATGATGTAACCCCCACCAAATTTTACTGTGGGTAGCAAGTGGATGGATGAACTAGTGTCCTCCTTTGGGTGTAGGGTCTGATCAGAGCCTGGAGGTAAGGAGGTGCGGTTCCCCTCACAGCTCCGTAGGCAAGCACCATGGTTTTGTAGTAGATGCGAGCTTCAACTGGAAGCCAGTGGAGTGTGCGGAGGAGCGGGGTGACATGAGAGAACTTGGGAAGGTTGAACACCAGACAGGCTGCAGCGTTCTGGATAAATTGTAGGGGTTTAATGGCGCAGGCAGAGAGCCCTGCCAACAGCGAGTTGCAGTAATCCAGATGGGAGAGGACAAGTGCCTGCATTAGGACCTGTGCCGAATCTACCTATATGAATCTACCTTTATAGTTATGGAAACATACTACAACCAATCCAATCGCGCCATATGTCTGACAGTAATCTTCTTAACTCGGGGTCGCTGTCCTTTCAGCACCATTAAGTGCTTAATACGAACTGGAGGCAGGGATACTTTTAGCGTGAACCCAGACTCTTCATGTGGTTTTACCATCGCCTAAACGTATTTACTTTTCAGATTTGTTTTTTGTATGGAATGAGAACGTTTTGAAACATGATATGATATATATATATATATAGTTTAATTCGAGATTGACTATGGTATTCCGAGTAGATTACCGCTTTCTCCGTGTGTTTTACGCACCGGATTTGAAAGGCTTAATAATCGGTTAGGCGCCACCCGTTATTTCTCTAAAGTTTAACGACCAAAATACTGCCCTGGTATGTTCTCTTTGTTGAGATTGTTGTGTTTTTACTCACTGGGACTGGGCTATGGGAAGCTTGTGCGTGGACAGGATGACAATCCGGATACGGGAGCCCGGTTCCTATGCCGAGCCATCGCCGTTAGCGCCGACACTTGTTTGGTCCCCGTAGTTCCTGAACCGAACGCGGCGGCTCGGGAGGAAGTGTTGAGGAACACAGCCCTGCAGCTCCGTGAAACGGTTCTCCAACAGAAAGAGACGATAGCCAACCAACTTGGGACCATAAACGAGCTGACCACCAAGCTCTCCCTCTGTGAATCAGCCTCCGAGGAAGGGAAGTATGATAGTGGTGGATTATGTGGTAAAGACAAAGATCATCAGAACACAATGGGAGATGTACCCAAAGATCCCAATGATACAATCGACAACCTCGGGAAGACCATGCAGAGTCTGAAGGACCGACTGGAGAACCTAGAGGTAAGGTGCGGGACAGTAACCATATCACTTTTAGGTTCCTAAATCATGGAAAGGGAGTGCTAAAAATGATCGTTATCAGTGTGACTTAAATACTGAAATCTGAAATAGTCCTAATGTTGTTTTAAATGGTTGTCCCTTGCTTGATTGTCTGTCTTATTAAGTAGGGGAGAGCGAGGTAAGTTGTCACACGGGTAAGTTGTCAAACATTTAATTCCTCCAATACTAGAGGCCCTATCTCAAAAATCAAATAGCTACTTTGTGTGACTACATGTTCTATGGTGAACTTCCTGTTCACATGTGGTCAAAGTCACTATAATCTGAGGTGTTAATCTGAGGTCTTATTTTTCCCATTCAAAAGTAAAAAAAAATTGGCACTTTACATTTTATGCAATAAAACTTTGTTAGGTATAAATGTTCAAAATTATAATTTTGCACTGAGTAGAGGAGACAATAACGTGTCTTTTGATACTTTAGCTGCAGTCCTATGTTGAGCTAACCTTGAGATTTAGCCAACATTAGCACACATGTCAGTTTGGGGCAAGTTGTCTCAATGACTTTGGGGCAAGTCTTCACATGTGACAACTTGCCCCAGTATACATAGACACATAGAACATACTCAAAAAACATTGTGATATTGTGTAATCAGCTCTGATAATAGTATTAAATGTTACTGTAAATTGATTATTATATATACGTATAGTTTAGAGCAGCAGACATATCCCTGGACTACACAAGACAGGCTCTGGTTTGTGTGTGTGTGTGTGTCTACTAACACACTACATGCCAATTGTATGAGACAGTATATCCACACACACACACACACACACACACACACTACTTCATACAGTGTCATGAATTTAGTGTGGTGTTATGAATTGCATTGTGGCAACAAGGATAGTAGACAGGGAGGTGGGTGTAATAAGCCTTTAATGAATATGTAATTGCAATGAGGAAATGTGTTTTTGAAAGAAAGAAAGAAAGAAAGAAAGAAAGAAAGAAAGGAAGGCAGGAAGGAAGGAAGGAAGGAAGAAAGATGGTTAGAAATTCTAAAAGAAAGACAGGGAATACTCTGACTCGGTATTGTCAAAAGGTTACCAGAGAAGAAGTTGAAAGTCAGACAGCCATGCCAACAACGGAGGTTGGCTATACAAAGCCATGGCAGGTTTTTTCACCTGATCTGGAGATGCAGCCTGTTCAGTATATTACTAGGTCAGCTGACATTTATTTTGGTCTGTCGCCAAGTGAGGTGAGAAGACTTACCTACCAGTTTGCTGTGGTACACCAGCTGAAGTTCGCGCCAATGTGGGCAGAATGTCAGGCTCTGGCCATAGAGAGGCCTTTTGCTTCTCTATGTAGCCATGGTCAGAGTCTGACAGGTCCTGATTTTCTGTTTCTGTGTGGTGGTTTGTGTTGGATCCCTAATTAGAGGCAGCTGCAGTGCATTGTCTCTAATTAGGGATCCTACATATGTTTGTATGTCCCACACCTAGGTGTGGGTCATTATATCCAGGTCACAGAATAAGTAAGTGTGTTACGTTTATTTGAATCGTCGTTTGGCTCATATTATTTTTGTTTTGTATAGTTTGTCAGTGTTGTGAATTTATCCAAAAGGAATATTAAACGATGTCAAACTATCACTGCGCTGCGCCTTGGTCTCTTCTAACATCAACTTGTGACACAAAAAGAAAAGGCCAGCTCTGAGTTACAGGCTTCTTAAAGTGGCACCCAATGCTGTCGCTAAGAAAACCAGAGGCAACTAGCCTTGCCAGGGCAAGTAGCTTCAACAGAGAAAATGTTAATGCTTTCTTCAACAATGTAGCAGAAACGCTACAGAGATATCAATTTGGACCAAAATACATATGGAATGTTGATGAAACTGGGGTGACCACTGTACATAAACCTGGCAAACTGGGGTGATCACTGTACATAAATCTGACAAACTGGGGTGATCACTGTACATAAACCTAACAAACTGGGGTGACCACTGTACATAAACCTGACAAACTGGGGTGACCACTGTACATAAACCTGACAAACTGCGGTGACCACTGTACATAAACCTGACAAACTGGTGTGACCACTGAACATAAACCTGACAAACTGGTGTGACCACTGTACATAAACCTGACAAACTGGTGTGACCACTGAACATAAACCTGACAAACTGGTGTGACCACTGTACATAAACCTGACAAACTGGTGTGACCACTGTACATAAACCTGACAAACTGCGGTGACCACTGAACATAAACCTGACAAACTGGTGTGACCACTGTACATAAACCTGACAAACTGGTGTGACCACTGTACATAAACCTGACAAACTGGGGTAACCACTGTACATAAACCTGACAAACTGGGGTAACCACTGTACATAAACCTGACAAACTGGGGTAACCACTGTACATAAACCTGACAAACTGGTGTGACCACTGTACATAAACCTGACAAACTGGGGTAACCACTGTACATAAACCTGACAAACTGGGGTAACCACTGTACATAAACCTGACAAACTGGGGTAACCACTGTACATAAACCTGACAAACTGGGGTGATCACTGTACATAAACCTGACAAAGGGGTGCGCAGACGTGGATTCAAACAAGTCGGGTCACTGACCTCCGCTGAAAGGGGAACCCTCGTCATCACTTTGTTGACTTCCTGAAACATTTCGTCGAGCATACAAAGTGCTGAAAGGAGAAGCCCTGTTTATTCCTTTTGGACAACCACGAGTCTCATCTGTCCATTGATGGACTCAATTATACCAAAGAAAATTGCATAATTATGCTGTCATTCCCACCCCATTGCTCTCATCGGCTTCAACCCTTAGACAGGTCTGTCTACGGGCCGCAAAAAAAAAAGGCACATCACCGCGTGTCGTGCCTGGATGAGGAACAATCCCGGGAAGACAATGTCAATTTATGACATTCCTGGGATTGTGGCAATCGCCTATCCTCTGGCTGCAACCCCCTTGAACATTCAGTCTGGCTTTAGGGTGGCTGGGGTACAACCTTACAACAGGGATGTATTTCTGGAAACCAAGGTTTTGCGCCATCTTACGTTACAGATCGCCCCATTCAGAACCCAACCCTACAAGGCCCCAGCACCAACCCTGCCATGCCAGGCCCCAGCACCAACCCTGCCATGCCAGGCCCCAGCACCAACCCTGCCAGGCCCAAACAACATTCTAGCCCTGCCAGGCCCCAGCATAAACCTGCCAGGCTCCAGCAACATTCTAGCCCTGCCAGGCCCCAGCATAAACCTGCCAGGCCCCAACAACATTCTAGCCCTGCCAGGCCCCAGCTTAAACCTGCCAGGCCCCAGCAACATTCTAGCCCTGCCAGGCCCCAGCATAAACCTGCCAGGCCCCAACAACATTCCAGCCCTGCCAGGACCCAGCACCATTCCAGCCTTGCCTAGCACAAGCTCAGACACTAGACCTGCCCAGTTCTTATGCTAGCACCAGCTCACCCTTTCCCAGCAATGCCATTGCTGACAGCGGACTACCAACTCCATAGGACATCCAGGCTGTTTCTGAAGAAAGGGAAGCAAGGGAGAGGAGTCAAAATCTGAAGCAAGGGAGAGGAGTCAAAATCTGAAGCAAGGGAGAGGAGTCAAAATCTGGATCTGCAAAGAATAAGAAGCCAGCTAAAAAAATTAAAATCGTAGAAGAGTCATCATCAGATGAAGAGGAGTGCTTCTGCCTCGTCTGTGTGGAGCCATTTTCAAACAGCCTTCCAAAGGAGACTTGGGGGAAGTGTGTGAGATGCAACAAATGGGCCCATGATGCTTGCACCTCAGGCCAGGCAATTTATGTGTGCCTGAACTGTGACTCTGATGATGAGTCTGATTAGTCAGATACGGATGTACGTCGTAAAGGCTGTTACAAAACTGTACATTAGTGCATTAGTGTGTTTAAACACCACGTCTGTTTTGTTAAGACTTTAAACATTTAAGCACGTTATCTGCAGCATTACATTCCATTCCGATTCCAACAATCGCCGTGGATCTATGCGCACGCCAGTGAACGTTCGATTTCAAAGTAAAGTGGTCGTGCCACTTAATTAATGTATGCTCTGCCAGCATTATTGTTTTGATTGAAAGGCATGATTCTCTAGGCATGATTGTTTTTATTTTGAGTTCTTTAATGAAGTTGAATTTGGTTTTGAATTTGAAATTAAAATCAATATTCACAATTAGTTGTGTTCTTATTTGTTGATAATCCAATGTGACAATTTACCCGACGTAGTGTGACCATTTACCCGCTGATGGGGAAAATTGTCACAAGTACACACTCTCCATTTAACGGTCTACAACTCTGTACTGAAACAAGATATGAAGATGTAATGAATACAAAATATGTGCCCAAGACTCCCTTCTTTCATTTGGTATGACATTTATACCATTGTGATGTATTGTGCCCAGTAAATGTTAGACAGCGTGAAAAGTGTGGCAACATACCTCACTCTCCCCTAATTGAATCCAAAGTGAACACCTGTTGCTGTGGTCAACTTTAAGTGGCCATTAACTTTGCTCCTATTTTGGCCTGTAACCTATATCCTTCTATTTTTGCCTCCATGTGGAGGCGTACCCTAAATGGATTTGCCTTCTATCTCCTTAACCCTCCGGTGTTTAAGTTCCCCTTGTCACCTTACTCAATAAATGTCGTATCACCTCTTAATAGCACAGAAACAGCTCATTCTAATGACCAAGGATATGATGTGTTTCTTGAGATATTTAGCTCTCTCTTCCAGCTTGTGTAAGTGTAGTACCATCTGTTAGTTTACAGAGCTTCCTGGACCACAGGTAATCCACATTAGGCCATGCAGTAAAAGTACATTAGGAACCAAACACATGGCGGTATCAAGCTAAACCACACAGTAGACGGTGGTCAAGCTCATTATGCATTAACAGGCTTAGGAAACTGGTGAGACAATTGGAGAGATCCAATGTTCTCCATGAGTTACAATAAGAGTCCCGAGTTTTCCCTGGTCAGGTCATGTGACCAGGAAAACAACTCCTGGGCCTTCTGATAACATACTAGCCTACACACAGTCAGCCAATTATCTTTGAAAATTACACATTAAAAGGTGACAAACGTAAGAGACAGGAAGCAGCACATCTCAGACGTCGATACAAATTGACCTCTGACGTCTATCAACCTCCACAGACTGTCGGCGTTAACCTCCACTAATTGTATGTGACCATCTTGTATTGTCTCCACTTATTTAACTGTCTTGTGACATCTCCATCTTGTCAAAACAGCAGCAGCAGCAGAGAGCCAACACGTCGGGAGTGTTGTTCCCCAGCGAGCTGAGAGACCTGCTGCAGAGCAGGCTGGGAGACCTGGAGAAACAGCTGCTCAGTAAGGTCAACAACCTGCAGGAAGAGAAGTCTCTGCTCTACAACGAGACCGCAGCCCACAGGCAGAAGACAGAGAGCACCCTCAACTCCCTGCTGACCAGAATCAATGAGCTGGAGAAAGGTAAATCACTGGAAAATGAAAGATATGACAGACACACACAAGGACACATACAGACATACTCACGCTCGCACAAACGTACGTCTGTGTGCACAATCAGATGACAGTAGTACACACCTGCAGCAGAAACAGGGAGACTCACACAGTCATTCATTCAGTCTACTATAAACTATCCCACCAACTGACCCAATCACTGCCACTCACTTACTGTACCACACTGCAGTAAACTGAGGCTTTAGATCAAATCTGACAAACATTGGCTTATCATTTTGTTATCATACAGTGTATAAGTATAGAGCCGACTCTACTTAGGTCCTTCAACGTGTGCAGTAAACTACTGCATACTTTCTACCAGTCTTGCAGTGGTGTGCTGGGGCGCCAACATAAAGGCCGGTGATGCTTCTCGGGTAAATAAGCTGATCAGGAAGGCTAGCTCTGTTCTGGGGATTAGCCTTGACACTCTAGAGGAGGTGGCGGAGAGAAGGATCCTGGCCAAACTGCTGGCCATCATGGACAACGTCACCCACCCTCTGTATGCCATGGTTATGATGCAGAGGAGCACTTTCAGTCACAGACTGATCCCACCACGGTGTGCCAGAGAGTGCTACAGGAGGTCCTTCCTGCCGCGGATATTAGACTATTTAATGCCTCACCGGGGTGCCATGCCTTCGGCAACATAGACCTGGAACTGTTGTGGTGTAAGGACCTAGTTTAACAATTAGGCATCCATCCGTGAGTAACTCTGGTCTGTAATCACTCATTCAATCAGGACTTATTCATTGAGCACTTATTCATTCAGGACTGTAGATACATATTCATGTACAGTTGTTATATCATATCACATGCAATATTATAAGTAATTCTTGGACTGAACTTTCGTAGTCATTCACTCAGGACTGCATATTAGTATCCTGTCAGTTGTATCTTTTTTCATTGCTTTTAGTATATCGAATGTGCAATACGTGCATTTATCTGTAATTAAACCCTGTACTAAGGACTGTATTTTAAGGGAATTATTATTATTACCCTAAATTATATCATACGCACAATTAGCTATTTAAGTATCTCTTCCTGTCATTTACATGTACAGTTAATGTAACCATGCAAATATTCACTTACCTGTTCATTTAACCATGATTTCCATTTATAAATAATTGGGTGTTTGGATTAGCAATTTCATTTTGATCTATCAAATAACTGATGGACACAGTAATATTTCAGTAGTGAAATTAGGTTTATTGGATTAACAGAAAATGTGCAATATGCATCGAAACGAAATTAGACAGGTGCATAAATTTGGGCACCCCAACAGAAAAATCGATATCGATATTTAGTAGAGCCTCCTTTTGCTAAAATAACAGCCTCTAGACGCTTCCTATAGCCTCTAATGAGTGTCTGGATGAAGGTATTTTGGACCATTTCTCCTTACAAAACATCTCCAGTTCAGTTAGGTTTGATGGTTGCTGAGCATGGACAGCCCGCTTCAAATCATCCCACAGATTCTCAATGATATTCAGGTCTGGGGACTGGGATGGCCATTCCAGAACATTGTACTTGTTCCTCTGCATAAATGCCCGGGTAGATTTTGAGCAGTGTTTTGGGTCGTTGTCTTGTTGAAATATCCAGCCCCGGCGTAACTTCAACTTTGTGACTGATTCTTCAACATTATTCCTAAGAATCTGCTGATATTGAGTGGAATCCATGCGACCCTCAACTTTAACAAGATTCCCAGTACCGGCACTGGCCACACAGCCCCACAGCATGATGGAACCCCCACCAAATTTTACTGTGGGTAGCAAGTGTTTTTCTTGGAACGCTGTGTTCTTTTGCCGCCATGCATAACGCCCCTTGTTATGACCAAATAACTCAATCTTTGTTTCATCAGTCCACCCACCTTATTCCAAAATGAAGCTGGCTTGTCCAAATGTGCGTTTGTGGCGTGTGTGCAGAAAAGGCTTCTTCCGCATCACTCTCCCGTACAGCTTCTCCTTGTGCAAAGTGCGCTGAATTGTTGAACGATGCACAGTGACCATCTGCAGCAAGATGATGTTGTAGGTCTTTGGAGGTGGTCTGTGGGCTGTTTTTGACCGTTCTCACCATCCTTCGCCTTTGCATCTCCGATATTTTACTTGGCCTGCCACTTCTAGCATTCCCCTAAACCATAATGTTGAACAGTCTTTGTTTTCAGGTCATTTGAGAGTTGTTTTGAGGCCCCCATGTTGCCACTCTTCAGAGGAGAGTAAAAGAGAACAACAACTTGTAATTGTCCACCTTAAATACCTTTTCTCATGATTGGATGCACTTGTCTATGAAGTTCAAGGCTTAATGAGCTCACCAAACCAATTGTGTGTTCCAATTAATCAGTGCTAAGTAGTTACAGGTGACAAGGGTGCCCAAATAGTTTTTTGCATAGCCTATTTTTCACGTGATTTAATTTCATACAACTTAATATTGCTACACTAAAAATCTTTGTCTGGACAATACCCCAGTACTCAGCTTTTATTAGAAAATGAATGGCATGCCACTGTGATCATTTTCTGTGACGACAGAGTATATTATTATGCAGCCTCAGAGGGGTGCCCAAACTTTTGCATATGACTGTATATTAAGTAAACTATTATTACCCTCACTTATATCATACGCACATATTTAAGTATAACAATGTATAGTGTACATATTCAGCCATTCACCCATACTATGCAATGCCTTTTTATAGCTTTTTGCACTCCAGACTTCTTGTATTTTTATACTTTTTCATATTGCCGCACTCTGTATCATGTATTGTGTATCTGTCTTTTGTGTATTTCGTTCTTGCATTTTGCACCTGCTCTGTGTTTTTTCGTAGCTGCTTGACGAAGAAATTTCCCCTCGGGGATCAATAAAGTACCTATCTATCTACTTCATAGACAACCCTCCCATTGTTCTCTCTGTAGGTGGCGGTGGGTTCAAGTCCCCCGAGCAGTTTAAGCTGGTCCTCCCCCTGCGTACTAACTACCTGTATGGCCGCATGGCCAAGAGCCTTCCTGAGATGTACTCATTCACGCTGTGCATGTGGCTGCGGTCCAGCGCCAGCCCTGGCATAGGCACCCCCTTCTCCTACGGGGTGCCAGGACAGGCCAATGAGATTGTGCTCATCGAGTGGGGCAACAACCCAATAGAGCTGCTCATCAATGACAAGGTAAGGGCACTCTAAATTACTCAAGGATTCATAGTGATTTTCAGTATTGCTGATCTTTGAGGGAGAGCCTACCGTTATTGACAGGAGTCTTGGTTCTTGGTTTTAAATTCGATCTGGCTTTAATGAGGTTGCTGATTTTTTTTATTTATACCAGCTTTACCAAATCCTAACCTTCCTCCCTCTAATGTGTATTTCTCCTTTCTGTTTGTAAGCATCTGAACCTACCTTACACTCCTCCCGTTACCTGTCCAGGTGGCTCAGCTGCCTCTGTCGGTGCGTGACGGTAGGTGGCAACACATCTGTATCACCTGGACCACCAGGGATGGTCTATGGGAAGCCTACCAGAATGGTCAGCAGCTGGGGGCAGGGGACAACCTGGCCCCCTGGCACCACATCAAGCCTGGAGGAGCCATCATACTGGGGCAGGAACAAGTGAGTCTGCTGACTAGCGCCTCCTATCTGTAGGATACACAATTACATATATTATTTACATGGGAAATATTTTAGCCTATTTTATTCTTGGTTTACCAAACTGCATCATCAGGTTTTCAATTATTTGAATTGTACAGTAGCTTAGCCATGACCATGAGGACTGTGCTATAGGCTCTAGAGTGTAGACCACATCCATCAGTGACATGAGAAAGTAAATTAACACATTGTTTAGAGAGTACAGTAGAGAGAATACAGTAGAGAGAATACAGTAGAGAGAATACAGTAGAGAGAAGACAGTAGAGAGAAGACAGTAGAGATCAGACAGTAGAGAGAGTACAGTAGAGAGAATACAGTAGAAATACAGTAGAGAGCAGACAGTAAAGATCAGACAGTAGAGAGAATACAGTAGAGTACAGTAGAGAGAAGACAGAGAACAGACAGTAGAGTATAGTAGAGAGCAGACAGTAAAGAGAATACAGTAGAGTACAGTAGAGAGAATACAGTAGGGTACAGTAGAGAGCAGACAGTAGAGAGAATACAGTAGAGATCAGACAGTAGAGAGAATACAGTACAGTAGAGAGCAGACAGTAGAGAATACAGTAGAGAGAATACAGGAGGGAATACAGTAGAGAGCAGACAGTAGAGTACAGTAGAGAGCAGACAGTAGAGAGCAGACAGTAGAGTACAGTAGAGAGCAGACAGTAGAGAGCACAGTAGAGAGCACAGTAGAGAGCACAGTAGAGAGAATACAGTAGAGAGCAGACAGTAGAGAGCAGACAGTAGAGAGCAGACAGTAGAGAGCAGACAGTAGAGAGAATACAGGAGAGAGAATACAGGAGAGAGCAGACAGTAGAGAGCAGACAGTAGAGAGCAGACAGTAGAGAGCAGACAGTAGAGAGAATACAGTAGAGAGCAGACAGTAGAGAGCAGACAGTAGAGAGCAGACAGTAGAGCAGACAGTAGAGAGTAGACAGTAGAGAGTACAGTAGAGAGAGTACAGTAGAGAGCAGACAGTAGAGAGCAGACATTATTGTTGTTGTTTTTAACAAGGCCTGTCGTTTATGGCCTCAACAGGACATGGTGGGCGGGAACTTTGACGCCACACAGGCCTTTGTGGGTGAGCTGAGCCAGGTTAACATCTGGGACAAGGTCCTGAAGCCAGCTGACATCCTCACCATGGCCAACTGTTCCTCCTACATCCCCGGGAATGTGATGTCCTGGCTGGACAGTGATGTGGAGGTGTTTGGAGGGGGAGCAGCCAAACTGCCTCTAGAGATATGCCAGGACCGGCTGTCGGAGACTGAGTCTTAGGATGGATGTCTGTATGTGACGTGTTGAGAGTCATGTTCTGGATCTTGACGCCTACTGTACATGCTACGTGTAATGTTTGTCATGTGTCTTGTTTGGCTGTCTGTTTAAGGAAAGGCTGATTCCAGATGGTTCTACTACACACAGATGCAGTTTTACACACACGCTGACACACACACATACACACACACACAGGCAAACACAGACTTAATGACACTGGATTTGGCATGTGAGGCTGACTTAGGCTTGCGTGTTGCATGGGCGGTGTAAGGTAGACGCATTAGCCGTCCTAGGACTCAAATACAGTAACCTACGTCCCAGGACACAAACAGTAACCTACGTCCCAGGACTCATATACAGTTGCCTACGTCTCTTGATGTAAGTCATTAAAGCCTTGACTGGAGATTAGGGGAATATCCAATCAAACATGGAAGCCAGGTGACCGCTATGTTGAAGGCTTTCAATAACCTATAGCAGAGATGTTGAGGGACTAGTTTTGATCTTTGAGTAAGTGTTGGTAAACATTCCATAGTTACAGTACATGTGGAAATCGGTGTTCTTGTACTTGTGGCATCATGTATGTTGTACTATAATGTTGATAAGGTTTTATTAGCCATTATTACCCATACTGTTTTAAATATCCCAAGTCCACCTCAATGCCCGCAGCATATGTTGCCTCACAAAACTGTTCCGTAATTATCCTCGTTGTTAGGGACACGTTGGTTTGTTTAGGTCTACAATGTCTGTGCAGTGGTAGTTTTCAAGAACAGAGTAATTTATATGGGAGCAGTGTTACCGTTACATGTGTACATATCATTTTTCAAGCAGATAAGAACAATTCATTATGTATGAAATGAACAATACGTTCATGTGTACCATTGTCTCTTTCCATGAAAACAATGTTGGGTAAAGTTGTTATTTCATTGAGATACTGTATGTTGATTTTGCTCAAGAGTCAATGCTTACTTTTCATGTGGCCTTTTGAGGATGTTGTGCCAGATGTGCTTTACGATACTAACTGCTGCCAAAAGTATGTGGAAAATTAAAGGACAAATAAAACACTATTGAAAAGCAGTCTACTGTTTATATAGTGGTTACATTGCATAGATCAGTCGCTTTAACGGACAAGGGGCCAAGGCCTAGGTGGCATTAGTAATGCTTAATTAAGACATGAGAGCAACTCAAAGGTGGCATCACAATCATTTAGGGACATTTCTACCTACAGACTAGTGTGATAACATCTACCTGACTCTCTATAGGAAAATAAATGGAATGTGGCATGTTTTAAATAGAAGTGGGCCAGTGTCCACTCAGTCTTCGCTGTATTCACGTTCTTGCAATGCAGTCCTGTATTACTTATAAAAATCCTTCACTTTTTATTCTGTTCTACTAGAGGCTGTTTAGTTGAAGGCCAGTTTCTGTCTGGAATTCAAAAGTACAACTCAAGTTATTTGAATGGTATCGTAAGATACCTTGGTACAGTCGTGAGCAGCAAGTTAATTATAAAGAAACAACAGCCACAGATGTCAATTACCTAACAAATACACTGTACGAAACATTGAATACAGGGCCGGCCCGCCCATTAGGCAAGATTCGGCGATCGCCTAATTTGGGGCGACATTTTGACAATTGGCTGCCGCCCTCCGGCGCCCCTGATCGGCTACTACACCGCCGGCGACACTCCAGCTGTCAGCTTATAGCGTTTCTGCAGTTCTCGCCCCCACCCGCTTCTCCCGGGGGTGTAGTAGCCGATCAGGGGCTATTTTTGTGTTGCCTATGGCAGCAGAACATCCAGGGCCGCCCCTGATTAAAAATACCCGCTCTTTCCATGACAGACTAACCAGGTGAAAGCTATGATCCCTTTTTGATGTCAACTGTTAAATCCACTTCAAATCAGTGTAGATGGAGGGGAGGAGACAGGTTAAATAAAGATTGTTAAGCCTTGAGACATGAATTGTGTATGTGTGCCATTCAGAGGGTGAAGGGGCAAGACAAAAGATTTATGTCCCTTTGAACAGGGTATGGTAGTAAGTGCCAGGCTCACCGGTTTGTGTCAAGAACTGTAACACTGCTGGGTTTTTCACACTCAGTTTCCTGTGTATCAACAGGAGAGAAACAAAAAAAAGGCTATTTCCATTGGAGTTCTGGAATGTTCCTAACCATGGAGAATGTGGCATGTTATTGTCACAGAAAAATTACTTTAGTGCGAGTGAGCGCAATCATGGTCCCCTCTTTTTTGTGGTGGGAGGATGAACAGTCGATGCTCACTGATAGACCGCCAGTTTCACAGAAACCTGCCTACATGATTACACAACTACAGTGAAAGAAGCTCAGCAGTGTGGCTTAAAATTCTCAGTCTGGACAACCTGTAGGCCAATGTGACGATCTTAGAAGGTAACCACAGTGACTAATCAACACCAACTCACACAGCTTTGCATAGGAAACAGCATGATGAGTACAGGCCTGGAGAAGAAAAAAAAAAACAGGTAGGATAAAGTGCTTATCTTTATTCATTATGATACAGCAAGCACTTGACACTTATACAGATGTCAGTCTGTAGTAGATAGCACCAGTGGCGATGTTAATGTCCAACAACAACTCACTCATGTAAGGAGACCAACACAGAGCAGTAGACCCCTCAGTAAAGTGCTGGGAGTACATACATACTGCATATAGTAGTACCACAGTGGGCAGGCCATTGGATGTGTAAGTGTGCTTCATGTATGTAAGGTGTACAGCACAGGGACGATGGTATGGATTGGGCCCATATACCCTCATCTGCCACGTCATGGATGCTAATAGGATGAAGTTGCTCGAAGACAAATCTGGGGTAAGTTGAACCTAGATTTCAGCCTGCCCAGTTGGGGCTTGTTCCAGTGGAGAGACGGGGGTCAGGGGTGAGTTGAGGTCACGTAGATCCTGGTTGACCTCTGACCTGCAGACTGCTGAAGTGAGCCTCCCTCAGGACACTGTTGATGTGGTCATAGGGTGTGCTGCCGCCATAGAGACTCAACGAGGAAATTGAAGGGTCTTCTGGTGAGGGACTGAGGAGACCCTGGGAAGTGCAGTTCTTCTGGCTCTGTGTACATGTGCTGGCTCCTCCCCCTGCCCTCTCGGGACTACTGATACCACTACTGCTGTCACTGCTGGACGACTGGAGCACAGAGAGAGAAAACAGGAATGACTTACAGAAAATACTTGTTGAACAAACCATCACAAGTGTGTGTGTGTGTGTGTGTGTGTGTTCTGTCACCTCAGAGTCCCAAACATCTTGACCCAGCTTGGACACCAGGGCGTGACCCTCCTGCCCCCCTCCTGACCTTTTGGCCTGGTGGTTCAGCTGGTCCCCCTCATTGTCTCCACCACGCCGCCGCTTCCTGAACACAGTGAGTGAGTGAGAGAGAGTGTGAGAGGCCAGGTTTCCTCAAAACGTGACGCTTGGCATTCAGGCCAAAGAGTTCAATCTTGGTTTCATAAGACCAGAGAATCTTGTTTCTCATGGACAGAGTCCTTTAAGTTGCTTTTGGAAAACTCCAAGCGGGCTGTCATGTGCCTTTTACTGAGGAGTGGCTTCCGTCTAGTCACTCTACCATAAAGACCTGATTGGTGGAGTGCTGCAGAGATGGTTGTCCTTCTGGAAGGTTCTCCACAGAGGAACTCTTGAGCTCTGTCAGAGTGACCATCGGATTCTTGCTCACCTCCGTGATCAAGGCCCTTCTCCCCCGATTGCTCAGTTTGGCCGGGCTGCCAGCTCTAGGAAGAATCTTGGTGGTTCCAAACGTCTTGCATTTAAGAATGATGGAGGCCACTGTGTTCTAGGGGAACTTCATTTTTTGGTTCCCTTCCCCAGATCTGTGCCTCGACACAATCCTGCTCTACGGACAATTCCTTCGACCTTATGACTTGGTTTTTGCTCTGACATGTACTGTAAACTGTGGGACCTTATATAGACAGGTGTGTGCCTCTCCAAATGATGTCCAATCAATTTAATTTACCACAGGTGGACTCCAATCAAGTTGTAGAAACATCTCAAGGATGATCAGGGGAAACAGGATGCACATGAGTCTGTTTAAACTACTAGCACACAGCTCAGACACCCATGCATACCCCACCAGAGGTCTCTTCACAATCCAAGTCCAGAACAGACTTTGGGAGGCGCACAGTACTACATAGAGCCATGACTACATGGAACTGATGCAAGTAGTAGAATCAATTGTATTTTTTTAAAACATAAAAATATACAATGGAACAGCGGGGACTGTGAAGAAACAGGCACAGACATGGATTTGTATTGCAGATTTGTGGTAGTAGAGTAGTGGCCTGGGGGCACACACAATGGGGATCCTTAATAAATACAAATAAGGTATTTTTGTATGAAAAAAAAACTCACCTGTTTTCTGTCAACATTTGGGAGACGATTGTCAGTGGGTTGTTTTGGTTACAAAGAAGGCGTTGGCCCCCTGAGCACGTTTGGATGTAAAGGAAACGACTCCTCTCCCTCAGCTTTTGGTCGAGCAAAATATCTATTTTCGTACGTACGGCATATCTTTCCCCGAATATATCGCACGAACAGTCAGGGCATTCTGATCTTATCTGATTGCTAGCTTGTTGAATAGCCTCTCTGGTTAACAAGGAAACAACCCTTGACTGGTACGTTTTGAGAATTTAGCATTAACTGTCACGTTCCTAGTATGTATGTAGATTATGTCAGTAAACTAGTTTGCGTCTCTGCGTCTCTCTCTGCTACCGTTTGCCGTTGTAAACTAGCTAACTATAAACTACTTTAGCTAGCTAACCAGCTGCATAGCAAGCTGGCTAAACGTATAACGAACGCGAGAGATTCCGTCAATTTAACTCAAGTGTTGATAGTATTTGAGAGCAGTCAAACTATCATTCGGTCTTCGTGAGATGACAACTCAGGATTCGCAGTACTGTATTCTTTCTAACTATCTGACGAGTGTTCTGCTGCTAGCAAAAAGACCCTGCTGAAACATGACGTTTGCTGACGTAACGATCCAATAACCGGAAACCGATCTAATGCGCATCTGCAAACTCGATTGTTGGATGTATTTCGCATATCTCTCCAAGGCAGGCAGGAACGCTGTTAACTTGTCACAGGTAAACAACCTTTTACTTTTACAAATATTTATATTTTCTATGAAATTCCATTATTGTGATGTAAGTTTAGTTTTTATAACTCTAGATGAGAACAGAATGTTCCTGCATTGTGTGGCCCCTAGTGTTATCCACTGTAATACAATCCAACAGTTACCAGTGTAGGGAAAGAATGGCTATGTGTCATACTGTTTGTTGTGTGTGTTACTAGTGGTTGCATGAGGAGGCATTTAGAAGTTATTTTTACTCCCCCACCAGGTATGGAATTATAGGGACTATTCAAACGATCCTATTCTAAATCCCCAACTGGCACTTCATGTGTAAAATTGTCCCTCGCCTTAAACCGACAAAAAGCAAATATGCAATATTTATTAGGAAAGTCAGGAGGCTTTTAGTTTATTTTGCATCAGCCGCACCCATAAACTTTGTCTAACCTGTATAAATGCAGTCTTAGTCTCACCTGTCCCTGTGCCATGCAAGGCTCTGTAAGATGCCATAAAGTACAGATATTAAACTCTAACCAAAACCATTAGGAGGGAGGTACAGTGTCTAGGCCTTTTGAGTAACTTCATCCTACTCTTCTTAACTCACCTTATGTCACACCTGTGTCCTCTCCTCACCTCCACCTGGCTGCTCCACAGATGCAGGTGATCCTGCACCCCACGGAGACACTTCAAACCGCCCTGGTGTCCAGCCGCTGTGACCTGGCCGATCGCTACCGTAAGTACAGCCTAGAAGAACGGAGGCTCCTGGAGGAGGGTCTCAACCCGGGGGATGGGTCCTTGTTCAAGCCCATCAATGTGCACTCCGACTCGGACTGGATCCCCTCGCACCCAGAGGAGCCGCAGGACTTTCTATAGCAACCCCTACCGCAGCACGCCCATCAAGGGTCACAGTACTATCTACATACAAATCATCGGTAGGTGGGTCCACTCTCTCTCTGGCTTAGCCTTCTCTCAAGCCCTATGGCCTAATATTATATATATATATACATACAGCGGGTGAAATAAGTATTGAACACGTCACCATTTTTCTCAGTAAATATATTTCCAAAGGTGCTATTGACATGACAGTTTCACCAGATGTTGGTAACAACCCAAGTAATCCATACATACAAAGAAACCAAAACAAATAAGTTCAGAAATTAAGTTATGTGTAATAATGTGAAATGACACAGGGAAAAAGTATTGAACACATGAAGAAAGGGAGGTTCAAAAAGGCATGGAAAGCCAAGACAACAGCTGAAGACTATCAGTAATTAAAAAGCAATCCAGCCCCCTGTCAGTGCAAATTAATATCAGCTGGTTCAGTCCCAACTGATGGCCTACAAAAAGGTCTCATTGCCAAGGTGTCACACAAGACACATCTCATGATGGGTAAAAGCAAAGAGCTGTCTCAAGACATTCACAACCTAATTGTTGCAAAACATAATGATGGCAGTGGTTATAGGCCTATTTCTAAGCTTCTGAATGTTCCAGTGAGCACTGTTGGGGCCATAATACGGAAGTGGAAAGACAATAATTTCACCATAAATTTGCCTCGACCAGGTGCTCCTCGCAAGATTTCTGACAGAGGAGTGAAAAGAATAATCAGAAGAGTTGTCCAAGAGCCAAGGACCACTTGTGGAGAGCTTAAAAAAGACCTGCAATTAGCAGGTACTGTTGTCACAAAGAAAACAGTAAGTAATGCACTCCACCGCCATGGCCTGTATGCACGCTCACCACGCAAGACTCCATTGCTGAAAAAAAAGCATGTTGAAGCTCGTTTAAAGTTTGCTGCACAACATTTGGAAAAGCCAGTGAAATACTGGGAGAATATAGTGTGGTCAGATGAGAGCAAAATTGAACTGTTTGGATGTCATAATACACACATGTTTGGAGGAGAAATGGCACTGCACATCACCCTAAAAACACCATACCAACAGTGAAGCTTGGAGGTGGGAACATCGTGGTGTGGGGCTGCTTTTCAGCAAATGGTACTGGCAAACTTCACATAATTGAAGGAAGGATGAATGGGCAAATTTACGAGGAGCACCTGGTCGAGGAAAATTTATGGTGAAATGATTGTCTTTCCACTTCCGTATTATGGCCCCAACAGTGCTCACTGGAACATTCAGAAGCTTAGAAATGCACCTATAACCAATGCCATCATTATGTTTTGCAACAATTAGGTTGCGAATGTCTTGAGACAGCTCTTTGCTTTTAACCATCATGAGATGTCTTGTGTGACACCTTGGCAATGAGACCTTTTTGTAGGCCATCAGTTGGGACTAAACCAGCTGATATTAATTTGCACTGACAGGGGGCTGGATTGCTTTTTAATTACTGATAGTTTTCAGCTGTTGTCTTGGCTTTCCATGCCTTTTTGAACCCCCCTTTCTTCATGTGTTCAATACTTTTTCCCTGTGTCATTTCACATTATTACACATAACTTAATTTCTGAACTTATTTGTTTTGGTTTCTTTGTATGTATGGATTACTTGGGTTGTTACCAACATCTGGTGAAACTTTCGTGTCAATAGCACCTTTGGAAATATATTTACTGAGAAAAATGGTGTTCAATACTTATTTCACTCGCTATATATATATATATATATACTTTTTTTTTACTTTTACCCCTTTTTCTCCCAAATTTCGTGATATCCAGTTGTTAGTTACAGTCTTGTCCCATTGCTGCAACTCCCCTACAGACTCGGGAGAGGTGAAGGTCGAGAGGCATGCGTCCTGCTTCTTGACCCACTGCTCATTTAACCCGGAAGCCAGCCGCACCAATGTATCAGAGGAAACACCGTCCAGCTGGCGACCGAGGTCACCTTGCAGGCGCCTGGTCCGAGCCTGGTACGCCACAAGGAGTCGCTAGAGTGCGATGGAACAAGGAAATTCCAGCCGGCCAAACCTCCCCTAACCCGGACGACGTTGGGCCAATTGTGCACCGCCTCATGGGTCTCCCAGTCATGGCCGGCTGTGACACAACCTCGGATCGAATCCGGGTCTGTAGCGATGCAGTGCCTTAGACCGCTGCGCCAAAGATATTTGTAACTAAACCAAGATAGACCCCTGCCTGTGGTTTCCAATGGGAACAGATGAGTCATAGTGGGCAGAACAAGCAAGGAGGTGGGCAGAGCCAAGCACGAGCTAGCAAAATCCTATTGGCCTGTTCTAGCACACATCTGCATATTTCCGTTAGGGAATGCCTAATCTGTGAAATGCGTGTGTACAATAACTACATTGTACTTTGCACTCCTAAACAACGTGATTTTAAAAAACTGTCTCATTGTTCTATCTGTGGCTGCGCCACTCAGGAGGCACTAATAATACTTTTTACAGAGATACAGTTTCCCTGCAGTGGCAAAATCCTCTGAAAATAACAGTGAATCATTCAGATGCCATTAGCTGGTGCTCTATGGACAACAAACTAATTTCTGTGTGATTGAGCTGACCACTACTGTTGAGCCACACACAGCAGCTACTTTAAGTAATCAGAGTTAAGGGAGCAGCTAAGAGATAGAGATAGAATCTTTGAACTGCCACAGTTATCAAAAGCAGTGCAGCAACCAATACAGAGCAAGCACGACTTGAACCTCTTGCACAGAGGCGTGCATGCACCTAGTTTGCCACTGTGCTCAGAACAAGAACGACAAATAGGGCATACACTACCAGGGCATCTCCTCGTTTTTCTTTCCTTCTGAGCCAGGTGCAAAAACCACAGAAACAGCATTCGGGGCTACAGTACAAACACGAGAATGTTCCATTGAAACCAATAGAGGACAACATTTTACAGTTGGCGTGCCACAGAGCTAAGTGGGAGAGGATGCCCCACCTAAATAACGCAAGGTGAAACATTGAGTGGTACTATTCAGCTATCCATCTCTGTGTGTGTTGTTTCCCAGGCTCCTTTGGGGAGGCTGAGGCTGAGACAGGCCAGTACGTGGAGTGGTTGAGGGACTACTGCCAGGCCTTCTATTATGGGCTGCTGGTTAAGTTGTTGCCTCCGCTGACTGTTGCTGCCACAGGCTGTGTTCAGGGTCAGCAGCAGTTCACGCAACCTACAGATCCACACAGGTGAAAACCAGTTCACAACACTGGGTCATGGGCCAGGGTTCCCCTTTGTGGGGGGGTTCTCAGGTGTTATGAGGCCCTCAAATGGCCAATGTGGGTAAAGAAATGAATACATAAATGAAAGGTGGTTGTCATTGTTACTTTCAGGGGATTTACTACGGTTTCTTAAGAAGAGGAAACCTAAAGATGCATCTCTACCCCATCTCTACTCCAAAGACAGGCCTCCCTCACTGAAGGTAATCTGAGAGGGATATTTAATTGTATTTATTAATTTAACCTTTATTTAACTAGGCAAGTCAGTTGAGAACAAATTCTTATTTACAAGGCCCCTGCCAAGCCGCACTGCTTCTTGACACACTGCTCACTTAACCCGGAAGCCAGCTGCACCAATGTGTCAGAGGAAACACCGTCCAGCTGGCGACCGAGGTCAGCTTGCAGGCGCCTGGCCCACCACAAGGAGTCGCTAGAGTGCGATGGAACAAGGAAATCCCAGCCAAACCCTCCCCTAACCCGGACGACGTTGGGCCAATTGTGCACCACCCTATGGGACACCCGATCACGGCCTGTTGTGATACAGCCCGGGATCGAACCAGGGTCTGTAGTGACGCCTCTAGCACTGAGATGCAGTGCCTTAGACCGCTGCGCCACTCGGGAGCCCTCAAAAACAAACACTGTAGTTTTATTCCTATAATATGGGATTATCCCATTGCTTGCATTGCACCAGAGCTGTAAAGAACGTTATTTGGAATAAACATAACCCTGGGGACCCCCTGGCATGGTGTACACATCCAGACAAAATCATCACCATTTATCCAACTACATAGAGACTGGTGCTTTCCTTGAACTTGTTCTGACTCTAACACTAACAAACTGCTTGGTGGTGCTATACATGCTGACTACACCGGGCACGCATGTGCGTCCGCGTGCGCCATTGCGTGCATGTTGATTTTGTCCATCCACACCAGACGCAATCAAAAAAATAATAATATCTGAACCAATCTATTTATTTGGGGACATGTGAAACACATAAAAAATTCATCGACATTTAGCTAGCTAGCTTGCTGTTGCGGGCTACTTTGTCCTGTGATATAAACATTGGGTTTTCCATTTTTTTTCCTGAAATGCACAAAGTCCTTTTTTCTGTCTTTTGACCCATTTCTAGTAATCTCTTCTTCTTCTTTAGACCAGATAGTTGGCAACCAACTTTAAGGTGCATTACCACCACCAACTAGACTGGAGTGTGGACCTTAGTTCTTCTTTTAATCACCCACTTGGGTATATGCTCCTAAACACCAATGAGGAGATGGGAGAGGCGGGACTTAAAGCGCGTCATGCGTCACAAATAGAACCAAGTTCTATTTTAGCGTCTGGCAACGCAGACACTCGTTGACGGACGCAAGCAGTTTTGATGAAATTATTGAATAACATGAAAGTGTACATTTTATTTTTGCAACGATGGTGTGCTCAGTGTGTGACTCAAACAAAAATGATACATTGACTGAACGCTTTCTTCCTGCAGGAATGGGAGTGTTTAGCTTTGCCAGGTACGACGACAACTTCTACAGCAGGAGTTACGCGGGGCGACTAAAGAATGGGATCAAGCCTTGTCAGGGGGACTACTCCATGTTTGAGGGCTACTACAGCCCTCCTATCACCAGCACCTTACTGCTCAGGTCCTGCAAGGTACATGCTACAGCCCAGCCCAGAGTTATTGAATGGTGTTCGTTTCAGTATCAAGCCCTATTGAACATAAGTCTGATGTTTGGCCCTGTCTAGAGAAATTGATTCTTATTGGTTCAGTCTTATCCCCTACATTTATAGCTATCCCTACTCTGTGTTTGGCTCCAGACGGTCACCCATGAGATAGGGCACATATTCGGGGTAAAGCACTGCCAGTGGATACAGTGTGTCATGCAGGGCTCCAACCACCTGGAGGAGTCAGACCGCCGGCCCCTGGACCTTTGCCCGGTCTACCTCCGCAAGCTGCAGTCTGCCATCGGATTCAAAATCGCTAACAGATACAAGGTAAGCACATAATTTGCATAGACTTTGATTTACTGTATTCTGTAGCCTGGTTTCCAGTCTATATCTCATACTACAGTATAATGGGGTGACTCTGGAGTGCCTATATCTCTTGTCTCTCTCAGACCTGGATAGAGGAGGAGGGAGCAGCTAGCCCTGGACAGCCCACTGTCTCCCAGTCTGACTCTGAGCCCCACTGTCCCAAACCCACTTTAGCCTTCCAGAACTCCAGACAGTGGCTCAGGAGGTGTCTGGAGATTCTGGAGAAAGTGATATTCTAGAATCTCCAGATTTAGCCATCGATTCTAGAATGGTCACACTCAGGAAATTGATATGATTTGTGAATATACAATAGGATGAGATTAAGATCCTATAATGTAAATTTCTATTCAAAGCACTTTAATGACTTTACACATTATTGTTATATTAAGTACAAAATTATCTCATGATTCTAACAAGTGATTGCATTGTCTAAAAAGTGTAAATTAAAAAGTAATTGAATACAACAGCGTCATGATGGGTCATTATTTCTTCATAGCTGACTTCATAAATCTAAAAAATGACCTCTACATATTGTTTATATTCTCTCTTACAATACCATGATCCAAAACAGTGTTTTCATGTTAATGGAAGCTACCATTGTTGTCCCAGTTTACATAAAATCTTGCAGTGTTCATTTCTCTTACATCCAGGATGTTCAGTCTGCCCCTTTCCTTTGTTCAGTGTGAGTCACTGGAGGTATGAAACCTCTCCAGACTCCCGAAACCAGATCTGAAATCACAGGATAGATAGTCCTTATCCGTCCGTGGCAGTCTAGAGCTTTATTCACACATGATTTATCTCTTAACCGAGACTTCAGTTCAGACTCTTATGGGGTTTCCTTCTGACCTGTGTCTTTTCAAGTAGAGATGGCCTTTTTCAGTAACGTTTTCTGGTCCAAATCAAGGTAAACTTCTAGGAAGTCCTGAGGACTGTCTCTGTCCTGGGCCTCCTTCCCCTCTCGCTGAGGTACAGGGTTCCCCGGCCACACCTGCATGGGTTCTGGGCAGTTCTGAGCACCCCTCCTGCTGCACAACCGGGTCTCAGAGCACTTCATATTATTCTGTAAGTAAAAATCCTAACCATTTTAGCCCACCCTTCACCTAACCTTAACCCTTTTAGCTAACCCTATCATTAACCATTTAACCTAAACTTAACCCTAACCTCTAGCCTAGCTAACGTTAGCAAGCTAGCTAACGTTGCCACCTGGCCACCTAGCTAGAATTTGTAACAGCATACGTTTTGAAAATTCATAACATATTGCACGTATTGCGATTTCGTAGCATATTGAACGTTTTGCTAATTCGTAACATATCGTACAAAATGGGTGGTGGACATCCACAAATTAATACATACCATACGAAACTTAACATATCATAGTAAATGGAGTGTCTCAGATTCACATACAGAAAAATATGAAAAGCTCTGAGACCTGGTTGTGCTGCAACAGGGCAGGCCTCTCTTGGCTGGTTGTACAAGACCCAGGAACACAGCCCCCAGACCCATACCCACCGCACAGGAGTAGAATGCTGAGCCATAGTTCTGAGTCAGGTCCACAAGAACACCTGAGAGAACATAATAGAAGTTGTATAAGTTAAACAAACTCAGTAATTAAAATAATGGCCAAATTAAGCAAGTTTGTGTTATTTTCCTTTGATTATAATGAAAATAAAACTAGTAGTACATATCAGAGAGAGAACAAAAGTGACATGGCAGAGGTCTGTGAAAAAGATGTGAGACCTGAATGCATCTCTTACCTCCCAGAGGTGGTCCGGCCAGCCCAGCGAAGCTCTGAATAAACACATAGACACCCACGGCTGACGACATCCTCTCTATGCCCACCACATCCTCCTCTGCCAGCATGGGTATATGTGTCGACGACACAGTGCCTATAAAAAACCCATAGAACCCACAACACACTGCCAGGCCCCAGAACTCCCATACCAGCGTAAAGGCCACCAGCACCAGGCACAGCAGAACTACACATGCCAGCAGCACCAGGGGCTTCCTGCCTCTGAACAGCTTCCTGCCTAGCACCCAACCAATGGAGAGGCGGCCAAAGATCTCGGCAAATGCCATGGCGGAGAGCATGTAGGCGGCACGGTCACGCTTCACGCCACGGTTCACACTCAGCTCGATGATGTAGAGCTGAGGGGCGAAGAAACCCAATGTGGCAAAGAGGCCGAAGAGAGCGTAGCAGATGAAGCTGCCTTCTCTCAGCATGGAGAAGTCAAGGAGTTTCTGGGGGGATAATGTCTGGGTCTGCTCCTCCTCCTTCTCAGTCTCCTCGTCCTTCTCCATCTCCTTGCTTCCTATGCACCGCTGTGAAGACGCCTCCTCCTCCTCCTCTTCCCCCGTCATCTCCTCCCCTGCCTTACTGCCGTCTTCCAGGACCTGGTGATGGAGGGACTGGACCTCAGAGTCCTCAGACTCTCCATAGCTCAGGGAGTAACAATGAGCCAGCTTGTTATTCCTCTGCGGTGTGTAAGACCCATCCTTAGCATATGAACTGCCCTTAGTGTACAACCTGTCCTTACTATAGTACACCTCCTGTGTGTCCAGAGTCTTCAGCTCTTTGTCAGCCAGTCCATCTGTTTCTGTTTCCGTGGCTGGCCTAGGTCTGATGATGATGGGTCTTAGTAGAACTCCACAGATGATGATGATGCCCTGTAGAGATCCGATCACCACCAGGGTGTAACGCCAGCCGATACAATCCCTCAGAGCAGAGAAGGCTGAGGAGCAGAGGGGAAGACTACAGTGAAATACAAGACTACAGTGGTCAGGGTTTGCAATCCAACCTAAAATTAAATGCGGGTTAATGTGAAAAGAAAAAGCAATTGAGGAGTAAGATTAAGATAATGGTATGGTTGGTAACCTAAAACATTAGCTGTTTTTTTTTTTGATAAACTTTGCTAGCTAGTAAGCAGAGTGTTCAAGTCCCCTTGTGACCTCTTACCTGGGGCGAGGGTGAACACAGAGAAGGACTCTCCTGTGGAGGCGACAGCTGTGACCAGGGAGCGTCGCTGGGAGAAGTACTGAGAAAGGAGGGAAATGGTGGGCAGGAAGGTCAGACAGTACCCCAGACCTGTGGAGGGAAGAGGACACGCACACACACTGGTGAATTTTAATTTAAATATTTTGATTTAACTAGGCAAGTCAGCTAACAACAAATTCTCATTTACAATGAAGGCCTACCCCGACCAAACCTGGACGATGCTGGGCCAATTGTGCACCACCCTATGGGACTCCCAATCACGGCCAGATGTGATACAGCCTGGATTTGAACCAGGGACTGTAGTGACGCCTCTTGCACTGAGAGGTCAAGTGTGTGTGTGTGTGTGTGTTTGTTTGTTTATCATACCTGCAACGAGTCCGATGGTGATGTACATCTCGTTGATGGATTTGGTGAAGCCACTGGTGATGGTTCCTATGGAGACGAGGAGTCCACCAATCATAACAACTGTCTGGAACCCAAACCGGTTGGTCATCACAGAAGCGAGAGGAGCTGAGAGGGGATAGGTATCTCTGGTTAGCACACTGTATAGAGCATCTGACCTTTTGTAGCTGAGAGGAGATCAGTATCTCTGGTTAGCACACTGTAGAGCATCTGACCCTTTGTAGCTGAGAGGGGATAGGTATCTCTGATTTTTTTAATCAGTGCTGGGCCAGTAACAAAAGCCTGCACACCCTGCAGCTCTCCAAAAACGTCACAGCCCTAGACCCTGATGCTGTGCCTAGTCTCACCAGTGAAGGCCATGACGAAGACACAGATGGAGATGATCCATGAGACTCGGCTGTTGCTCTCCCCGAACTCCTCCATCAGGTCCTGGAGGAAGATGCCCAGGCTCTTGATGACTCCGTAGGTGAACACTTCCACCAGGAAGAAGGAGACCGCCACCACCCAGCCCCAGCCACCGTCTGGGGGAGCCGTGTAAACGTTAGGCCCCATGTAACGCTTCACTCTGGACCCCCACACTGTCATGGATGAAGCATGGGATGCTGTAGGGAAGGTGGGCAATAAATAACTTATAGAAAAGGTATAGAAGTTCATAGAAAAGTCAAGTCAATTATTATTGGAACATAGGCAAGGGGGATATATCCACCTCAATATTCAGAACAGGTTGATTCGTCATTCCCAATAATTTATTTAAAATCAATAAAAATAATTTGGACGCACTGCACCTCCTCCTCTCAGCTGCACTGTCTATACACCCCTCCCCCACTCATTTCAGTTTGCTGCTCAGCAGCCTTAGCCAAGCCAACACTTGCCCGAAGTCAGGCCGGCCTCATTCCATTTCAGATACACAATTATCTTCTGGAAAAACAAAAGCTTTTGCAAAAAAGCCTTCTACCTTTTTTCGTAACTTGATTCCAGTGAGTAACAAGCAAAGTCAAATCAGAAGGTAAGACTAGGTTAAGGTAAATTATCGATGTGGGATTTCTTGTTGTAAAGAAGCAAACGTTTGTCTTAGTGACCAATGACCATGCATTTTATTGCATTAAGCTGGCCGAACGAAAAAATCTAATGGGGCACTGTGCAATGGTGTGGCATGTATTCATGTATGCCAACAGAAGCCAGGCTTCCTAAAATATTTGACCAATAAAAAAAATAATAATATATATATATATATATATATATATATATATATATTTATATATATATATATATATATATATATATATATATATATTTAATCTCATCTCTGTGTTTTCATGATTTTCCCTCAATTCGCAAGTGGCTGAATCTCACTGGAGAAATCATCCGAGCGAGGGAAACAGCGCCCCTCTGTGTCAGTATGTGTAGCCCATGTATCTGATGTCTGAACCAAAATAGTATGACATGTTGCCGCCGTAGCATTTGATTGATCGATACCAGCAAGCATTTGGCCTCCCTAAAATAATTAGCCAATCAGCTGAGCTCAACTGTGGGTTGTCCTGGCATAGCAAAACTTGCTTGACCGTGCTTCAGGTGATATAAATGTTTTTTTACATGCAATATTTGCTTTGTGGACTTCACCGGACAGATTATGCTCTCTGGTTTTGTGATGAAACAAACTTATGTGTGTAGTTTAATTTATTCCACCACTGAGACTTGTCTTGTTGTTGTCACGGCCTTATTGTATATCACAGTGCGTATGAATGAAGGGGTTCTAGAGCAAACAACGTAAATTGTAATATGGATTTTTTACTGGCTTGGCTTGGCTTCCCCAGTGATTTTACCAACACACCGCTACTGGTGCAATGTGTGCATCATCGAAAAAGCACAGTTGCTAGCGTTGCAATTATTGAACTTTAACTCACTTGACTGTTGTAAAAGATAAAAGGTTGGTCTATTAGTGACTTTGCATTGCATTTAGCTGGCCCAACAAAACAAGCTAGTTGAATGGATTATTTAGCCTACATAACGGAACTACTGTTCCCCGAAGGAGGGAAACCAGGTATAACATACTATGGGGAGTCACACTCTCAAGACTTCGGTTGTAGGACCTATAATCACGCCTGAAGAGGCCAGTTAAATCTACCCTTGCTGGAAGTGTGAGGCTCCGATTCATTCCTTGAATTTAATTGAGTGTATGTAAACTTCTGACCCACTGGGAATGTGATGAAAGAAATAAAAGCTTAAATAAAATAAATTATTATTCTGACATTTCACATTCTTAAAATAAAGTGGTGATCCTAACTGACATAAAACAGGGAATTTTTACTAGTATTAAATGTCAGGAATTCTGAAAAACTGAGTTTAAATGTATTTGTCTAAGGTGTATGTAAACTTCTGACTTCAACTGTATGTAAATATTTCTGTGCATCATTGTAATAAAACTGTGTCTTCTTAATATAAATAAATATGCATGTCTGCATCATTATAATACAACTCAGTCTTCATATTTTGTCTTCTTAATATTTGTCTTGAAATATCTTCATAATGATGGTGATGACTTATCCTTCCACTTATACTGTGTTTTAAAAATACCCCTCCATATACCCCTCTATATACCCCTCCATATACCGCTCTATATACCCCTCCATATACCCCTTAATATACCCCTACATACACCCCTCTATAAACCCTGTCCATATACCCCTCCATATATTCCCTTCCATATACCCCTCCATATACCCCTCTACATACCCCTCCATATATTCCCTTCCAAATATTCCTCCATCTACCCCTCCATATACCCCTCCATAAACTCCTCCATCTACCCCTCCATATATTGAACCAGATGGCTCATTCATCACAATGATAATGCCAACTACTTGAATGACTTTTTCATTGGCAAGATAAGCATACTTAGGTATGACATGCCAGCAACAATCGCTGACACTACACATCCAAGTATATCTGACCAAATTATGAAAGACAAGAATTGTACTTTTTAATTCTGTGAAGTGAGTGTGGAAGAGGTGAAAAAAGTATTGTTGTCTATTAACAATGACAAGCCACCGGGGTCTGACAATCTGGATGGAAAATTACTGAGGATAATAGCAGACGATATTGCCACTCCTATTTGCCACATCTTCAAATTAAGCCTACTAGAAAGTGTGTGCCCTCAGGCCTGGAGGGAAACTAAAGTCATTCCGCTACCCAAGAATAGTAAAGCCTACTTTACTGGCTCAAAAAGCCGACCAATCAGCCTGTTACCAACCCTTAGTAAACTTCTGGAAAACATTTAGTTTGACCAGATGCAATGCTATTTCACAGTAAACAAATTGACAACAGACTTTCAGCACGGTTATAAGGACGGACACTCAACAAGCACAGCACTTACACAAATGACTGATAATTGGCTGAGAGAAATTGATGATAAAACGATTGTGAGGGCTGTCTTGTTAGACTTCAGTGCAGCTTTTGAGATTATCGATCATAGTCTGCTGCTGGAAAAACGTATGTGTTATGGCTTTATACCCCCTGCTATTATGTGGATAAAGAGTTACTTTGAGAAAAGCCAGTGTGTCTATGTATGCGGATGACTCAACACTATACATGTCAGCTACTACAACAACTGAAATGACGGCAACACTTAACAAAGAGCTGCAGTTAGTTTCGGAATGGGTAGCAAGGGATGTTAGTCCTAAATATTTCCAAAACTAGAAGCATTGCATTTGGGAAAAATCATTCACTAACCCCTAAACCTCAACTACATCTCGTAATGAATAATGTGGAAATTGAGCAAGTTGAGGTGACTAAATTGCTTGGGGTAGCCCTGTGCAATGCTTCTAGTTTTGGAAATATTTAGGACTAACATCCCTTGCTACCCATTCCGAAACTAACTGCAGCTCTTTGTTAAGTGTTGCTGTCATTTCAGTTGTTGTAAACTGTCATGGTCAAAACATGTTGATACAACAGTAGCTAAGTCTGTTGGCTCAGAACAGGGCAGCACGGCTAGCCCTTAAAAGTACACGGAGAGCTAACGTTAATGACATGCATGTCAATCTCTCATGGCTCAAAGTGGAAGAGAGATTGACTTCATCAGTAATTGTTTATGTAAGAGGTGTCGACAAGCTGAATGTACCGAGCTGTCTGTTTAAAATACTAGCACACAGCTCGGACACCCATGCATACCACACAAGACATGCCACCAAGGGCCTCTTCACAGTGCCCAAGTCCAGAACAGAGGTGTACAGTACTACATAGAGCCATGACTTCATGGAACTCTATTCCACATCAGGTAACTGATGCATGCAGTAGAATCAGATTTTTAAAAAAACAGGTAAAAACCCACCCACTACATACCCCTCCATATACCCCTCCACATACCACTCAAGAGAGGCATAATAAGTAATGTCAAACTGTAGAATTGCAGGAAATGTGTTTTAAAATGTTAAAATAAATTTGGGGGAGAACCTCCCCCCAACACACACACAATTACCCCCTTGGATTGGAAAGAGAATAAATACATAGTTAATAATGTAAATGTTATTAGTAGGCTATGTTATAAGGTTAATATTGTACAAGTTGGACATATACAGTGCCTTCCGAAAGTATTCATATCCCTTGACTTATTCCTAATTTTGTTGTGTTACAGCCGGATGAATTAATACTTTGTAGAAGCACATTTGTCAGTGATTACAGCTGTGAGTCTTTCTGGGTAAGTCTAAGAGCGTTCCACACCTGGATTGTGCTACATTTGCCCATTATCCTTTTCAAAATTCTTCAAGCTCTGTCAAATTTGTTGTTGATCATTGCTAGACAACCATTTTTGGCCACTCAGGAACATTCCCCGTCTTCTTGGCAAGCAATTCCAGTGTAGATTTGGCATTGTGTTTTAGGTTATTGTCATGCTGAAAGGTGAATTCATCTCAAGAGTGTCTGGTGGAAAGCAGACTGAACCAAGTTTTACTCTAGGATTTTGCCGGTGCTTAGCTCCATTCCATTTATTTTGTATCCTGAAAAACTCCCAAGTCCTTAATGATTACAAGCATACCCATAACATTATGCAGCCACCACTATGCTTGAAAATATGGGAATGATACTCAGTAATGTGTTGCGTTGGATTTGCCCCAAACATAACTTTGTATTCAGGACAAAAAGTGAATTGCTTTGCCACATTTTTTGCAGTATTAATGAATACTGCAAAAAATGTGGCAAAGCAATTAACTTTTTCTCCTGAATACAAAGTGTTATGTATTGCTTGTTGCAAACAGGATGCATGTTTTGGAGTTTTTTTTATTCTGTATAGGCTTCTTTCTTTTCACTCTGTTAATTAGTTTAGCATTGTGGAGTAACTACAATGTTGTTGAACCATCCTCAATTTTCTCCTATTACAGCCATTAAACTCTTAACTGTTTTAAATTCACCATTGGCCTAAGGGTGAAATCCCTGAGTGCTTTCCTTCCTCTCTGGCAGGTAGGACGCCTGTATCTTTGTAGTGACTGGGTGTATTGATATCAAAGGGATATTCAATGTCTGCTTTTTATTTTGACTCATCTACCAATAGGTGCCACAGTTAACAGTGCATGTCAGAGCAAAAACCAAGAAATGTCTCCAAGAACACAGTGGCCTCCATCATTCTTAAATGGAAGAAGTTGGAACCACCAAGACTCTTCCTAGAGCTGGCCGCAGTGCCAAACTGAGAAATCGGGGGAGAAGGGCCTTGGTCAGGGAGCTCTAGAGTTCCTCTGTGGAGATGAGAGAACCTTTCAGAAGAACAACCATCTCTGCAGCATTCCACCAATCAGGCCTTTATGGTATAGTGGCCAGACGGAATCCACTCCTCAGTAAAAGGCACATGACAGCCCGCTAGGAGTTCTCTGGTCTGATGAAACCAAGATTGAACTCTATGGCCTTAATGCCAAGCGTCACGTCTGGAGGAAACCTGGCACCATCCCTATAGTGAAGCATGGTGGTGTCAGCATCATGCTGTGGGGATGTCTTTCAGTGGCAGGGACTGGGAGACTAGTCAGGATAGAGGGAAAGATTAACGGAGCAAATTACAGAGAGATCCTTGATGAAAACCTGCTCCAGAGCGCTCAGGCCCTCAGACTGGGGCGAAGGTTCACCTTCCAACAGGACAACGACCCTAAACACACAGCCAAGACAACACAGGAGTGGCTTCGGGACAAGTCTCTGAATGTCCTTGAGTGGCCCAGCCAGAACCCGGACTTGAACCCGATCTAATAGCTGTGCAGCGACGCTCCCCATCCAACCTGACAGAGCTTTAGAGGATCTGCAGAGAAGAATGGGAGAAACTCCCCAAATACATGTGTGCCAAGCTTGTAGCGTCATACCCAAGACTCGAGGCTGTAATCGCTGCCAAAGGTGCTTCAAGTACTGAGTAAAGGGTCTGAATACTTATGTAAATGTGATATTTCAGTTTTTTATTTTCAATAAATTTGCTAACATTTCTAAAAACCTGTTTTTGCTTTGTCATAATGGGGTATTGTGTGTAGATTGATGAGGAAAAAAACTATTTCATAATTTTTTGAATAAGGCTGTAACGTAACAAAACGTGGAAAAAGTAAAGGGGTCTGAATACTTTCCAAATGCACTGTAATTGTATGTGTGGGGTACAGATGTCATTAAAACATATATTATTGCACTTCTTAAGCATATTTCTACTCCAGAACTTAGTTAGACTTACCATAACAAAGGGGTTGAATACTTATTGACTCAAGACATTTTTTATTAACTTGTAAAAGTTTCCAAAAAATTGTATACATTTTGACATTATAGGGTGTTGTCTGTAGGCAAGTGACACAACTCTCTCAATTGAATCCATTTTAAATTCAGGCAGTAACACAACAAAATGTGGAAAAAGTAAAGGGGTGTGAATACTTTCTGAAGGCTGATTTGTGACGAGCAAATGAAAAATCTGCAATTTACATGCGACTTGCTGAGTCTGTCCCTCGCCACTGTAACCCTATTTGGTAACTGTGTGAACGCTCATTGTTGGCGTGAACGAGCACGTAAAGCAGTAATTCAATATATTCCTAAACCCAATATAACATTAATTAAATTGCCAAAACTTTGAAAATATTCCATTGTTTCTGTCAGTTCCACATTGGGTAGAGGTCAATAGAAAAACAGTAAATTACTATGAAATAATAAAGTATTTAAGTTGTGTACATTACTTAGCTTTTATTTGATGACTTTATTATTTTTCATTCCTTATGTCAGGAAGTAGCAGCCAAACAGCCAGACAACGTTCTCTCTGCTCCCATTACTGTACTGTCTTTAGTCATCCTATTTAGCTAGGCTAACTGCAGCGCTGTCTGATTAAGTCATTTTACTAGTTCTTCAAAGTAGATAAGGCATACTTTCACGATCTGTCTCTGTACATCTCTCTCTTCCTTGTGCTGTGTACATTCATCTATCATGCTGTCTGTGCGTCTATGCGGTCTGTCTGTATCTAACCTAATTTAGTAGGCGTTAAAGTGTATCCATCTATGTCCGAGCCGGAAAAGGCGCAATGGATTGTCGTCATTGTAGTTAATTAGAACTTTTCTGCACTAAACTAGGCTGAATATTTGCTTAACAAAAACTACAACTCCCTTCTGCCCAGAGTCCCATTTCTCTCTGGAGAAAGGGCGCTTTAGGCTCACAAAAAAACAAAACTAAATGGAATTGAAGTAGGCCTAACGTTAATTGAATCGACCTCGGTCAATTAGTTTTTTAATAACCCGTCCCAAAAAAGCAAAATGTCGGTTAATCTCTCAGCACAAATTATATGGCATTATGTGGATTATATGGCAAAATATCAATATAAAGTATCGTTCTCAATTTCATGTTAGTAACATAGTTGTAACTTGCAAACTATTCTCGTTTCAGGCAACGTTATGATAAAAGTTTTTACTACTTGTTGTTGCTGCTTACATCGGAAACAATGTGGCTTTTTAGGACACGCTGCCTGCTATATCAACGCAACGTTTACTTTGTATCAAAGACCCTAATCAATGCTACAGAGCTATTTAGTACAACTTCAATACACAACCATTAAGTGTTCACAGACGCAGACGCATAAACCTCTCACTCACCGGCTGTATTGTCGCTCCTCATATCCAGTTAGCCTTTCTCAATGAATGAATAAGCAATGCTATCCCTTGATGTCATTGGTGAATAGCCTATGGCATTGGCAACTCATCCAACCCAACTGTTTTAGATAGATAGATAGATAGATAGATAGATAGATAGATAGATAGATAGATAGATAGATAGATAGATAGATAGATAGATAGATAGATAGATAGATAGATAGATAGATAGATAGATAGATAGATAGATAGATAGATAGATAGATAGATAGATAGATAGATAGGTACTTTATTTATCCCCCAGGGGGGAAATTTCATTGTCAAGCAGCTACAACAAAAACACAGGGCAGGTGCAAAATGCCACAACGAAAGTACACAAAAGACAGATACACGGTACATGATACATAGAGCGGCAGTATGAAAAAGTATAGAAATACAAGATATCTGGAGTGCAAAAAAAAGCTATAAAAGGACATTGCATAGTATGAGTGGTTGGCTGAATATGTACACTATACATTGGTGGATGTTGGATGGTTAACTATACTATACAGGTCGATCGATGGCAGAGAAATACTTCAGTAGCTAAAAATGCGTATGATATGAGCGAGGGTAATAATAGTTTACTTAATAGACAGACTGGGTAAATGAACAGGTAAGTGAACATTTTGCATGGTTAAATTAGCTGTACAGTTATATTTACAGATAAGTGAATACTTGCATGTTTACACAAACTGTACAGGTAAATGACAGGAAGAGATACTTTAATAGCTAAATGTGTGTATGATATCATTTGGGGTAATAATAGTAATTCCCTTAAAATACAGTCCTTAGTGCGCAGGGTTTAATTACAGACAACTGCACATTCGATATACTAAAAGCAATGAGAAAAGGTGCAACTGGCAGGATACTAATATGCATTCCTGAGTGAATGCCTACGTCCAATAATTACTTACAATATTGCATGTGATATAATATAACAACTGTACATGAGTATGTATATACAGACCTGTATGAATAAATAGGTCCTGAGTGGATGAGTGCTGACGGACCAGAGTTACTCACGGATGGATGCATAATTGTTAAACTAGGTCCTAGCACCCCAACAGTTCCAGATCTATGTTGCCGACGGCACGGCACCCCGGTGAGGCATTATATAGTCTCATAGCCGCCGGCAGGAAGGACCTCCTGTAGCGCTCTCTGGCACACCGTGGTGGGATCAGTCTGTGACTGAAAGTGCTCCTCTGCGTCATAACCACCCTCTGCACGCTATGGTTATGACGCAGAGGAGCACTTTCAGTCACAGACTGATCCCACCACGGTGTGCCAGAGAGCGCTACAGGAGGTCCTTCCTGCCGGCGGCTATGAGACTATATAATGCCTCACCGGGCATTCTGCAGTGCTGACTTGTCTCTCTGTCTTTTAACCAAAAATGTGAGTGCATAGATCTGTGTGGGTCGACCCACAACCGATCAGCCAAAGATGGTCAAAGGAAAGACAACAGCAGATAGTACTATAGACTTGATTTAGCCTAAAGTATTAAACAAACACTATATATGGGCTCCCGAGTGGTGGAGCGTTCTAAGGCACTGCATCTCACAACAGACACCCTGGTTCGATTCCAGGCTGTATCACAACCGGCCGTGATTGGGAGTCCCATACGGTCCCATTGGGGCGGCAGGTAGCCTAGTGGTTAGGGTGTTGGTCCAGTAACCGAAAGGGTGAACTATGGGTGAACTCAGGTGGGATGCCCATTGCATATTTTGAGCTTCAGCAAGCATTGAATCCCACTTATTTCCTTCTGTAGAGCTTCAATGTAGAGCCACTCCTTCTGTAGAGCCACTCTGCAGGAGCAAATTTCTATCTTCAATATGTTCCAGATAGTGCACATGACAACTACTGTGAATGATGTAAAATATTCTCTCAGTCCTCTTGAATCTGATAAGGCCTCGTTGGATAATTTGCAGGATATTATGCAGTCAAGTGCTTCAATTACACTGTGGAGGTGACAAGCAACAGGTCGTACCGCATCAATACGCGCACTCCATCGTGTATCGATCACGCGATGAAGTGAGCATCCCGTCTTGTCCTTTACAACAGACCACCGGCCTGGACTTGCGCTAAAGAGTGTGTAGAGGCGATTGACACATCCGAAATAAGTTGCCATTTCTTGACATGACTGATAATTTGGGCTTGCACACCTTTCACTTTTCCCGACATATTACTACCATTATCATACCCTTGTCCACCGCAGTCAGTGAGGTCGATTCCATGCTTTAGGAGAGATGCCTCTCATGCTGGCAATTTCTTTTCCTGTCTTTTTTGAAAGTCTACAAACTCAATAAAACGTTCATTTATTGTCCATCCTTTGCCGTGCGCGTCATCGTTATACACGTACCTCAGAAGCAGCTCAGAAGCAGGACGTTACGCTCAGCATGTGATATCACATATTATAGAGAAATAGATTGACTTGAGTCTTTCCCCGAGAATGGTGTTGAGAACGTGATTTCCACACAGTTCAATGAATTCATTCTGGTAGCCGTTCCTCTCGTTGTCTATATTCTTTGACTTTTTCTAGATGCTCAAACATGACAGAATCATATTTTGCAATCAGCTCGAGTAACACTAAAAAATGTCCATTATGAACATCACCAAGCTCGTTGGTGTCCCCTCTGAAAGCTAGATTTCTAGATGCCAAAAAGAGCGTAACATCTAATAATCTCTCCAACAAAACCCTGTTTTTTTTCACTTGCGTTTGGAATTCCTGTTGGAACTGGGCATCAACTGTGCTATGTATTAGGGAATGCTGTACAGTCGTGGCCAAAGGTTTTGAGAATGACACAAGTATTGGTCTCCAGAAAGTTTGCTGCCTCAGTGTTGATGATGGCAATTTGCATATACTCCAGAATGGCATGAAGAGTGATCAGATGAATTGCAATTAATTGCAAAGTCCCTCTTTGCCATGAAAATGAACTTAATCCCCAAAAACATTTCCACTGCATTTCAGCCGTGCCACAAAAGGACCAGCTGCCATCATGTCAGTGATTGTCTCGTTAACACAGGTGAGAGTGTTGATGAGGACAAGGCTGGAGATCACTCTGTCATGCTGATTGAGTCAGAATAACAGACTGGAAGCTTTAAAAGGAGGATGGTCCTTGAAATCATTGTTCTTCCTCTGTCAACCATGGTTACCTGCAATGAAACATGTGCCGTCATCATTGCTTTGCACAAAAAGGGCTTCACAGGCAAGGATATTGCTGCTAGTAAGATTGCACCTAAATCAACCATTTATCGGATCATCAAGAACTTCAAGGAGAGAGGTTCAATTGTTGTGAAGAAGGCGTCAGGGTGCCCAAGAAAGTCCAGCAAGCGCCAGGACCGTCTCCTAAAGTTGATTCAGCTGCGGCATCGGGGCTCCACCAGTGCAGAGCTTGCTCAGGAATGGCAGCAGGCAGGTGTGAGTGCATCTGCACGCACAGTGAGGCAAAGACTTTTGGAGGATGGCCTGGTGTCATGAAGGGCAGCAAAGAAGCCACTTCTCTCCAGGAAAAACATCAGGGACAGACTGATATTCTGCAAAAGGTACAGGGATTGGACTGCTGAGGACTGGGGGAGAGTTATTTTCTATGATGAATCCCCTTTCCGATTGTTTGGGACATCCGTAAAACACCTTGTCCGGAGAAGACAAGGTGAGCACTACCATCAGTCCTGTGTCATGCCAACAGTAAAGCATCCTGAGACCATTCATGTGTGGGGTTGATTCTCAGCCAAGGGAGTGGGCTCACTCACAATTTTGCCTAAGAACACAGCCATGAATAAAGAATGGTACCAACATATCCTCCGAGAGCAACTTCTCCCAACCATCCAAGAACAGTTTGGTGACGACCAATGCCTTTTCCAGCATGATAGAGCACCTTGCCATAAGTCAAAAGTGATAACTAAGTGGCTCGGGGAACAAAACATCAACATTTTGGGTCCATGGCCAGGAAACTCCCCAGACCTTAATCCCATTGAGAACTTGTGGTCGATTCTCAAGAGGTGGGTGGACAAACAAAAACCCACAACTTCTGACAAACTCCAAGCATTGATTATGCAAGAATGGCCTGCCATCAGTCAGGATGTGGCCCAGAAGTGAATTGACAGCATGCCAGGGTGGATTGCAGAGGTCTTGAAAAAGAAGGGTCAACACTGCAAATATTTACTCTTTGCATAAACTGAATGTCATTGTCAATGAAAGCCTTTGACACTTATGGAATACTTGTAATTATACTTCAGTGTACCATAGTAACTACTGACATAAAGATCTAAGAACACTGAAGCAGCAAACTTTGTGGAGACCAATACTTGTGTCATTCTCAAAACGTTTGGCCATGACTGTAGATTCCGCCACTTCCAGTAGCAGTGTTTATGTGGGCTGCTTTTTTCATGCTCTGGTAATTTGCTGTAGAGTTTCTGCTACTTCGTTGTGGACACATTAAACCCCTCTCAGCTATTAAGTGCGCTTATAGACTTCTTCTCTAATTCGTCAGAAAAGAGAATGCATGGAACACAGTACAATTATTCTTTACATTCGCTAAAAAACAGCCAGTCTCGTTTGACCTTCTCACGCCCGTTTGCTGCTTTAAAGTGTGACAAATATGCTGGGAAAGGCTTGTCTTCAGAATCTTTTGCGGACATACTTTTTATCGAAGTAGTGCTGTCAACACCTGCCAATGCTCTAACAATGTTCTCTCTACACTTTGATTTTTTTGGGGCCATTTTCCCGGGTCATTGTAGCTCCCTGGGTCGATGACACTTGCACAGGCTTCCCCTTCATGTCCAGCATCCTGTGATTTGGGTTCTGGCTCCATAACACAGACTCCTCCAACACATTATTGCTGTCCACAAAAGTCGCTGTGGGTTTAAATCCTGGTGTGGGGCAATGCAGAACATGCTCTTTCTCAGTGGCTGCTTTACTCAAACTAGCTACCTCTTGGCTAACATTAGCCTCATGGCTACTGCTCGTCTCTGCAGCCTGGCTGGGGGCAGCTTTCGGAGCTGACTGAAAAAAGGTATTAACTGCATTTATTTGGGGTCTAATGCCCTTGCTAGCTCCCTCCTTTTTTTCTCTTTTCTTTTCTGACATCCCGATTTATGAACAGGTCCTGGCATAGCAACGAAATGTACTCTGACATTAGCTAGTATTAGCTTAGATCAATAAATGACAGTGCGTAAACAAAAAATGACTCATACCATTTTCAGGAGAGAGGGGGTCATTATGAAACAGGATACATTTTAGTACAATGTTTATTTTTGCTCTTTTTATTAAGTAATGGTGAGTATTTTAGTTCAAAATAAAATGGGTTATTTCTTAAAATATTTAGGATGAACATGATTATTGCTGGCAACCAAGCTTTCCCCCCTTTCCCCCCTTATGGGCGGCCCTGGGTGTAGGTAATTATTGTAAATAAGAATTTGTTCTTAACTGACTTGCCTAGTTAAATAAAGGTTACATTTAATAATAATACTTTACTTGTCTTAGCCCATGATGTCATGTTCTCCTACATTCTGGGATGGGCGATTTGGATGGGGGTAGGGGTAATACAAGTTTTTTTTTTGTCTTTGGAAATCTTCGTGCCTTCAAAAGGGGCCCTGTTCCAGGTCCGTCTAGAGTCTTCAGATATTTCGCACCTAACCAATTTGTCTATAAACTGTTAGCTATAAGCTGCCAAAGTATTTGAATCAGCAATTAATTTTAGACCACAATGACAATAATAAATACATTATAACTAGGCTTCAGTGGTGATTATCGGGCCTCTTGAAAAACCTTGTATAGCTCACTCATTTGGAACTGTCCAAAGAAGTAATAGACTAGAACATAACTGAAGGCTCATAACCTTATTCCACAATAGTGGACTGATCTCGAAGAACCACAGGTCATAGAAAATCCCCTAGGTCGGTCTCTACCATATTGCTTCCATTTATCCTATATTTTGATGAATTAAGGAGAGAGATGAGAAGAGCAAAGCCACTTTAGGAGACTCAGTTGCCAATGATAACTTGGTTTAAATCGACCACTACTTGAATTTAAAGGTAGTACGAGTTCGTGAATGACCGCATTGAACTACCCATAGTACGGGTCTCATTCATGCTGTTGGCAACGCAGATTGTAGATAACTGTAGATATATTCTTTGCCAGTTCACTTGTTGCAACTTTTCAAACAATACTTTTCAGTCAGATACAGAATGTTTACTTCAATTAGTATTGAGTAACTCTTACCTGTTTTTCAATTGGAGAGAAAAAATATCCGTATATTTCCCAAATGTTTTTCACCGCGCGCGCTGTGCAGTAATCCTTGTGTGCTGTTCAGTTTATGTCGTGTGAAACCAGTGACAACCTTACTGCTGCTCTCTCTCTCTCTCTCTCTCTCTCTCTCTCTCTCTCTCTCTCCCGATCTCTCTCTCTCTCGCACTCAAACACACACACGCACACACACACTCACAATCATGAGGAAACACAGGGGTTAAGGGGATCGGGTTACAGTCAGTTAACTATGTACTGTATCAGTCTGCTGCAGCCCCCTTCAGCTGATAAGTGTCACAGTGCAGTCTGTGTGCAATGGGTCTGAGTAGTCCTCATCCTGTGCTGTTTTTGCAGTTGACCATGATTATTATAATAATTAATAATACATTATTGAATAATACATTATTCAACCCAAAACTGCTATAAAAGTATATATTTGGACCTTAGGTTTGATCAGTTCTTTGTCTTGTCTTACTCTGTCACTCTCCCAGGTCTTGAACCAGAATGGCATTGGATGTCTCCTTGCTCCTATTATCTGGGACCCTGCTCTGTAGGCTACTGTTCCACACAGTGAGCCAGAATGGAGCCAGGGACAGGACCAGCACCAGGAGATGTTTTTTATTTTTTTATTTAATCTTTATTTAACCAGGAGACCCAACTTCATCATCATTCTGGGAGATGGTCTTGGTTGGGGAGACCTGGGAACCAAACAGCAGGTGGGTCAGAGGTCAAACCAAACACCTCACCTGGACCTGATGGGAATGAGGTACAGCTCTTGGTACAGCTCCTGGTAGCCTGTTCACTAACCAACTAGCCTAACTTACATTAAGATATAACTTTCATGGATAACTGGTTAAAAAAAATAACTGCTTCAGGGGGTAGAGGCTTTAGATCCAGCCCAGGTGTCAAATACCTTTATTGAATAATTATTTTTTTGTAGCAAGATTTTATTTGATATTGTATAAACAACACAAAACATACACATACAAGGGACAACATCATACAAACATCAATTACATCACACCTGCCCAGAACCAAACCCCATCTCCAGCACCTGCATCACTTTAAGACACATGGCCTCAAACTGCACCGTTTTGTTTCTCTTCATAGGCCACGCACTTTACATTTTTAGATAATAAAGCGTTTGACCTTTCCATTGCGTTAATGCCGGAGGATTGGTTGATTTCGAGTTTTTAAGTATACGTTTTTTAAAAGATTATTGTAAAGAAAAGTGTCGTCCAACCCATCTGGTATCTCACTGCACCCTCATCTGCCATGTCTTGATTATAGTGCTGAGCCTTTAACCTATGGTTCGGTTATTTTTCAGTTTTTAAACCATTTATTGACCGACATCTATTCAATTATTTGAATGCCATTTATTTATTTATTTTTTCTGTGAGCTGAATGCACACATTGAGTAGTTTCCCTCGAGATAAATCAGATCACCCCGAACTGTGCGATTTACTAGGGAGTTGAATTTTCCAACAGGACAAAATTCGAAATAGTTTAGTGCAGAAAACGGGGTAATTAACTACAATGACCGTAATTTCGTTTACGCGGGCTACTTTATGTTAGTGTCGGGCAGACAGAGCGAAGAGACAAAAGAATGCAAGATCAAGAGGTATAGAAAGCTCTCTTTATAGAGATTCGATCGTGGCTTGGAATGAAATCATACAAATAAAGTAATATACACAACAACTGAAATATTTTATGAAAGTTGGCCTAAAGTAATGTGAATAATAAATTATGGTTAATAAGTAATAAACAGTAATTAGCAGTCACTTCCATAATGTGAGTTTTATTAATTGTTTTATTCTGTGTTGTTACAGAATTCAACCCACATAAAACATAGTACATTTAATGTTTAGAAAAATAATGGAAACCAAAAACATGACAAAACCGAATCGACCTCAAAAAGCACTAATTGCTCAGCACTAGTCTTGAAATATGCAGATAGAGTACTTCTGACAGCCAACTTTCTAACTCTGCTCATAACTTTATTTACATTCATTTATACTGGATTAAACTTACATTTTCGTTAACTGTAATTTTGTTAGTTATGTTCCAATATTCCCTCCATCTAAGTATTGTTTCCAAGAGTTTATATTTTTTTTCTAAGAGATTGTCAGTTGGATAGGCTCTCTGCAAGGTTTCGTATAGCTTACCTATAATATGAATAACCTTCTCTGACTTCTCTGACTCCCAAGTGGTGCAGTGGTCTAAGACACTGCATCTCAGTGCTAGAGGAGTCACTACAGACAACCTGGTTTGAATCCAGGCTGATTGGGAGTCCCATAGAGCGGTGCACAATTGGCCCAGTGTTGTCTGAGTTTGGCCGGTGTAGGCCGTCATTGTAAATACAAATTTGTTCTTAACTGACTTGTCCTGTTAAATAAAGATTAAATCAAAGGATTCCCTCAAGATTCCTCTGATGTCCTAAAGATTTCAAATGCCTTTAGTTTTCCATGTGGACCAATTTATCTGTGAATTCTGAAAAGCTATCAAAGGAATGTTCCATAAGGTTGTGTTTTTATGGAGTGATATTGGTTGTAGAATACCTTTAATTTTTTCCCATATTGTTATATTGTTCTTAACTATGAAGTTATTCATCTTCTTAGCTTTATTCTTTGAAAATAGACACTGCAAAATATTCTGGGGATGAGCATGTGTATCTTCAATATGTACCCATTGTTCCTCTTTAGTGCATTTAACTATATGTCACAAGTAAAAGCCTAAGCCTTGGGTAGCGATTTGATACATTTCCAAGTCTGGTTTGTTTGGTCATTTAAGCAAGCGGTTCAATTGCCAGTGCAAACCCAAGGGTGGAGGGAGGACATCCCTGTCTTGTGCCCCTTTCTAAAGCAATTTCATCAGATCCTGTATTATTCGTGTATATGTTGGCTTTAGGGCATATAATATATATATATATATATATATAATATTTTTATTAAATGTATTATTTCAGCTGAAAAGTTTAAAGCTTCCAAAGTTTTGAATAGAAAAGGCCACATTCAAGACGGTCGAAAGCCTTTTCGGTATCAACAGCCATTAATGATAAATCTGTTATATTCTATTATATTCTATTATATTCTATTATGTTCTATTCTGTTCTGTTCTGTTCTGTTCTATTCTAGTCTATTCTGTTCTATTCTGTTCTGTTCTATTCTGTCCTGTTCTATGATATTCTGCCCTGTTTTATTGTATTCTGTTCTATAGTGTTCTGTTCTGTTCTGTTCTGTTCTATTCTATTATGTACTATTCGAATCTATTATATCCTATTATATTCTGTTCTATTATATGTTCTATTCTGTTCTGTTCTGTTCTATTCTATTATGTCATATTCTATTCTGTTCTATTCTGTCATGTTCTATTCTATTCTATTCTGTTCTGTCCTGTTCTATTACATTCTGCCCTGTTCTATTCTATTATATTCTGTTCTATTCTTTTCTATTTTGTTCTATTCTATTCTATTGTATTATGTTCTATTCGGTCCTGTTCTATTATGTCCTGTTCTATTCTGTTCTGTTCTATTATGTCCTGTTCTATTCTGTTCTATTCTTTTCTATTATGTCCTATTGTATTATGTCCTATTCTATTCTGTCCTGTTCTATTCTATTCTATCATGTCCTATTCTATTCTGTTGTATTCGGTTCTATTATATTATATTATGTCCTATTCTATTATGTTCTATTCTATTATGTCCTATTCTATTCTATTCTATTATGTCCTGTTCTATTATCTGTTATATTCTGTTCTGTTCTATTTCTATTCTATTCTATTATGTTCTAATCTGTCCTGTTCAATTCTGTTCTGTTCTATTCTGTTTTATTCTGTCCTGTTCTATTATATTCTGTCATGTTCTATTATTTTCTATTATATTATGTTCTATTTTGTCCTGTTTTATCATGTCCTGTTTTATTTTGTTCTATTATATTCTATTATTTTCTATTCTATTCTATTCTGTCCTGTCTATTCTTTCCTGTTTTATTATGTCCTGTTCTATTCTGTCCTGTTTTATTATGTCATGTTCTATTCAGTTCTGTGCTATTCTGTCCTGTTCTATTATATAATCTGTTATGTTCTATTCTGTCCTGTTCTATTATGTAATCTATTCTGTTCTATAATGTTCTATTACATTCTGTTCTATTCTATTATGTTCTATTATGTTCTATTCTGTTCTAATCTGTTCTATACTGTTCTATTCTGTTATATTATATTATGTTCTATTCTATTCTATTCTGTTATGTCCTATTATTTTCTGGTCTATTATATTCTGTCCTGTTCTATTCTGTTCTATTCTGTCCTGGTTGGTTCTGTTCTATTCTGTCCAGTTCTATTCTGTCCTGTACTATTCTATTCTATTCTGTTAGTTTCTGTTCTATTCTATTCTGTTCAATTCTGTTCTGTTCTGGTCTATTCTATTTTCTATTTTAACCCGCTGTCCTTTCTCTAGTTTAAGTGCAGATTATTAGCATCTAGGGTACAATGGTCCATACAGTCCCAGCAACAGAGCTAAGTGGCATTGACTTCTTGAGTTAAATGTTTGACAGATTCCATCTACTATATCTATATCTATCTACATGAAGCCACAGTAGTGCAGAATTTGAGGTCCAAAATAAGGAGAGTGTCTTATTGCTAGTGAAAACTCCCTGTTTTAGGTCAGTTAGGATCACCACTTAATTTTAAGAATGTGAAATGTCAGAATAATAGTAGGGAGAATGATTTATTTCAGCTTTTATTTCTTTCATCACATCCTCAGTGGGTCAGAATTTTACATACACTTAATTATTAATTATTATTAATTATTAATTCAGCCCCTGCTACTGGGTGAGAAGATGAGGAGGATGAAAGTGGAAGCACCCTTAGTCTCCTGGGTCACGGACTACCTGACCGGTAGGCCACAATTTGTGCGACTACAGAGCTGTGTGTCAGAACGGGCAGTTAGCAACACAGGGGCCCCCCAGGGTACGGTCCTGTCCCCCTTCCTGTTCACCCTCTACACCTCAGACTTCAGATATAACTCTGAAACATGCCACCTACAGAAGTTCTCGGATGACTCTGCTATTGTAGGGTGCATCAGGGGTGGGCAGGAGGAGGAGTACAGGAGCACAATCAGTGACTTTGTGTTGTGGTGTGAGCAGAACCACCTTCAGCTCAACATCAGCAAAACAAAGGAGATGGTGGTGGACTTCAGGAGAACCAAGGCACAACTGACTGCAGTCCCTATACAGGGGATGGATGTGGAAATGGTTGGGTCATACAAGTTCCTGGGAGTCCATATGGACAACAGGCTGGAATGGGCCGGTAACACCGGGGCCCTGTACAAAAAGGGCCAGAGCCGACTCTACTTTCTGAGGAGGCTCAGGTCCTTCAACTGGTGCAGTGAACCACTGCATACCTTCTACCAGTCTGTGGTGGCCAGTGCCATCTTTTTTGCAGTGGTGTGCTGGGGAGCAAACATCAAAGCTGGTGATGCTTCTCGGGTAAATAAGCTGATCAGGAAGGCTAGCTCTGTCCTGGGGATGAGCCTTGACACTCTAGAGGAGGTGGCGGAGAGACGGATCCTGGCCAAACTGCTGGCCATCATGGACAACGTCACCCACCCTCTGCACACTATGGTTATGACGCAGAGGAGCACTTTCAGTCACAGACTGATCCCACCACGGTGTGCCAGAGAGCGCTACAGGAGGTCCTTCCTGCCGGCGGCTATTAGACTATATAATGCCTCACCGGGGTGCCGTGCCGTCGGCAACATAGATCTGGAACTGTTGGGGTGCTAGGACCTAGTTTAACAATTATGCATCCATCCGTGAGTAACTCTGGTCTGTCAGCACTCATCCATTCAGGACCTATTTATTCATACAGGTCTGTATATACATACTCAGGTACAGTTGTTATATTATATCACATGCAATAGTGTAAGTAATTATTGGACTTAACCTACGTAGGCATTCACTCAGGAATGCATATTAGTATCCTGCCAGTTGCACCTTTTCTCATTGCTTTTAGTATATCGAATGTGCAATACGTGCAGTTGTCTGTAATTAAACCCTGCGCACTAAGGACTGTATTTTAAGGGAACTACTATTATTACCCCAAATGATATCATACACACATTTAGCTATTAAAGTATCTCTTCCTGTCATCTACCTGTACAGTTTGTGTAAACATGCAAGTATTCACTTATCTGTAAATATAACTGTATACCTAACTGTACAGCTAATTTAACCATGCAAAATTTTCACTTACCTGTTAATTTACCCAGTCTGTCTATTAAGTAAACTATTATTACCCTCGCTCATATCATACGCATTTTTAGCTACTGAAGTATTTCTCTGCCATCGACCTGTATAGTATAGTTAACCATCCAACATCCACCAATGTATAGTGTACACATTCAGCCAACCACTCATACTATGCAATGTCTTTTTATAGCGTTTTTTTGCACTCCAGATATCTTGTATTTCTATACTTTTTCATACTGCCGCTCTATGTATCATGTACCGTGTATCTGTCTTTTGTGTACTTTTGTTGTGGCATTTTGCACCTGCCCTGTGTTTTTGTTGTAGCTGCTTGACAATGAAATTTTCCCCCCGGGGGATCAATAAAGTACCTATCTATCTATCTATCTATCTATCTATCTATCTATCTATCTATCTATCTATTTTGCCACAACTTTGGAAGTATGCTTGGGGTCATTGTCCTTTTGGAAGACCCATTTGGGACCAAGCTTTAACTTCCTGACTGATGTCTAGAGATGTTGATTCAATATATCCACATAATTTTCCGTCCTCATGATGCCATCTATTTTGTGAAGTGCACCAGTCCCTCCTGCAGCAAAGCACCCCCAAAATATGATGCTGCCACCCCCCTGCTTCACGGTTGGGATGGTGTTCTTCGGCTTGCAAGCCTCCCCCTTTTTCCTCCAAACATAACGATGGTCATTATGGCCAAACAGTTCTATTTTTGTTTCATCAGACCAGAAGGACATTTCTTCAAAAAGTACGATCTTTGTCCTCATGTGCAGTTTCAAACCGTAGTCTGGCTTTTTTATGGCGGTTTTGGAGCAGTGGCTTCTTCCTTGCTGAGCGGCCTTTCGGGTTATGTTGATATAGAACTCGTTTTACTGTGGATATAGATACTTTTGTACCTGTTTCCTCCAGCATCTTCAAAAGGTCCTTTGTTCTGGGATTGATTTGCACTTTTCACACCAAAGTATGTTCATCTCTAGGAGACGGAACGTGTATCCTTCCTGAGCGTTATGACGGCTGCGTGGTCCCTTGGTGTTTATACTTGCGTACTATTGTTTGTACAGATGAACGTGGTACCTTCAGGTGTTTGGAAATTGCTCCCAAGGATGAACCAGACTTGTGGAGGTCTACACATTTTTTTTCTGAGGTCTTGGCTGATTTCTTTTGATTTTCCCATTATGTTGAGCAAAGAGGAACTGAGGTAGGCCTTGAAATACATCCACAGGTACACCTCCAATTGACTCAAATTATGTCAATTAGCCTATCAGAAGCTTCTAAAGCCATGACATAATTGTCTGGAATTTTCCAAGCTGTTTAAAGGCACAGTAAACTTAGTGTATGTAAACGTCTGACCCACTGGAATTGTGATATAGTGAATTATAAGTGAAATAATCTGTCTGTAAACAATTGTTGGAAGAATTACTTGTGTCATGCACAAAGTAGATGCCCTAACCGACTTGCCAAAACTATAGTTTGTTAACATGTAATCTGTGGAGTGGTTGAAAAATGAGTTTTAATGACTTCAATCTCAGTGCATGTAAACTTCCGACTTCAACTGTATACTGTTTACATACAATATATAAATGTATATATACACATTATACACAAATAATAAAAATCCACCTTCCACCAAAACCTTCACTTAAGTACTGTAGGTCTAATGCATTGATGAATAATTCTAATTTCTTATTCCAAAATAATATTTAGTCAACATCAACATTTTGATTTTACACAATATTCAACATTATTCAGTCAATGGTGTTAATAATATTATCACTGACATAAAAGGACCTGTAAGAATCTATAATCCAGTTCTCTATCAAGTCTTTCACATTTCACTATTTTATTATTATTCCCACCTTTTTTCTAGAGGTAGGTTTTTTCCCCTCTCTCTCTTTCTGTGTTCCACCATACCCCCTCTCTCCTTCTCTGTTCCACCATCCCCCTCTCTCTCCTTCTCTGTTCCACCATCCCCCTCTCTCTCCTTCTCTGTTCCACCATCCCCTCTCTCCTTCTCTGTTCTACCATCCCCTCCTTTGTTCCACCATCCCCTCTCTCTCCTTCTCTGTTCCACCATCCCCACCTTTGTTCCACCATCCCCTCCTTTGTTCCACCATCCCCTCTCTCTCCTTCTCTGTTCCACCATCCCCTCCTTTGTTCCACCATCCCCTCTCCTTCTCTGTTCCACCATCCCCTCCTTTGTTCCACCATCCCCTCTCTCTCCTTCTCTGTTCCACCATCCCTCCTTTGTTCCACCATCCCCTCTCTCTCCTTCTCTGTTCCACCATCCCTCCTTTGTTCCACCATCCCCTCTCTCTCCTCTGTTCCACCATCCCCTCTCCCTCCCCCACTTTTCTCTCTGAGCGTGGCACAGTTCTAGCCCACTGATAAGATGCAGTCTGTCTGTGCCCCTCTCTGCCCTCCTACACTGGGTTCTAGACAATCTGCATCAAGCATCAGAATAGGACTCAGCCTCACTATACAGTCAGTGTTATAAATCACTAAACTATACTAAACACATTATAAAAGTACAATTGAATGGTTAAGCACTTTGAGCACTTCTCAATAGCGCTATATGAATGCAATGTTAAAGTTCCTTTTTAACCAGGTTAAATATTGGTTAATATTAGACTAGAGGTAGGCTAGAACTTCATAGACCAGACCTGCTTCCCTTCTGATAGTTAGGATTTTAATTGTATTCATATTGACCTTTAGGGACAGGTATAAGACAATGTACAGAGACAGGTCTTCTGTCTAGCCATACACTAATTTGAATGACACATGAGAGTAACCAATCACCACTGTTGCATCTACATTTCTGCCATCTGATTGGCTCGTCTAGCGTGAATGGCTCTAGTTGATTAGTTCCTGGGAAGTGGTGGGTCAGTTGGTCTGGTTGCTGACTGGAGGAAACTCATTCTCGTCATCCAGACAGACGGGTCCCTCGGCAAACTCATGTTCAGGGATCACATCCCCTTTCTCAGCCCCTCCTTCCTCTGAGTAGCCTTGGAAGAGGATAGAAGAGATTACAGAAGGGCACGTCACCAGACTAAGGGCTCTATTCAATCTGTAAAGCTGAAGAGTTAGATTCTGCATAGAAATGTTAAGGTCATTTCTGATTGAGCCGACATATGCAGTGTTTACCGTGAATGCAGTCTCCGCTAAAGCGGAAACATTGCCTTTAAATTTCAAATCACGCTGTAAAGCTGAACTTCCGTGATGCGGATTGAATAAAGCACTTGATCACACAAGGTAAGACACACTACATTCATGAAGCAAACCACACACACAATACCTGTGAGAGTGGTAGAAGAGGGTGGGGTCGAGGGGAGGGCCACAGTGGCAGCGTATGATGGGCTCTTTGACAGTGGGAGGGACCTTCCATCCTCTGGCTCCTCCTCTTCCTGCTGTGCTTCCTGTGGCACCTCATCTCCTTCAAATAGTCTGGAGAAAACACAAAGAGAGCCTGAGCACACGCATGCACACACACACACACACACACACACACACACACACACACACACACACAAACATGCTTAAGCACACACATATGCTTAACAGGGTTGGGGTCAATTCCATTTCAATTTTAGTCAATTCAGAAAGTAAATCAAATTCCAAATTTTCCTCATTGAAAAGCATTGAAAATAATTGGAATGTCATTGTACTTCCTAAATTCAAATGGAATGGACCTCAAATCTGAGGCTCACACACAGAACAGTCCCTCACCTGTGTTTCCTGACCAGAACACACTCTCCTCCGTCCTGTGGGTCGATGTTATAGATGTAAAGATGTCCATCTGATGACACCACCAGCAGACGAGGCAGCTTCTGAACCCTGAACATACAGTACACCAAGTAATAGGACTGTAAAATAAAAAGTGACCCAACATTGAAACACACACAGACACACACCATCCCGCCCTGCATCCCACCGCAAACACACAAACTTACATGGACAAGGCGCAGACGTTCTTGAGTCCGAACATGTTGAGTCGTACGGTGGCGAAGGCCCGGTCTTGGTGCATCATGTCAGAGACCTGGGAGGGAAGGTAGGTGCTGGCTACTGTGAACATCTTCCCCACGTACGCGCCCCACGTAGGAGACTCTCCCTCTCGACTAGAGGCAGGCAGAGGAGAGAGGCAGGAGTAAATCTCACTGCTATTCCTGACTGACTACAGACACAAAACTGTAACACACAGCATTTTACACTCCTCACAACTAGCCACTGAGGACCAGAAGGGACAAGTCGTAAGACGATCAGCACAACCAAATCACAAGAGTTAACAGTGTGTACCTGGGGCTGTGGTGTTCCAGTTTGAAGATATGGACCGTTTCTGTGTTGCTGGAGGCACAGAGGAACTGGGCGTCTGTGCTAAAGGATAACGAACTGATACTCACGTACCTGAGACAGACACATTTTGTAAGAGTCATCATCCCCAAGATGCCAAACCTACCCCAACAAAACCTTGGAATCGTTCTGCATTCTGTCTACACATGTAGTGTCTAAAGTGTCTGCAGTGTCTGTAGTGTCTGTAGTGTCTGCAGTGTGTCTACACATGTAGTCTCTGTAGTGTCTCTAGTGTGTCTACACATGTAGTCTCTGTAGTGTCTCTAGTGTGTCTACACATGTAGTCTCTGTAGTGTCTGTAGTGTGTCTACACATGTAGTCTCTGTAGTGTCTGTAGTGTGTCTACACATGTAGTCTCTGTAGTGTCTGTAGTGTCTGTAGTCTTGCATAAACTGACCTCTTCATCCCTCTGCGGAACTCAAACAGCCTCTGTCCCTCTGGGATAGTGAACACTCTGATCACTGTACCCTGGAGTGGAGGAGGAGATGATCAGACAGAACCATTGTAGACAGATGTACACTGAGTGTACAAAACACCTGCTCTTTCCATGGCAGACTGACCAGGTGAAAGCTATGATCCCTTATTGCTGTCACTTGTTAAATCCACTTCAGTGTAGATGATGTGTGCCATTCAGAGGGTGACAAAAGATGTAAGTGTTCTTAATGTTTTGTACACTCAGTGTATATATAGTTAGAGGTACAATTGAAAGACAGGCAGAGACAACCAGAAAGAGAGAGGCAGGAACTGTCAGACTCACCCTCTCAGAGGCGCTGGCCAGTTTGGTTCCTGAAGCGTTGAATGTGAGGGCTGCCAGGGGACTGTCATGAGCTGGGATCATCGTCACCGTGCTCTGAGGAAAACACGGGTCACACATTAGTGACATCATCAACCTGCGACCACTTCAACAGCCGTGACATGCAATGACTGTACTCCATACACTCAAAGGTATTAAGGCAGTTCAACTACCACTGCAACCACTCTACTGGCTAACCCACAAGCTGCCATTGGGGTCAAAAGGAATCCCCCTGTGTTGTGCTGTGTAGACAGTGGTTTGAATAGCAGCGCTGGCAGAAGTCGTTTGAATATCAGGTCTTACCAGGTTGTTGGCGTCGTAGACATTGATCTCTCCGATGGTCTGACTGCCAGGGTACGCCAGGTAGGAGTTACCATGGTTCACAGAGAGGGCACAGAGACCTGACGAGTTGAAGGGTGTGTCTGTGTTTAAAACCTGAGCATAGCTGAGCGTATGATGAATGGTGTGTGTTCAGTACCTGAGGGGTTGGAGGGTGTGTGTGTGTGTGTGTGTGTGTTCAGTACCTGAGGGGTTGTGGTGTGTGTGTGTGTGTGTGTGTGTGTGTGTTCTGTACCTGAGGGGTTGGAGGGGGTGTTCAGTACCTGAGGGATTGGAGGGGGTGTTGAGCAGTGTCTTCAGCAGCTTCATGTCTTTGATGTTGTGGATGTAGACGGACTCCTCCAGACACACCACCAGCCTCTACAGGGGACAGAGAGGGAAACGCTGCAGGTTTGGAATGGGAACTGACCTCAGGATAGGCGAGAGAGATTGGATTGAGGCCTCAATCTGACCTAAGGATACACTCTTAGAAGAAAGGGTTCCAAAAGGGTTCTTCGGCTGTCCTACGGGGCCTACGTGTCCAGACGAAGAACCCTTTAAGATTCTAGATAGCACCTTGTTTCTAAGAGTATAGCGGTGAGGTAGGGGTTTGGAATAGGGCCATTACCTGTCTGTTGAGACGGACTGAGAGGATGTTGTTGGAATTACCTGTCTGTTGAGACGAACTGAGAGGATGTTGTTGGAATTACCTGTCTTTTGAGACGAACTGAGAGGATGTTGCTGGAGTTACCTGTCTGTTGAGATGGACTGAGAGGATGTTGCTGGAGTTACCTGTCTGTTGAGACGGACTGAGAGGATGTTGTTGGAGTTACCTGTCTGTTGAGACGGACTGAGAGGATGTTGCTGGAGTTACCTGTCTGTTGAGACGGACTGAGAGGATGTTGTTGGAGTAGCTGTAGTTGCAGATCTCTGTTCCCCTCTTGAAGTGGTAGACGTTCATACGTCGAGGCATGGAGAGACTGACCACCACCACCAGACTGCTGGAGAACAACCGCTCCACGATGTACACATCTGGACACTCCACTGGGAGAAGGAGGGAGGGGGAGGAAGAGGGAGGAAGAAGGAGGGGAGGGAGGGGGAGGAGAGGGGGAAGAAGAGGAAGGTAGAGAGGAAGGAAGAGAGGGATGAAGAGGAAAAGAGGGAGGGAAGAAGGGAAGGGTTAAATCATATACAAGTGCTAATATGAAACACACACAAATACACACACACACACACAGGTAAACATGTGTATAGAGCACACATGCACAGACACGCAAACACATACACACTCACACATTCCATCATTAATTCCATCATTCATTCATACTCAAACTAAAACTAAAACATTCATAGGCTCACACACTTTCCTCTCACAGTGATATGAAACAGTGATAAAGTCCTTTCAGAATATATTACTGGGAACAGGCTTCTGGGTAAACACACTAGTCTACCATGTGGGAGAGGGAGGGCTATGTTAGCTTAGAACAACTTGTTCTTTGGTTACAGACTACTGTTCAACCACGCTGGTTGACCTGACCGCAGCTTACTGGGTGTTTGTTTTGTCCTGGTGCTAGGATACCAGCTTAGTGTTTAACTGTAGCTACCAGCACACACAGGCTATAAGGACCCTCACTCACCTCCTTCATGGATGCAGTCCATCTTGTCCACCGAGGTGACAGAGAAGAGTCTGTAGCCTGACTTAGTGCCCACTGATAGAGATCTGAAACACACAGAGACCCAATTGCTGTTACACATCCAAGATGGCGTCCACTATGTGTGTAGTCTATAATGCAGTATAGGGCTGTAGTGATGTAAACCTTCATAATGGTTTCATCATAATCCCCTCTCAAGGTTTGCTTGAAGGTATCACTTTGTTAATATGATACAACCAAAGAGGATGGATGTTCACTTGTTGTGCCATAATCTAAGTAATCATCTACCTCTTAAACTAAATTCCCATACAATAGAAAAACCATACAATAAAATAGGATGAGTTCAGTGCCAAACAATACAGGCAGTTGTAAAAACCTCTCCAGCATTTATCTTTTTGTTATCTGTGTGTCCAATATCAAAACCACACAAGTAATTAATGGAAATAAAATGGATCTTTGATTGGAGAAAATAAATTGGAACTCAAACTCTCTAGACGAAACCTCAAGTCTCTCTCCCTATCCTTGTTCTCGAACCGGGACACCTCTATCAGCTACTACCTTTACCCAGTGCATTCTTAAAGAGCCAACCTGCCTTAACAATTACACTATGTTTATGAGCAGAAAAGCAGATTGGCCCAAGGCTGATTGGACCAAGGCTGATTGGACCACTAAAGGCAGAGGATGTTGTTTTCTAAGGAAAGCCTTTGTACACACTCCGCTTACCAGGAAGTGTAGGGGATACATGCAATGCCTCACTACCCAGTGAGTTATATATAGCAGTCAGGGGGAAATAAAGGATACACAGTGTGCTGTATGGTCAACACAGCAAGAGTTCACTCAGGTCATGTGATCCCCCTAAGCACATCAAACAACACTGATAATCAAGCACACTATCTATGGGCATATACAGAGATACTTGGTAGAGAAAAGGAGGGGTGGGCCTTTGACAACAGGTGGAATAGGATGGACTAGGAAGATATAGGATTAGATTCATTCTAGAGTAGAAACTGATCTAAGATCGGTTTAACATCCCCCCTATGGTTTAGGTTAAGCTATATGGAGGGTGAGCTGATCCTAGATCTGTGCTGAGGGCAACCACTACCCAGAGTTGAACAGGTGTGTGGTTCAGTGGGATATATGTCTAGCCCAGGCAACATATAGTCTAACTGCTGCTTGTCTTATCTTATCATGTCTGAGGATGATTTAAAATGGGAGAGAGCTAACGTTAACATGTGTGTTTGACCACCTGGCTGTTACTACACCTGTAACCGACCTGTTTTTCAACAGTGCCTGGCTGCTCCTCTATTACACAAATTCCAACATACATAATGTTGCCCAAATGTTGCCTAGCCTGGGATCCCATTCCCAAAGACCCTTTGTCATAATGCAACACATCCAACCGCCCCATGCATGCAGTGATGATAGCCTAAGTGCTTCAAGAAATCATGACAGTTCCACAACTCGTTGCATGTGTCATCATCCGAGACAAAAACCAGACTTGCACAATAGTCTTTTGTGCTGACCAGTATCTCTATGGTAGGTCAAATATTGCCTGGATACCTTTCTCTGGCCATTTATCTATAAGCCTTCATAGTGTGGAGGCGTACTTCACAAGGTTCTAACATATATTTTAGGAAATGTGTTGATGAGACAACAATTGGATTAACATTGATAAACCAGACGCACATGTGGGTTAGGTAGGAAGATACAATTCATACATTAACATATATATGTTACAGACCAGCAGACAAACCATATTACAGCTAGACCGACGAATACATATTTACTGCCTAGATTATGCAAGAAGAATCTATATAAAAGTGCGACAAGTTGAATCCGCTAGAACTGCCCCGAGTTGGCAGACAGGGGGCTTGCTTACGTGGTGTCCTGGTTGAAGGAGGCGCTGATCAAGCCTTGCGGCCCTCCCGGACCGTCGGATGTCTCCCTGTCCTCCATCCCGTCCAGTGATTCTCCTGCCCCACTGCCCTAGTTCGGAGGCCTGTGTTCGGATTGATCACTCCGAAACCCAGCTCATCTACACACGTATGCGCTTGAAATTAGTTATTACCATGTAATAAATGCTATACAAATTAGAAACAGCTGTCTTGAATCTTGAAACAAAAAAGTATTTGTTGTTTCTTCTACTTTATAGCACGGCGCTTGTATTGTTCTGTTTTTAACACTAACTTCTAGAGTTAACAGGACAACAGACAAAACAAAAACAGCTGAGGGCTGGATGCGTCACTTTTGTGACATTTTCTATTGGCTGGTTGGAAAATTGGGAGACTACCTCTGCACCATTCAGATTGGCCAACCTTTTCAAAATCTGTATCTGATTGGGCAGATTCGATTACGCTGAGCCGCGCGGCACTGGGTAAGGGCCCGTTACGTCATCGGGCGAAAGCGGGGAGGGAGGAGCAGGAGCGCCCTTCTCAAATCGAACAGTAGTCTGTGCTGCTCGGTCATTTTGTCAACAAGGCAGCATGGTGCATTGTCCAGAAACATACAACATCTATTATCCATAAAATAAATGTTTACATTTTCAACTTGTACGACAGAAAACAAAGAATCCTACTCGTTACTTATTGTGCACACCTGTTTTGTCATACAGGCAGAAATCCATTAATTTCATTGGGAGGAAATCCGCACCACTGCGACTCATCTGCAGTATTAGGTTGCGGTGCGTGGCATTGTGTGCAGCAGTTGCTATCAGTGCCGTTAAAGATGAGGGAGGCAGATTTTTTTTCATGAGCATGGCCTTATTTCTATTACAGCATATTGAATGACTGTCATTCATATTCCATCCACCCAGTTCAATGTAACAGCGAAAGGTTTAGGCTACTACATGATACTCAGATTTCCCTATACCCATCATGAGGTTGCTACAACCTAGCCTATGAATGAAAGTTTACAATGTATGCCGGTCGAGAGACACATTTGAGTTGACAGACAGTGACATTCAATACAGCCTTGCACACTCTTGACTGCATCTAGCTGATATAGGATGTAATCATTAGTTCAACAGTTGCAAATGAGAGTTTCTATTGGACAAATTCAAGTATGTTTCCCCGTTTTGTTTCGTTTGCTTCCGTTTAAGAAACGTTTTTCAACAGAATATGCGGAATGAATACATCCCTAATCACGAGTAAACACACAGCCACGTTGTATTCCTTCTCGCGTCCATGCGCTCATCTCCTCTCACCTCTTTCCTTCACCTGCTTGTGGAATTCAATGCACAACACATCTGCTGTATGTGACCAGGCGAAACAAAGTTTCCAAGCCAAACCGCTAGACACAGCCTACATAGTTGTCACCATATTAGCTACGCGAAAGTCCGCATAGCTAATATAATTACCGCATTAGTAAACCCGCTACAATCATGCAACGTTACACCGGCGGGTCCCGGTGGCAATAAATTAGTAAAACCAAAAGCTTACCTTGACTTGGAAGATTTCCAGTGTTGTGTTGGATAGTCATAGCCAGCTAGCATCCCTCTGTTTGAGCAGGGTGTTTCAGTAAGCTAAACTAGCTAGCTGCATTTGCTAGCTAATAAAGTGAAACTTTATTTCTCTCTTGCTTCTCCTTCATTTTGGATTAAATTAATTTGTTAAAAACTTTTCAACTATTGTCTCTCTCTCTCTTAGAGTTACCTACTCACCTCATTTAATGCACTGCAGTGCTAGCTAGCTGTAGTTTATGCTTTCAGTACTAGATTAATTCTCTGATCCTTTGATTGAGAGCCTGGTTCCTCTCTAGGTTTCTTCCTAGGTTTTTCCTTTCTAGGTGGCTTCAGATGCTTCTACATCTGCATTGCTTGCTGTTTGGGGTTTTAGGCTGGGTTTCTGTATAGCACTTTGTGACATCGGCTGATGTAAAAAGGGCTCTATAAATAAATTTGATTTTAAATTTGATTTGATTGGGTCGACAACAAGTCAGTTCATGCTGCAAGAGCTCTGATAGGTTGGAGTACATCCTCCTGAAGTTGTCATAATTGTTGTCATAAGTCTTGTTATAAGTCTATGGAAGGGGGTGAGAACCATGAGCCTCCTAGGTTTTGTATTGTCAATGTACCAAGAGAAGGACGGAAGCTAGACCTTCTTTGCAAAATAGTGTGTTTTAATCAATTATTTGGTGACGTGATTATACTTAGTATAGTTTTTCTAAAAAGGATACCTTTTTTAAAGTTTTGCCATTTTTATTTTTATTAAATTCACTGAGGAGGAGGGTCCTCCCCTTCTTCCTCTGAGGAGCCTCAACGGGTGTGCAGTGTACCGCATGTGTTGGATTTTTTCAACTTGTGCTTTGTGTGGGGTACCAGAGTAAACCACTGAAGAAATTGCTAATGTGTAGAATAATACTGTTGTTTTGATGCGGCATGGATTGTGAAGACTAAGTAAAATGTAAAATGTATACCAATAACGCCGCGATCACACATGCAGCATCATTGCATCATGCAGCACCTTCTGCTACCATTTCTGTCAAACACACTGCAACTGCCTCTGCAATGCAATGCTGCAAGGCAAACACAGCGTTCCATTGGAAATTAATGTACTTCTGGTGTAGGAAAACTGCTGTCAGTGTGATCAAGGTGTAACCTGTGCAGTGGCGACCAGTCATTTTGAGCCACACATTTTTTGCCAAAAAAAATAAAAAAAATAATACAGGTATTTTTTTATACCATGTTTTGCATGATATTTTGGAATTAATACGTGTCACATATCAGTTTGCAAACAATGTAAAAATAAATATATACATCATGGAGTTAATAAAGCCACATACAAACAGGCAGCTCAAAAATGCAGGTGTTTCAGCCTAGCTCAGTGCTTTCTGTGGTGGTGGGGCAGGCCTGCAGAAAATAGGAGCATTGCACCGTGATTGGCTCAGCATTGCACCTTGATTGGCTCAGTGTTCTGTCACTCATGGGGACACTAAGTCACCCGCCTTTAGTAAGGGTGGACATAAAAAATGTGAGCCCTTTGATGTACTTAGATTAGAAGTGCTCAAGGTCATTGGCCACAAATAAAATGAGGTCAAATCACATTATATCTATAGTAGCTTTGAATGGACTGATCCTGTCAACATTTTACTTTCAAAATCTTAGCTAGCAGTCATCATCATATATCAAGTAGACAATCGATAAGCAAATCCTTTTTAATCCTTGTCATATGAAGAGAAATAATTAAGAGAAATTATAGATAAAACGTACTGGTGCTCATCGGCCATTGGACATAAACATTACACAACAAGCTGGAAATTGCAAATTCAACAATTAGTGGTTTGGAAGGAATCGGTGACAGTGGCTAACTGCAAGCATTGCAACTGGGAAGTTGGGAATAAACAACTCAAACTGGGAAAATACATTTTGAACAGTCATTCAACTCAGAAGTATTTCTCTTTGATGACAAAATATGCCCACGAAGGACCGCCGCGCCACTTTCCTGTTCCAGCACATCACAGAAACTTGAGTCAAAAAAGGTATTATACTGCTGTAACCGGTGTGAAACAGCTAGCTAGTTAGCGGTGTGCACTAGTAGCATTTCAATCTGTGATGTCACTTGATCTGAGACCTTGAAGTAATTGTTTCCCTTGCTCTGCAAAAGCCACGGCTTTTGTGGAGCGATGGTTAAAGATGCTTCGAGGGTGACTGTTGTCAATGTGTGCAGAGGGTCCCTGGCTCGAACCCAGGTAGGGGCTAGAAGGACTGAAGCAAAACTGTTACACTGCTTCATAAATTATGTAGGATGTCAGGGAGATATGTATACTGTAGCTAAGAAATTAATACTAAGTGAATGTTGTGTAGCAAGCTGTTAGTAGCCCTCACCCTAATACTTTTGTCTATTTTCACCTCTTAATTTCACCAACTGTTCTAACTTGGTGGTGCACATGTAGCCTATAACCTGCATTCTGTCGCTGTACATTTCAAAAGAGCTGAACAAATAGTTATATTGACTATGTCCGTCTTCGCTCACTCATTAATGTCTTAATCGAAATTACGGATTGCCTCTTATCCGCTTGCCGTTCCCTTATACCACAGTTTCTACATCTCAATTGTCAGTTGAAACCATATTTGTTTAAGCAAGTCAGCCATATATTTGTTAAAGGCAGTAAATGAGGCTGAATGAACTGTTTCGCTTCAAGACAAGGCTCTGCTGACAGCCAGATGTAGCGGTAAGGTGTTGGGACAGCTTTATGTAGGCCCTAACTAACAGTTTGTGGGCACCGTTATAGTGCAATTAATGTATTGTTCAATGTTGTGTAGTGGCTTTGCTGGCATGCATGTAAAACATTTTATTTTTCGCGTCTGAACCTGTGTGCACGCAGCGTTACTTTGATTCCATCCAAAACGAATGCAATCAACTTTCACCTGGTGCAAAACACACTATTCGTGCGTCCGGGCGAGAAAAGTTCAGAGAGCACCGCTCATTCTGAATTAAACGATTGCAATTAGTTCATTTAACCTTCATTCTGGGCACGATACATTGTTTTGTTCGTTTTGATTGGTTGGAGTGTGCTGCACCAAATGGATGGACCCATCGAATGTTTTGCTGGCCATCTTTGCCACATCTTTCTATGTGAAGCTCTAAATAAATACAGAACTGCAGTTTCACAAAAGCTATGCATACAACAATATATTTTACAAATTCCTTGGCTGATCAAGCATGACACATCTAATCCAATGGCACTGCCATCTGCCATCTATTGCTTATTATAAGGCTCTGCTGAGGCATAGTGTGCAGAAATATATCTTCCTAAAACAACAAACTCCTCACCAAAATATTCCTATATTGAGTATTCTTTGAATAGAGGACGCTCCACTCACTATTCATGGGAGATTTTGAATAGGAGACTATCGGGTCCTTCCATCTGCTATCATTTTAATCGATTTCCCATTGACGTCATGATTTCCATGCGTTCCCCTTTAATGTTGCCAAGGGTTACGGCTCACATGTCAGAACGAGGCGAATTGACGTCAATGACGGCTCGTGATTGGTCCTAAACCCGTATCCGGTGTGGCAGCGGTCCAAGAATTTGGAAAAATCGAAGCGAGAAATTTGGTACGCGTGTGGAAATAACATCCAAAACCGAGTCAGTGTCGAAGGGCTCGGTAAGAATTCGCTGATTCTTGTAAGTATCTACACGCTTCATCGTTGAAAATTGATGCTATTGCAATTGCGGGATATGTAGCCTCCACCTCGCATTTGTTTATGATATAGCTCAAGATGGCGTCATTGGCAAGAGGGCTTTGCAGGCCAAAATGCCAACTAGTTAGTTCGATTTGTTAACAATCAATACAGTTTTAGCAAGCTAGCTTCGTCATGAGTATGTTTAAATTAACTAACTAGCTAACGTACCAGTAATCTGAGATCAAACAGCGATGCAATGCGTACTAACTCTAGTATCTAGCTAACTACGCATGATAGGCCTAACTTTGCTAGTTAGTTAAGTCTTGAATGTTGTCATCTGTTATGCTCCCAGTTGTATTTGACGACTATGGTTAATATCATAGCTAACTAGCATTGTACCGAACCAGAGTTGGCCTGGTTTACCCATCCAACTGGTAAACGTTACTCCTCCAACCAACGGTTTGAAATCAAGGCCATTTTGAATGTTGTTTTTTTGACATCCCGTATTCCAGGAGAACGTTCATAAGCAATATTGAAAACGCCAGAGCAATAAGCATCACTAGGTAGCAGGAAATTCAAGAACTGTCTGGAAATCCTAGTCAACATTAGCTTGGCTAGATATTTAGTTTATTGATGCTTGGTTGTTTCTATCATTTGTATCCCTATGATCTGTCTTTAGAGTGATGCCACAGAAAATCATATGATCAGTACAATGTAACCCTTTGGTGGAGGACCTAACTCTACCAATCCACTAGATCCTGTCTTTAGGAAGCATGCCATGCTGCTTTACTACTATCTGGCTCAGTCTTTGATAAGTATTATAAAGAGAATCTACTTTGTCAGAATAGGAATGACATGGTCCTATATATTGTTTATGATATACAATAATCCTGACCTCGGCATTATGAAACTGATAAGAAATGTCAGACGACATCACACAAGGATACAGTGGGTTTAGCACTTAGTAAGATGTAATCACATCATATGACCAAGTTTCCATCAAACATCCCTGGAACACATCTCTTCACTTTATTTCTGTCTCACATGCCCCCTTCCTCCCAATTAGGTCCTTTACGTTCTCATTTCAGTCATCAGATGTTCGAAGATAATAACAACCACAATAGAAGAGCATTGTAACCATTTAAAACATTTGATAGAAGTAACCATTCAAGTTGTCTCTCTGTCTCTAGTTCAGAGGTCAGAGTTTGCCAGTTTACCAGGTCGTAGTGGAGCAGGAGTGTGTAGCGAATCGTAATGGCGTCGAGCAGTACGAGCAGTGAGGAGGAGAGGAGTCTGAGGGAATGTGAGCTCTACGTGCAGAAACATAACATCCAGCAGCTGCTGAAGGACTGCATCGTCCAGCTGTGTACCTCCAGGCCTGACAGACCCATGGCATTTCTCAGAGAGTACTTTGAGAGGCTGGAGAAGGTGAGTCTGGGCGGGTAGGGTGGTGTTTGTGCGCGCGCGCGTGTGCATGCATGCATGCGTGTGTGCGCGCGCGTGCATACCGTCTAGCTGTGTACCTCCATTCCTGACAGGCCCATGACCTTCCATGAAACTAGTTGTATAATTGTAGTGCCTTTATATTGTAAAGTGTTCCCTTGGCAGCTGATTAGATGTTTATGACCCATGCAGGAGGAGGCCAAGCAGATCCTGAACCAGCAGAAGGCCAGCAGCCGTTCTGACTCCAGGGATGAGGAGGTGTCTCCTCCCATGAACCCCGTTGTCAAGGGTCGCCGGCGGAGAGGAGCCATCAGTGCTGAGGTCTACACAGAGGAGGACGCTGCATCCTATGTCAGAAAGGTGAGGACACACACGCACACAAAAAGTACATCACCTTGAAACACATGGCTTTACTAAAACAACAAAGCGTCAGACAAAACACAGTCACTTAGACTAGCCCACAATACACAGTAACTTAGACTAGCCCACAATACGCAGTCACTTAGACTAGACCACAAGTCCCTTAGACTAGCCCACAAAACACATTCACTTAGACTAGCCCAGAATGCACAGTCACTTAGACTAGCCCACAATGCACAGTCACTTAGACTAACCCACAATGCACAGTCACTTAGACTTACAGTCATATCTATGGGCTGGCAGTAGATATTGTGAATACCTAAGGTGAAGTGCCTAATCTTGGATGTGTTTTTGTATTCAAGGTAATTCCTAAGGACTACAAAACAATGGCTGCCCTGGCTAAAGCTATTGAAAAGAATGTGCTTTTCTCTCACTTGGATGACAACGAGAGGAGGTATGTTGTTAACAGGCTTTGATTTGTCTGTAAAATTTGGTTGTCAATGTGAGTTTATATCATCCCACTGATCAAGCCACGAACTTTAAACTTTTTACAAAAACTTAACAAACACAATCTGTATTCACAGTGACATCTTTGACGCCATGTTCTCAGTTACCTACATCACTGGAGAGACTATCATTATACAAGGTACAGTAGGCTGTCATTTTCCTTTTAAATTCAGTGGAAATTCAATTAGACCTGAATGTCTTTTTATTCCAGAGAAAATATGATCAATGTCCTCTTTTCCCCGTCAGGTGATGAGGGGGATAATTTCTACGTCATCGACCAAGGAGAGACGGATGTACGTCTCTTTGATGTATTTTAGGAACCACCAACACTCTTTTTGCTTTTGCACAATGACTCTCGTGTTAACACACACACACACACACACACACACACACAAGCATTCCAGTTTTAAAGAAGACAGGCCCCCAAGTTGAAAGTTTGTCTTGTTTTTTTCTCCTGAATATGACAGGCTTATTTTTGCAACTTTCTCTTTAGACTGTTTTATATCTTATTTTTTGTCATCTGTTACTTGGCTATTCAGATTCCTATTATCTGATACCTTAGCAATGTCTACTCTCATAGAAATAGGATTCTAACAACAACAACATCTAATAGAGACAGTAACACACTGACCTTAACTGGTCTTAATGTCTAACCCCCCCCCCCCCCCCCCCCCCCCCCCCTCCCTGCCAGGTGTATGTCAACAATGAGTGGGTGACCAATATCGGGGAGGGGGGCAGCTTTGGAGAGTTGGCACTGATCTATGGGACTCCCAGGGCTGCCACCGTCCGAGCCAAGAGCAACGTCAAACTGTGGGGCATCGACAGAGACAGTTACAGGAGGATACTCATGGTGAGTCTTGCTCTGCTCTGACACTTCACCTGATTGACATGATTCGTTGATTTACCTTCAATAGTTTTGGAATTGCTATGATTTTTATAACTGCTGGAGTTTATGAATTGAATATACAGACAACCAATGTTTCCTCTGAGTTGTGGGCGTGTAGTAGTCACGTCGATCTCCAAGGCATTCCTAGTCGATCGGCAAACATTTCTGTTAAAAACCCAACGATAAAGCCTTGTGTTCCTAGTTTTTTGGTGGGGGCGGGCTGTTGGCCGTAGGTGCACCTTATTCAGCTGTCCTGAGCGCCGGGTAGGCGAACTGTTGCCATTTTGAACCATTTACAAACTCTGGCGGGCCCAGAGAGCAAATCAAGTGCACTATAGGCCTACTGCTGACCAATCGGATGGCTCAGATGAACGTTTCTGCAGTAACGTAGCAGGCATAAAAGAAAGCTACAGCAAAGTTGATACTGTGAGATTTAAAAACGTTTAAAACCATAACTAGAGAGAAACTGTCAATGAATACAGCCAAGACATTTTTTTGTCATGTTTAAGTTCTTACTCAGCACTGTCAACACTTTGTATTCAACACTTTTATTAGCATTCTTCCTATTTCCGCTACAACAAGCGCTGCAGCAGTAATGAATGAGTAGGAAAGTGGATCTTTAGGCTTGTTGCGTTTGTTATTATTTGCGACTTGTTTTTTTATTTTTATGTTGAGGAATATTTCACTTTCTCATAGGAGTAACAACATTAATTTGTGCATAAGGCAGAAATAATGCGGTGCGACTCGATTTTCGACTTCAGCTGGAAGACGGTGTCCCTTTTTGGTCAGTGTCAGTGGAGGAAAGGGAGAGTGGAGGGATGTTGAGAGGCGGACCCTTACATCTGATGGAGACTTACCATCAGATATAAGCACCATGAGGCCATTAAAAAGCAATTATTTAAATGTATGCTCACTCAGCTGTGCCTCACAAGTAATACAACAACGGGTCTATTGCCGGTGTGATCATGTAGCCTACCTCAAATTTTGAAATATAATTTTTTTAAATGGCCCGAACAACAATTAATTGGCAAGGCAATTCAAGCAATATGCAGCTATATAGCTTACTGTACAAACCTCATTGCTACAGTACTGTTTGAAATTAATGTTAATGTTGCATAGGCTTATGTTTTTTTATTAAGTCATGTAAAAATAATCTGAGCTGTAGATCTTGGCTTGCATTTTGACTCTGTGATCTTGACTCAAAAACGGTTGGTGAATACTTCTCCAGTTTTCCCTGGTAGGCTATCAACATTTTCCTTTACTGTGGCAATTGTGATCGAATCAACCCAATATTAGCCACTTTCAATGCAACATTATAAAAGGAGCTATGCAAGAGATTTTGTTGTAGGCAGAACGCATCCGAGTAGGATTCTATTGCATTGACACAAGACTCAGCCTGTACTTTAGTCTCATGGAATGTAGGCCTACATTGAACACCACACATTGGCTGCTACTGTAGTCTGAATGATAGTGCAGCTATTTCCCTGTTTAAAATGCTATGGGATGCATTTTCTCCATTGTTTTTGACGGTAGGCCACTCTGTTAGGCCTACAATATGATCAAATAGCCACAGTAGCCTACATGGCCACTGTTTGAACTGTAACTTAAAGGGGGTACGGTCAAGTTTTCGCTCAGCAGACCTTGGAGACAAAACTACAAAAGATTAGCCCTATGAGCAGTAGATACATTATAATGTTTTAAGGCTTACAACAAACGTCAGAACTCTGGGAATTAACATTAGGACTGTTGTTTACAGGGCAGCACTTTGAGGAAGAGGAAGATGTACGAGGAGTTCCTCAGCAAAGTATCCATCTTAGGTAAGGCTCACTGTTTCTTCTCATCTTTGACTTTTCCCCTGTAATAATAATGATTATAGCAAACAGAGGCTTTCAAGACGCTGTTCATTGCCAGAGGGGTTAACAACTCTTCGTCCACCAACTAGCTGTACTGTACAGCGGTTTTCTTTTTGGTTCTGTATTGTGATGTCACTTATGCCCCTGTCTCGTGACTCCACCCCCTCAGAGTCTCTGGACAAATGGGAGCGTCTGACGGTGGCTGACTCTCTGGAGCCGGTGCAGTTTGATGACGGACAGAAGATCGTGGTGCAGGGAGAGCCTGGCGACGAGTTCTTCATCATACTGGAGGTATGCACATCACACTAGAGTACCTCTCCGTTTCAAAACCTTTTCTCCCTACTGAACACTACCCTGATGTTGGTTTTCTTTGTTCTGTAGGGTTCTGCAGCTGTGTTGCAGCGTCGCTCTGAGAACGAGGAGTTTGTGGAGGTTGGGAGGTTACAGCCGTCTGACTACTTTGGTAAGAAGAACCTCCTCAGGCATAACCTCCCCCTTTCTTCTTATCAAGTTTCTTTCTAAATGAATGTGTTTATATGCACTTTATAACCCTGGACCTCACATTTATATGCACTATATACCTCACATTTGTTAAGGTGATATAATAAGAAAAGCACAAAGCTCTAGCCTCTCACATATGGAGGTTATATTACAATAAATTATCCAGATTTGTGAAGTCTGTTTTGAATTGAACATCGACTCCGTTCCTCCAGGTGAGATTGCCCTGCTGATGAACCGTCCCCGTGCTGCCACTGTGGTCGCCCGCGGTCCTCTGAAGTGTGTGAAGCTGGACCGACCGCGGTTCGAACGTGTCCTGGGACCCTGCTCGGATATTCTCAAACGCAACATCCAACAGTACAACAGCTTTGTGTCACTGTCTGTCTGAGGGGTTTCCCCACACCCTGTACCCCCCTAAGTAACCCCATACCCCCCCCTCTGTTGTACCCCCAATCCCCTATGTAAACCCATTACACCCCCTCCCCCTTTACCCTCCCACCCTACCCTCTAATCCCATATGTAGCCCCATAACACCCCATACCCCTGTACCCCCTACCCTCTAATCCCCTATGTAACTCCATATCACCCCTTCTTTTAGACCCAGGGTCCACCAATGCAATTTTGCTTCAGTCACTTAATTTTATCTTCCATTTGCTTTGGCTTTTTTTTTTTTTTTACTCAAACATTTTATGCTACCTAGCCATCATAGTCACCTATACGAGCACAGTTATGTTACAGTTTGTTACATGTACCAGCTTCATACGGTATGCTTTCACTGCGTCTACTGAAATCTATAATTGTTTTACTATAGTTTAAACACAAGCAGTGATTAGTAGGGGATTGGCCGAGGTTAGGACAGGCCAATGATAAGATGGGACAATCAAACGTAACATGGTGAAGTAAGCATCCATGCTGAATATTGTTCAGATATTTTTAACTAGTTTGCTTCCAATAAAAATGTGTCAAGGTTGACATCCTCGCAAAATAATTTATCTAATTTTACTTTTCAGAATTAAAAGAATTCTGGGAGCATAATGATTGCATCTAATTTCTTATGTAGCTTTCATGCTATGATAATTGCTGGTTATCCTCCATTGTTACAGTACAATAAATCACAGACAGTTTTTTACATTTTCTCCTATTGTTTCCATTGATCAATCCAATTCACTATTATTTTGTACAACTTAATGCAACCAGAAAGTTTTCTGTTGGACAGCTACCAAACTAGTGCCAAATGTTGGTTATTGTTTTCAGAACCCATAGAAGATTCTTATTCTGTCAAAAGCAGTGGAACTCAAAACAGGAAGTATCTATCACCACGTTAACACTCACCTCTGATTGGTTGGTACATTATTGGCTACAATGGGGGGGGGGAAAACATGGAGTATTAGTGTATTTCAGTATTTTTCAGTATACACCAAATAACTTAATCACTATACTGCTATATGTTTTTTAAACAATTATTACATAGTTATGACAATTATCAAAGTTATTGTTATTTTTATTGACTGAACGAACTAACGTTATGGCTATGGTTTGGAGAGATGGTAAAGTTAACTACGTTTTAAATGTCTTTTTGTAAATGCTTATTTTTCCATAAATTCTATTTTAGGTGTTCAGTGCCACAGCGTAAATAAATGCTGCTTCTTGTCAACCGACAAAACAGTATGTAGTTGTATTGTGACAAATGTCATGGGTTAACCTCTTAAAAGTATGCGAAAGGGCTTTAAAGTAATTAACATATAAATTGTAGATGGTTTTAAGACATAATTATTTATGTATTTGAGCGCAAAAGTTAGTGTAAGAAAGAATCCCAACGACTGTGGTGATTCAGACATCAGATTAAATTGTTATGCGTTTTAAGATTTATATATTTATTTTAAAGCAGCTTCGCTGTTAAAGCTTTGAAAATGATTTGAATGTCTTTTTGAAACAATCTGTGATCTACTCTATGCCTACCTGCAGCATAGTGTAAAGTGATGAGATGGTGTGAATGGAATAGTATTCTCTAACTGCCCCTGTGTTGGTCAAACAACAGTTGGTCATTCACTACCAGATTCACCCCTTGAATCTTAAGAACACAAATGTAATTAGCATTTTCTTTCTTCTAACTCCTGCAGAAATCTGTAGTCTAGGTTGTATTCCTGTTCATTCCTGCCTCAGCTTGCCCCTCACCCCTTTCTAACAGAAAGGACCCTTACATACAGTAATGCTATTATCCCTTTCTAAGGTATTCTCTTTGTTTAGGCTCTGTCATGTTTCCCATTTTAATCTTATGTACAAAACAGTATGGCTGACTGGATGGATGGATTGACTTGTGTAACTGTATGTTCAAAACCAATCAACATGATACTGAGTCGATTGCAGTGTTGCCTGCTTGGTCCAAAACTTTTGTATTGCTTTCAGATTGTTGATGTTCTGGAATATTGCAGGTGTCTATTTGCTGACAGTTCAGTGATTTTTGCTTGTGTTTCTTCACATAAAGTACTGATATGGTAAACACACATCACACGATTACTAATCACTAGTAGGCACACTGCAATCCACCCAGTTTGCCTTAGCTTATGTAACCCAGGCGTAGACACTCCTGCTAGCCTGACCTTCAGCTAGTTTGCGCGGCCTGCAGCAGGTCGTCTGAGGACCATTCTTTTTCTATTCTACCCAATGACTGTACTCGGTTTGACTTCCTGTATGTGCAAAGACGTTTATCCTTTTGGTATAGATTGTTCCAGATGGCAGTTTAAGCAATAAAAAGGTAAAATGACCTGTGAGTCCTGTATGTCTTTTCTCATTGTTTCTGTCTGAATATGTCTATTCTATAATAATGGTCACAATTGGAAGACTGTGAATGTATCCTGTAGTAAATAAGGTGCAATATTGTCTCTGAACTCTGGAGGGCAGTGCAGTGCCTTCTCAATAGTCTTCAGTGATTTACTTTAAGATGAAGGTCACTTTATTGGTCAATTGTCCACAAGGTCCAACTCAAATTTGACCCAACCTTTCTGAAAGACACACATATACAGGTTTTGGAGAGGTGTGGGTGGCTGGCACACTGGGAGCCCAGGCAGCTGTTGTTGTGGGGGGTTAAGTGCCTTGCTCAAGGGCACAACAGCAGGCAATGGCATCTAAGATTTAATACCAGCAACCTGCCGGTTGCCAGCTCACTTCCTGACAGATTTTTCCCATTAGTCACTACACCCACATAAACCGAGAGAACAGGACAGGACAGGTGAAGGAAAATCCCCAGGAGTGCCTCACATTCTGTTTTATTGGTTCAGTGCATATGAAGGAAGGAGATGAGGAAAGGAAGCCCCTTTAGACTATTGAGATGCACCCCATTCATGGTGGTCACTGAAATTAGATGTTTAACTGTTGGGGGAATACGGTTTTGTATGAATGGTCTATTGAACAATTACCAATCATGGTGTGAGCAATGGCCACAAAAAGGCTTGAAATAGGTTGAAAGAAAGCGGCACACTTCATCAGAGAGATTATGAAGTTAGTAAACCCAGAACCCACTCCTGCATGTACTTAAGATCAGTCACTGAGCCTTTATGGTTGCTGACACCTTATAAAATGGGCAAACAGGCTCCCTCCAGTAGTGTTGGACAGAAGCCAAACTTAACTTACTCAGGCTCTTTTAACTAGTTGTGGTTATTCTCCCTCTCTTCAAGGCATTGGATTTGTAGTCAGGACAACAATGGGAACAGCTCAGAAGGTCCAGACATGTTGAGATGAAATGGCATCCAACAGAACGTTGTTTGAAGACAAAGCTTTGTTTCAGACTAGTTAGAACACAGTATAGTTGGTGGTGATATGATAAGTTGCATGTCCACATACAGTACTGTAACTGTGAGGAGGAGGTATCTATGTCAGGGTGTGTTGTGGTTGGCTTGGTGTTGTGAAACCACTTAAAAGGGCTGACAAACAGACTAAGAGAGCGACAGCAGACGCATCCTGATGAGACAGACAGTAAGACGGACTCTTGATGAGACAGACAGATACCTCCTGTTGAGGCAGACAGACAGAAAGTCAGACGGACAACTCCTGATGAGACAGACAGACAGACACCTGATGAGACAGTCAGACAGACACCTTCTGTTGAGACAGTCAGAAAGACACCTCCTGATGACACAGACAGACAGCTCTTGATGAGACAGACAGACAGACAAACAGACACAGACCTCCTGATGAGACAGAAAGACAGACAGGTAGACAGACAGACTGGTGTAAAGTAAAAATACTTTTAAGTACTACTTAAGTTGTTTTTTTGTGTATCTGTATTTACTTTACTATTTATATTTTTGACTACTTTTACTTCACTACATTCCTAAATAAAATAATGTACTTTTTACTCCATACATTTTCCCTGACACCTAAAAGTACTTGTTACATTTAGAATTCTCAAGCAGGACAGAATTATGGCACCTATCAATATAATGCTTTGTCATCCCTACTGCCTCTGATCTGGCGAACTCACGAAACACAAATACTTTGTTTGTAAATTATGTCTGAGTGTTGGAGTGTACCTCTGTCTGTCTGTAATTAAAAAGAATACGAAAATCATGCTGTCTGGAGGGTACATATTGAACTTCAATTGTCTCAGGCAAGTGGCACAATATATGGATTTATGGTTAAATCAGAATCACCGTCATAATCATTGGCCTGTACAAAGAATTAAGTCAAAACCATCATTTTATTTGTCAAGGGAGGCCAAATGCTTGCTGGCATAAATCAATCAAATGTTACGGTGGCAAAATGTCATACTATTTTGGTCCAGACAGCATCAGATACATGGGCTACACATACTGACACAAAGGAGCGCTGTACCCCTCGCTCTGAAGATTTCTCCGGTGAGATTCAGCAACTTGTGAATTGATGGAAAATTATGAAACACAGAGAGACGAGAGATGAACTATTTTATATATTATTATTGTCTTCCCTTGGCAGCCATGAATACACCCCACTGAAAACTAGAGCAGAATGCATTACTCTGTAAGAGAGACCAGACCCTGTGCTTCCTGCTTTTACAGGACGGGTTTACCTGCCATCGTGATCCTCAGGCTGTCCTTGGTCTATAGTTACCTTCCCTTGCAGGACTTGGGGATATGTCCAAAATGTCAGCCTATTTCTCTATTACAGTGCACTTATTTTGACCAGAGACACATGCCTCCGTTTGGATTCCTTAGTAACCTTTGTTACCTCTCCTTGTTGGGCATAGCCACTGGTTTGACAGACTCAGGCACGGCGGAGGTATCAATAAAGTCTGTGGTGATCACCTGAGCTTCTCCCAGCCTGCGGACACACCTGTGGACTGTCTTCAGGACACGCTGCAGCCGGCGGTCCAGGGCCTGCAGGTGGGGCTCAGCGAGGACCAGCTGCAGTGCGTCTCCTCCCAGGGACTCCCTCATCACGTCACTGAGCCTGTAGCGGTCCTGTGAGAGGAGCTGCAGCCGCAGCAACGTGGAACGCTTTATACTGAGAGGTGAGGAGGGGTGGGAGAGGGGGGGAAGAGATGAGCAGAGAGTGAGACAGTTGCCATGCCAAGTTTTTTCAATAAATATTGGTGTTAGTTAATCTGTGTTAGTGACTATAGTGTAAACCCTTCATATTTACATGTTGAGGCTCGATCATTTACATATTTACAATAAATGTAAAATATTGGAGTTAGTTCATCTGTGTTAGTGACTATAGTGTAAACCCTTCATATTTACATGCAGCACTGTGACAGTGGAGCCAGAATGGACATCTCATCATGAGAATGCTTCCCAAACCTGAAACATAGGAAGTGATGTCATCATAAGGGAACGACAAATATTCCACTGTACAATGACGTTATATAGCAACTCTAGTACCCACCCTTTGGCGTTGTCAAAGTGAAGAAGGAAACCTTCATCGCCAAACTTAGTGAAGATCTCATAATGGTGCCTGTCCATGTTACCTGAGGTAGAGTCCCAAGAACAAAAATTCACTCACATAGTGCTACAGAGAAAAGTAGAGCACTGTAATTGGGAATAGGGTGTCATTTGGGACACTGGATGTTCATTCACTGTATAGACAAAGATAGTGCACTACATAGGTAATAGGGTGTCATATGTGATGAGAACAGGGGTCTTGTTCAGGGGTGATGGTTGGTAGTACGTACCAATGAGGAAGTCAAAGATGGCCATGTCTATGATGTTGAGCAGCCTGTTCCCTGAGTTGTAGGGATACAGCTGCTTTATGGTGTCACAGTAGAAGGGGTTCACCTCCCACCTGGTAGAGACAGACAGATTATAACAAGATATTATAAGATGTTATAACAAGATATTATAAGATATTATAACAATATATTATAATATGATATTATAATATGATATTATAAGATGATATAACAAGATATTATAAGATATTATAACAAGATATGAATGTTCAGCCATATTGACTTATCATAAATTAACAGTAAAATGGAGGACTTTCAAAATGGAAATGAGATGCTCCAAAATGGCAGATGGGAAGAGATGTGAAGGTCTCAGGGTCAAGGTCTCAGGGTTAAGGTCTCAGGGTTAAGGGTTGTATGCTTACTCCTCCCTGCCAGTGAAGGTGTATGATCGTATCCAGGGGTTGGGGATGGAGATGCGAGGGGCGATGCTGAGACCGGGGAGGTAGGCTGACATAGAGCCCTCCAGCAGGTCAGGGCTCCCACACACTGCATACTCCGTCTTACACACATACAGACACTTGGCAAAGAAACACGTGTTGTTCGCTGTTTGAAAGAGAATAGACATAGATATAGATTAGTTTAAACCAGCAGTACACCGATTTCATCAACGCCTTTTAATCATAGACTGATTGTTTAAGAACTAGGTAGCAGGGTAATGCCTACCTGAAGGGGTAATGCCTACCTGAAGGGGTAATGCCTACCTGAAGGGGTAATGCCTACCTGGAGAGGTAATGCTTAGCTGGAGGGGTAATGCCTACCTGGAGGGGTATTGCCTACCTGTGGGGGGTTAATGCCTACCTGGAGAGGTAAAGAACACACTCCTGAGGTCCTCGCTGTGAGTGGTTAGGAGAATCTCCCCCGTCACGTTCACTAGTCTGCCCGCCACCGGTGGTACCCTCCGGAAGTCCAGGATTCTAGAAGAGAGAAAGACAAGAGTTCCAAACTGATGAACACAAACTCATACATCTTCTACGACTCTAGAAGAAAGAGTTCCATTCTTAACAGATAGTCAGATGAACTCATAGTTTCTGCAATCTCTCACCTCAGTTGACACACACTAAGTCACTGGAAATTAATTCAACTTGAATTATTTGTATCCACAATAACGCCTATATGATTGTCTCTGTTCTCTGCTGTGTAATCTAGTAGGCGTTGACGTGTAGCAACAGCCACTTCCCCCAGGGCCATATTGACAGTCTGACAGGCCTGTGTGTCTCAATAACAGTCATCAGTCAGTATCTGAGGCTGGATGAATAGATGCTGTCTGGGCTGGTGTATCTCACCTGCTGATTGGGTCTGATAATGATAAGGCCTCTGGCAAGGCACAGAGACACAGAGACAGAGAGACACAGAGACACAGAGACACAGAGACACAGAGACACAGAGACACAGAGACATAGAGACATAGAGACACAGAGACATAGAGACTCAGAGAACCAGCATAGAGACACAGAGACACAGACAGAGACACAGAGACGGAGACACAGCATAGAGACACAGACACAGAGACACAGAGACACAGAGACAGAGACAGAGACAGAGACAGAGACAGAGACAGAGACAGAGACAGAGACAGAGACTGTGGTGGGAACACACAGACAGATCAGACATATTCAGTGCTAGACAGTACTGTAGTGTAGAGCCAAGGTGTTCAATGAAGGATTGATAACAGAGCATGTAGTGTGGAGCCACGGGGTTCAATGAAGGCATGATAACAGAGCATGTAGTGTAGAGCCACGGTGTTCAATGAAGGAATGATAACAGAGCATGTAGTGTAGAGCCAAGGTGTTCAATGAAGGCATGATAACAGAGCATGTAGTGTAGAGCCACGGTGTTCAATGAAGGAATGATAACAGAGCATGTAGTGTAGAGCCACGGTGTTCAATGAAGGAATGATAAGAGAGCATGTAGTGTAGAGCCACGGTGTTCAATGAAGGAATGATAACAGAGCATGTAGTGTAGAGCCACGGTGTTCAATGAAGGAATGATAACAGAGCATGTAGTGTAGAGCCACGGTGTTCAATGAAGCAATGATAAGAGAGCATGTAGTGTAGAGCCAAGGTGTTCAATGAAGGAATGATAAGAGAGCATGTAGTGTGGAGCCACGGTGTTCAATGAAGGCATGATAACAGAGCATGTAGTGTAGAGCCACGGTGTTCAATGAAGGATTGATAAGAGAGCATGTAGTGTAGAGCCACGGTGTTCAATGAAGGAATGATAAGAGAGCATGTAGTGTAGAGCCACGGTGTTCAATGAAGGAATGATAACAGAGCATTTACTCTTTGCTTTTCTTCTTTTCTTTTTCACTTTATTAAAATGTGAATTAATTTATTTGTGGGTTTTAGTCTACACCCAGTAACACTCTTCCATGCTGTTGTTGTGTCTCAAGGTATAACAACCACATTTACTTGATGTATCGTGTTGTTTTGGGTTGACAAGCTGTGACTCTAATGACTGTATTTGACTGATGACTCACTTAAGTTAATGTGTAGTAACCTGGAGGTGTGGAGGTTAGAGAGACTTTACAGTAGACACCAGTAATTACATCTATGTGTGTGGAAATTAAATGCCTTGCTGGGGAAGGAGACATGTTGAAATAGCGGAGAGACCATAATCTCCTAAGGACACTATCTTTCACAATCTCAGAGATGGAGGTACAAGCTTCAGGTTCTGTTTGTTGGGAGACCACTTGGAGATACAGCATGAGATACAGCATGAGATACAGTAGGAGATACAGTAGGAGATACAGCATGATATACAGTAGGAGATACAGTTGGAGATACAGTAGAAGATACAGTAGAAGATACAGTAGGAGATACAGTAGAAGATACAGTAGGAGGTACAGTATGAGCTACAGTAGACAATACAGTAGGAGATACAGTTGGAGATACAGTAGAGGATACAGTAGGAGATACAGTAGGAGATACAGCATGATATACAGTAGGATATACAGTAGGAGGTACAGTTGAGATACAGTATAAGATACAACTGAAACTACAGCATGATATACAGTAGGAGATACAGCATGAGATACAGTAGGATATACAGTAGGAGATACAGTAGAAGGTACAGTAGAAGATACAGTAGAAGATACAGTAGGAGATACAGTAGGATATACAGTAGGAGATACAGTAGAAGATACAGTAGAAGATACAGTATAAGATACAGTATAAGATACAGCATGAGATACAGCATGAGATACAGCATGAGATACAGTAGGATATACAGTATTCTTGAAAATCATTCCATTTGAAGGGTTCTTATGCTTCTCCATAACTGAGTGGACAATTCAATGGAAAAGCAATGTCTTTGTCAAAAAAGAGGTTAAATCCTTGAGAGATAAAGGTTGAATACAGGTTGCCAATGTTACCTGTCCAGGTGAAAAGCAGCAATCTCAGCGTTGTGTCTCTGGAAGTCGACAAAGTAGAACACATCATCAGGAGTCTCCTGGTCTCTCTGCTGTCTGAGGAACAAATTATTCATAGAACTACAGTACAGTTCAAAATATCACTACAGACCAGAGTACTCCCTGGGATTGATTTCCTCAGAAACATTCACCTCATGGGTTTGAACATGGCCTTGCCAAAGTTCTGCATCTTCAGGGCCAGCTTGAGGTGGTGTCCACTGGGCTTTACCACTAAGAGACAGGGAAAGAGAGCAAGAGAGAGAGAGGGGGGTGGGGGGGGGAGTGAGAGAGAAAAGTGTGAGAGAGACAGAGAGAGAGAGGGGGGAGAGACAGAGAGAGTGAGAGAGCAAGAGAAAGAAAGAGAGAGAGAGAGAGAGACAGAGAAAGACATAGAAAGACATAGAGAGACATAGAGAGAGAGAAACAGAGAGAGAAAGTGAGAGAAAGTGAGAGACAGAGAGAGAGAAACAGAGAGAGATCAGGATCAAATCTATTAAACTAAATTAAGCCTTTTCTCCTAACAATCACTCCGCCAACCACCTGCTGTGTCTCTCTTGGCTGCTCTTATTTTTTTTATTTAACCTTTACTTAACTAGGCAAGTCAGTTAAGAACAAATTCTTATTTACAATGACGGCCTACACTGGCCAAACTCGGGCGACGCTGGGCCAATTGTGCGCCGCCCTATGGGATCACAGCTGGTTGTGATACAGTCTGGATTCGCAGTCTGGATTCAAACCAGGTTGTCTGTAGTGACAGCACTGAGATGCAGTGTCTTAGACCACTGCGCCACTTGGGATCGTCTTAGTCTTGGCCAACCTTAGCTCGCTAAAAAACGTATCCAAAAAACACATAGTTGGTCGGGAATCGGAAGCTAGAATCCTTGGGGTTTATTGTTGACTCTGTTCAATATTATTTTCTCTGCTCTACATCTGTTTCAGCCTTGAACTGTTCCCAATGATAAAATAATTGGTTGAAAAAGCCATATAAGAACAAAACTAGGACGGAGGAATAGAGGATCTGTGTGTTTTCAGGAAGTGTGGTTGAAAAGATGCAAATCTTAGAATGCAGCCAGCCGCAGTTAGGCAAGATTGCTGTATGTATGTGTGTGTGTGGGGGTGTGCTTCTGCGTGTCTATCTGTCTGTCTGTCTGTCTGTCTGTCTGTCTGTCTGTGAGCGGTATGTGTGTGTATCCATGTTCTGAGTTGTTTGTTGCTTGAAGGTATAGCAATGCTGTGTAGGCTGCTGTGGCGACTGCCGGTGTGTAGGCTGCTGTGGCATCACCCCACTCTCTGGTGTGTAGGCTGCTGTGGCATCACCCCACTCTCTGGTGTGTAGGCTGCTGTGGCATCACCCCACTCTCTGGTGTGTAGGCTGCTGTGGCATCACCCCACTCTCTGGTGTGTAGGCTGCTGTGGCATCACCCCACTCTCTGGTGTGTAGGCTGCTGTGGCATAACCCCACTCTCTGGTGTGTAGGCTGCTGTGGCATCACCCCACTCTCTGGTGTGTAGGCTGCTGTGGCATCACCCCACTCCTGCTCTCTGAGAAAAAGCTTTTTAAAGAACACTCTGCCTTTGAACTAAATGAGCCTCTCTCTGTTCTCTGCCTCCAGGGATGTGACTTATGAAGATCCGGAGAGTTTGAGAAATGAAAACGATGTTAATTTATGGGGCTTGGATGAAAACAAAAGTATTGTCAGTGGTGCAACAGGGTGTTCAGCTCTGATAGCACAACTAAACACCGAAGGATACAACAGGGAGAAAAAACTCCAAAAGAACCAGTCATGAAGAGGACTGTGTCAACTCATTCTCTCTTTCCTCTCATTTCTCTCCCTGTCCTCCTCATAATAACCATTGACAAGCCAAAAGCATGGACAACATTTAAAAGGAATGTATGTTAGAACACAAAACACACAAATCATGCATACACAGAACCGAGCAGATATGTAGACATAACAGGACCTTACCCTGGGTACAGTCACACGCTCCTTTGAGGGCCTTTTCATCTTGAGTGTAATCTGCAGAAAGACATTTCAGCAATAAATACCTATAACAATTATATGAATGGTTAATTATTAAAGCATGAGGTCCTATAGCACCTACATGCACTGTTGACAGTGACTTTAATGCTCATTGAATTGTTATAACGCTAATATGAATAAAATACAGCTTATATGAATGGTTATAATGCCAATACGACAGGTCCTACCTGCGCTGATGACAGGGGTGACCTGCATGTCTTGCAGCAGGCGGGTGATGGCGGGGTCGTCGCGGGTGTACAGGGCATAGCGGTTGATGCCCAGGTGGAACTTCAGCCAGCTCGCCTCAGGGTCAAAGGTCACCTGGTGTTCCAGCATCGTCACGTTGAGGGCCGCCGCAGCCTCGCTGTACAGCTTCATATGCCTGAGGGGAAGGGAAGGGGGTGGGGGGATGGGGGGGTGGGTGGAGCGGGGGAAGATGGGGAGAGAGAGGGAGAGCGTGGGAGTGGGGTTAGGGTTATGCATAGCCTTGCCCTTGCTGTACAAAGTCATATTGTATGCCTGAGTGGGAGAGAGAGGTGGTCAAAAAAGCGTCATGGTTAGGGTATGCCAAACAGAGTTATCCTTGAAAACCTGCGATACACACTGTAAAACTCATACAGTATCAAATCAAATCAAACATTTTATTGAAAGCGCCTTTAAAAATCTAACTCCCATGGTCAGAACAACTGTTGCTTCACAGGACCAACAATCATACCAACCTTTAGGATATTTCCACAAAGGAGAACAGACTGAGAAGAGAACAGACTGAGAGGAGAACAGACTGAAAGGAGAACAGACTCAGGGGAGAGCAGACTCAGAGGAGAGCAGACTCAGAGGAGAGCAGACTGAGAGGAGAACAGACTCAGAGGAGAACAGAGTAGAACAGACTCAGAGGAGAGGAGACTCAGAGGAGAACAGACTCAGAGGAGAGCAGATTCAGAGGAGAACAGACAGAGAGGAGAACAGACTCAGAGGAGAACAGACAGAGTAGAACAGACTCAGAGGAGAACAGTCAAAGACAAATGCAGAGTATTCTCTGAGGAAAACATTCGTAGTGGCAAAGCCTACACACTGTTACCACCTCCCTCTTGGATCTGACTCCAAGCTTCCAAGCTGTTCACCCTCACTTAGAAATCTCCCTTCCTTCTTCTCCTCTTCTCCTGACACTTCTGTATACATATCCCCACAGAAACTTAAAGTATGGGCAGGAATCACTCCGGATCCAAAGCAAACATTCAGACCATTGAGGAGGCTGGGGAAGCATATGGCATTTGTGCACCGTTGTGCCAGTTCTGATTGCTGTGAGTGGGAGGGCTGGTTGTTGCACTGTGTTTAAGCTTCATCAGCTGCTGTGGTCAGATGATAGGAGGGGTTGTCAAAGCAAATGTATTAATTCAGAGTATTCCTTACCTAACTGGCCCACAGTGACAGGTCTGTGTAATCAGGAAGGTTGACCACAGACCACAACCAGAGGCCACAAACCCACAGACCAGAGACCAGGGAGCAAGCAGCTGGCTGCAAAACCACAACACCCTCCTCTTTCAGTGCTCTTATTTCAGACTGTTGATAATGTATTATAACAGTGCTCTTGATTCAGACTATTGATAATGTATTATAACAATTCTGTTGATTCAGACTTTTGATAATGCATTATAACAGTGCTCTTGATTCAGACTATTGATAATGTATTATAACAGTGCTCTTGATTCAGAATATTGATAATGTATGCCAGGCACGCACATATGCACACACACCATAAACCATAGTGGTTGACCTGTAAGCCCTACAGTATACTATAACTGCCTATTTTCAGCCACCAGATGAAACAGTCCAAACTGTCCCCAGAAGTACCCCTAAAAACCATCCATCCTCTCACTAAGTGCATTTCTCATCTGTTAACAGGCTGCTGAAGGATTTTGCAAGACCCTCCCACTAAGCCCTGGAGTAACCATTGTTTTGTGCGTATTTAGAGCGTAGCCAAGGGGGAGAAATCTCCTCTCTTCATATTTCTTGTGTTTTTCCACCATTGGAGCCCAAACAGGATCTCTCTGAGTGGAATGCACTGGGCTGTGATTGACAGGGTAAGACAGAAGCCAAGACAGCTACAGTCTGTTCAGCTCTCACAGGTTTAAAGGGTTTGGTCATGTTTAAGAGTCTTGTTTACCTAGCACAGCGAGATCCAGACATGTGTGAGTGTTGGTTCCAGCCCTCCATTAAATGCTGTTTATGACATCGACTTCAAAGACAGTTCATAGGATTAGTCTTTATGGGAAAATTGCTTGCCTATGAGAAAAAGTTTTGAGTTGTTGACGTGCTAATGCTTGAGTGTCTGTGCGTGTGTGTGAGACAGAGAGGGAGAGAGAGGGAGAGGGAAAATGGTGTGTTTATGCTTGTGTCAGGGATCCACAGCCGTAATGTCAGTGACCCCTCCACCACAGCCAAGCCACAGTAGGGAAACACACGTGTCTCCTAAAATGTCTAGTCACACCAAAACTAAATCCCAACCATAAAATATTGAGAAAGGTCTAAACTCAGGGCTCTGTGTATTGTACTCACCTCTCCCAGCGCGAGACCTTCCTCCTGTAATACTCCATTAGCTCTTCGGACAGCATCAGCCTCTCTTCCAGCCCCAGCTCCGGTGTCCGAATGTTATACAGGGGGTGAGAAAACAGCCTCCCCAGCTTTGAGCCCCAATCTGTGGGGTCGTCCATAGCTCCGACCCCCTTACTCTGGAGGTCTATGGACGTGGTGTTGGAGAACCAGGGGGTGGTGAGGCCACTGTACCCAGCAAGGGTGAAGTTACTCCCCCTGGAGGAGGGACAGAGGCAGCCTCCATCCCCTGGTCCTGGTTGTCTGTGGCGGAGCTTAGGGAGCAGGATGAAGTAGAGGTCAGCGACGAAAATGGCTGTAAGGGTCACAGCCAGGAGCAGACGATCTCTCCTCATCATCATACTGGGAGTAAGGAAGGGTGAGGAGACAGAAAGAGACAGAGAGAGAGATGGAGGGGAGAGACAGAGAGAGACCAGAGAGAGAGAGATGGAGGGGAGAAACAGAGGTCAGATCCGGGTCTCTATCTGTGTGTAATCCTCCTGGATGAAGGTGGTCAAAGCGGCAAATGTGTTGGACACAGTCACTCTTCCAGGTTCCAGGTGCTTGGTTCTGTTCTGGCTCAAACCTGATGAGAGACAGTGTGTTGCTCACTCCAAGTGATAGGTTGCAATTTGGCTCCAAGTAGAGGTCCGCTTGGCTTTGTGAAGAGAGTGTGTCCACCCCTTGTAACAGCAGTATGTAGAGTGCAGTTCAGTTGGCTTCTGTCTTCCTGGTCTTGCTCTGACGGTTTGTGTGTGTTTGTTGCAGTGGGAAGTTGCAGGTCTAAGTCCAGTGTGTGTGTGTCTCTCTCTCTCTCTCTCTCTCTCTCTCTCTCTCTCTCTCTCTCTCTCTCTCTCTCTTCTCCTCCATTCTTTCTCCTATCCACCTCTCTCTCCTCCTCCATTCTCTCTCCTCTCCTCCATTCTCTCTCCTCTCCACCTCTCTCTCCACTCCTCCCCCTTTCCACTTCCTTCAACCTCCTCTATTTTATTAATGTCCACCCATCTCCTGTAATCTCTCAACTGTTCCTCAATCAGATTCCCTCTCTCATCTCCTTTCTCCTCCTCTCCTCTATACTGCTCCCTCTCTCCTCCTCCCCTCTAGACTGTTCCCTCTCTCTTTCTCTCCTCTACACTGTTCCCTCTCCCTTTCTCTCCTCTACACTGTTCCCTCTCTCTTTCTCTCCTCTACACTGCTCCTTCCTTTAGTCTCCGCTCCACTCTGTTCAGCTCCCAGGCACTGTTCCAACAACACTTTCCTTCCCGTCCCACTTCCCATGCACACACACACACACACACCTCCCCTACTCCGTCACACTTGCCAGAGGGAGAGAGATGGAGAGAGAGAGGGAGAGAGAGAGGGAGAGAGAGAGAGAGGGAGAGAGAGAGCATGGTAAAAGAATAGTTACACACAGAGTCAGACAGTATCTACAGACACTCATCCCTTCTTCTCCTGGTTCAGTGAGAAGGTCCTTCAATGGCACTCCTAAAAGCCACAGTAGACCACATTTGTAATTCTAATTCCCTGAGCAGCAAGAAACTCAGAGGGTATTTCCCAGACTCCATCTGTGTTGTTGTTACCGTGGTATTTTAGAAACATCGGTCGTGTGTTTGGGTGTGTGTGAGGAACTCTGGCAAAGCTACACTATGACGTCTCCAACTAATTCTCTCTCTCTCTCTCTCTCTCTCTCTCTCTCTCTCTCTCTCTCTCTCTCTCTCTCTCTCTCTCTCTCTCTCTCTCTCTCTCTGTCTGTCTGTCTGTCTGTCTGTCTGTCTGTCTGTCTGTCTCTCTCTCTCTCTCTCTCTCTCTCTCTCTCTCTCTCTAAGAAGGAGAAAATGGACCCAGACACTCCTTGATTGATGTTGGAAATTAGCGAAAGGCGCCCGTACCCTGACCTTTTTAGCTGTTAAAGTGCTTCTGTGTGAAGACACTGAAAAGTGAGTGAAGTGAACACGCCCTAGAATGGCTAGGAAAACACAACTATGGCAGTGAAGAGCATTGGGCCAGTAACCGAAAGGCTTCTGGATAAGAGCTTCTGCTAAATGACAAGAATCCCCCAAAAAGTTAAATATGAGCAACTATTGTTCTAACAAACATAAATGCTTGATGTAAAAATATGCATTTTATTTAGACAGGCGACGACCACACTTTTCCACAACTGAATCAAACTGTCGTTTCCATGTTTATTTAGCAAAGACAAAGTTTGCCCATTCTAAAAGCCCCCCCCCGAAAAAAATTATAAACCTTGGTAGGCTATTTGAATTATAATACGAGTTCAATTGATAGTTCCTCCAGAAGATCATCTGATGTCTGAGTTGTGAACCATCCTGTCTGAATCTGTTTCTGTTTTATCCCAGACACTGCTCTGCTCCTACTAACAGCGTAATTTTCCTCGCTCCCCACAAAGCCATAACCAAGATTAAAATACCCTAACCCTAACCCTAACCCTGGGGAAACATACAAGGAGGATATACAGGAAATAAATAGGGGTGGAAAACACCACAACAAAACAACTCCAGGTTGTATGGTTTTATTTATAGAATTCAAATGTACAGTGATAGATAATATTGTACAAAAACAAATTGTGCTTATAAAGGTTTAGTGTCCTGGTGTCCTGGTGCTGATAAAGGTTTAGTGTCCTGGTGGGAGCAGTGACCTGAGGAAGAGCTGGTCCGGGAACCAGCTCAAGTTCCCACAGCACATTGTCAAGACAACCCTGAGACCAGACATAAACCTGAGACCAGACACAACCCTGAGACCAGACACAACCCTGAGACCAGACACAACCCTGAGACCAGACACAACCCTGAGACCAGACACAACCCTGAGACCAGACATAACCCTGAGACCAGACATAACCCTGAGACCAGACATAACCCTGGTCTCAGAGTCCACGAAGACCATAATTATTCTGGATTTTGGATTTTTATTCTTTGGGAAGACTGTCTTGAGGAGGCGTACGAGAGAAAGAGGGCCAAGTTCGAGGGACTGGTCATCGACTGTCGGAAGCAGAGTTGAAAGGCTAGGTGCATGCCTATTGAGGTAGGCTGCAGGGGATTTGCAGGGCAATCCCTCTACAGAGCCTAAAGCACTCTGCATCGAGAGGAGGAAAGCCATCAGCAGTAGGCGGCCTGCTTAACGCTGTATTCCCGCGTGGACAGCTTTGCGAGGAGTAGACCGTCTCGCTTTGTTGCTTCCTCTCTGGCACAGGCAACCACCATGACACCATCTCCCTCACTGCTAACTCTCTGGCAGGCGAACAGAGTGAGTCCCTCACTGCTAACTCTCTGGCAGGCGAACAGATATTGGTCTGTTAGTGCCTCCTGTTGGTTGTAACTGTGGATGCTACATCGATCTACTGTATGTCTGAGCTGAGTTCAGAAGTGTCTTATTTTGTCAGAGGAAATTGAAATATGCCGCCATCGGAGGCTATCGCTTGTGTATCTTGGCTACAATGATATTTACATTTGGTGAAAATTGTTTGTCAATTTCGGTTAATAGCCTGTCACTCAGGTTATTGGCGCTATCAGTTGTACAGTGAACTTGGGCTTCAAAGTTTATTTGTGAGTAAATCTGTCAGCCATCGGCCTCAAAGCACACACTGCATTTACTCATACACACTCCCTTATAGTAGAGTAGAATCAGTGTATGTATAAAAACACACATTTTACACTGAACTAAAATATTAATGCAACATGTAAAGTGTTGGCCCCATGTTTCATGAGCTACAAAAAAAAATCCCATAAACCTTCAATATGCACAAAAAGCTTATTTCTCTCAAATTATCTGCACAAATTTGTTTCTATCCCTGTTAGTGATCATTTCTCCTTTTCCAAGATAATCCATCCACCTGACAGGTGTGGCATATCAACAAGCTGATCAAACAGCATGATCATTGCACAGGTTCACCATGTTCTGGGGACAATAAAATGTCACTCTAAAATGTGCAGTTTTGTCACACAACACAATGCCACAGATGTCTACCAGTTTTGAGGGAGCGTGCAATTGGCATGCTTACTGCAAGAATGTCTGCCAGAGCTGTTGCCAAAGAATTGGCAACTTGGGGGGCCACTGTGTGTCAGTAATAAATCTCTTTTGTGAAGAATAACTAATTCTAATTGGCTGGGCCTGGCTCCCCAGTGGGTGGGGAGCTGTACCCCTGCCCAGTCATGTGAAATCCATAGATTAGGGCCTAATTAATTTATTTTAATTGACTGATTTCCTTATATGAACTGTAACTCAGTATAATCGTTGAAATTGTTGCATGTTGCGTTTATATTTTTGTTCACTATAGCTATTTCGGCGTTGTGCTTGCTTTCAAACTAACGGGTTATTTCAGGTGTGAAAACGTCCATTGGTAAAAGACAAAGTACGCAACACTTTAACTAAAAGATATGATTGACCCTACATAATTTACCACCATGTAGCTAGCCTAGCTTATTTGAGGTTTTATAGTACGTAGTCCCGTTGTTGGTATGTAGACACCGCCCTACAGCCTATTAAACACAGGACATTCCTAGGTGCATAAATGCATTCCTGAGGTACGGCATTCTACCCAGAGCCAGAGACAGCAGGAAGAATCACAGACATCCCAATGTCTGATCTTGTAGGGCATGTTAGATATTATTGCACTACAATTTGATAGGAGAAGAGGAGGAGGAGGAGGAGGAGGAGAGGTGGAGAGGAAGAGGAGGTGGAGGAGAAGGAGGAGGATAGCGGAGAGGAAAAGGAGGAGGAGGAAGAGGAGGTGGAAGAGGAGAGGAAGAGAAGGAGGAGGAAGAAGAGGAAAGGAGAGGGGGAGGAGGAAGATAATAGGAGGAGGAGGAGGCTGGTCAGGTGGATTCCTGTTCTTGCTCTGGGCTGTTGATTGATAGCTGTAGGGAGCTAAGCCCCGCTTCACTCACACAACTCAGAGCCTGACGCTGCATCCAGGGGCTCATGGGTAAATCCTCCGGCAGGAACACCTCCTGACAGTCCTGGGAGAGGGGGAGAGGGAGAAAAGGAGACCGGAGGAGAGGAGGGTAAAGGAGGTGAATAGTGAGGTGGCAATGAGAGGGAATGAAAGAGTTAAAAGGAAGGGTGTGAGGTTCAAAGTTCAGGTTGAGAATACATTTCTCATGCAGGCTTACGACTGATGTTCCAAGAACAAAACATTTCTGACATTCTTTGTTGGAATAATTCCCTTAAAGCCTGAGACTCTTTGTTGGAATAATTCCCTCAAGGCATGAGGCTCTTTGTTGGAATAATTCCCTCAAGGCCTGAGGCTCTTTGTTGGAATAATTCCCTCAAGGCCTGAGGCTCTTTGTTGGAATAATTCCCTCAAGGCCTGAGACTCTTTGTTGGAATAATTCCCTCAAGGCCTGATACTCTTTGTTGGAATAATTCTCTCAAGGCCTGAGACTCTTTGTTGGAATAATTCCCCCAAGGCCTTATACTCTTTGTTGGAATAATTCCCTCAACGCCTGAGACTCTTTGTTGGAATAATTCCCTCAAGGCCTGATAATCTTTGTTGGAATAATTCCCCCAAGGCCTGAGACTCTTTGTTGGAATAATTCCCTCAAGGCCTGAGACTCTGTGTTGAAATAATTCCCTCAAGGCCTGAGGCTCTTTTCAAACCTTTCCATCACTTCCTCTCTACCTCACCAACCAGGGATATAGAGGAAGAGAGGGATATAGAGGAAGAGAGGGATATAGAGGAAGAGAGAGATATAGAGGAAGAGAGAGATATAGAGGAAGAGAGGGATATAGAGGAAGAGAGAGATATAGAGGAAGAGAGAGATATAGAGGAAGAGAGAGATATAGAGGAAGAGAGAGAGATATAGAGGAAGAGAGAGATACAGAGGAAGAGAGAGATAGAGGAAGAGAGGGATATAGAGGAAAAGAGAGATATAGAGGAAGAGAGAGGGATATAGAGGAAGAGAGAGATATAGAGGAAGAGAGAGATATAGAGGAAGAGAGGGATATAGAGGAAGAGAGAGATATAGAGGAAGAGAGAGAGATATAGAGGAAGAGAGAGAGATATAGAGGAAGAGAGAGGGATATAGAGGAAGAGAGAGGGATATAGAGGAAGAGAGAGGGATATAGAGGAAGAGAGAGGGATATAGAGGAAGAGGAAGATATAGAGGAGAGAGAGGGATATAGAGGACATATGGACCCAGGTTTGTTGACCTTTGAACTATAGTACACTCACCTGCACCGCCAGGGCCTGGAAGGGCGTGCACACGCCCCCGATGGGGAATATCTTATTGACGTTGATGTCACCAAACACCTGCCTCCTCTCTCTCCTCACTGCCATCTTCCTCTGGATGCCCCCATACAGCTGGTGACACTGAGACACCTGGGGGAGGGGGGAGGGAGGGAGATTAGGTTCTGGTTGTAAATAGGTAACAATTGTGCCACCAGGTCTAGTGTGTCTCTGTGTTGGAGTGTGTGTTGCAGTGTGTGTTGGGGTGTGTGTTGGGGTGTGTGTTGGAGTCAGCCTTACCTTGGTGTGTTGAGTGTGACTCGGAGCAGGGCTCTCCTGGGGATTGACAGGCCCTGTCTGGTTCTCTGGTGTTGGGGCTTCCTCTATAGGCCCTGCAGGGAGGAAACTGTGTGTTTGTACCCGTGTGTGTGTATGGTTGCGGCTTTTGACAGGGACAAGGACATAGGCAGACTGGTAGAAGAATGTGTAGACACACACACACACACACACACCTGCCCAGTTATGCACTTCAATTCTAGCCTCTGGGTCCTGACTAGAACATTTTCCAAATGTACTAAACTACTGATCCAATTCTATTGTTGTAGAATGTCAAGAACGTCCAGATTCCATGCTTTATAATGCAGTTAAAGTGAATTATAGTATCATGTTTTATTGGGTCTGGCTATGACCTGTCTGGCTTTACAGTGACCTTTCTCCTTCCTCAACACTGCCACTGTGTCGTAGGGCCACTGTGTGTGCAGGTTTTTGTTGTATGCATGTGTGTGTGTGTGTGTGTGTGTGTGTGTTTGTGTCCGTACGTGCAGGCCTGTGTGTGTGAACACAACTGTTTGTTGCTAATAGTTACCTTCATAAAGACATTCCTCCGGTGAACGCTGACCCCCGCTGAAAAGGTCAGATGTTTGACCTGTGACCTCGCTGCTCTGTGATTGGTCACTTACACTATCACGCTCACTCTTCTCCTCCCTTTCTTCCTTCTCCCCCTCTGCCAGGTCATTTAGTTGGTCTCTGAATAGAAAACAACCAGGTCATTTAGTTGGTCTATGTATAGAAAACAGCCAGGTAATTTAGTTGGTCTCTGTCTAGAAAACAGCCAGGTCGTTAAGTTGGTCTCTGAATAGAAAACAGCCAGGTCGTTTAGTTGGTCTCTGAATAGAAAACAGCCAGGTAATTTAGTTGGTCTCTGTATAGAAAACAGCCAGGTAATTTAGTTGGTCTCTGTATAGAAAACAGCCAGGTAATTTAGTTGGTCTCTGTATAGAAAACAGCCAGGTCGTTTAGTTGGTCTCTGTATAGAAAACAGCCAGGTCATTTAGTTGGTCTCTGTATAGAAAACAGCCAGGTCGTTTAGTTGGTCTCTGTATAGAAAACAGCCAGGTCATTTAGTTGGTCTCTGTATAGTAAACAGCCAGGCCAATTAGTTGGTCTCTGTATAGAAAACAGCCAGGTCGTTAAGTTGGTCTCTGTATAGACAACAACCAGGTACTTTAGTTGGTCTCTGTATAGAAAACAGCCAAGTAATTTAGCTGGTCTCTGTATAGAAAACAGCCAGGTCATTTAGTTGGTCTCTGTATAGACAAAACAACCAGGTAATTTAGTTGGTCTCTGTATAGAAAACAACCAGGTAATTTAGTTGGTCTCTGTATAGAAAACAGCCAGGTCGTTAAGTTGGTCTCTGTATAGAAAACAACCAGGTAATTTAGTTGGTCTCTGTATAGAAAACAGCCAGGTCGTTAAGTTGGTCTCTGTATAGAAAACAGCCAGGTCGTTTAGCATTATCTGACCTTTACTTATCATTGATATAAATCACTTTCAAGAGAGATTTTGTTGAAAACATTTGAATTATTATCTCTTTTTTGAAAACCTATGTTTTCAGGGAGCTTAATTGGCCAATGAAACATCTAATTACATGTTTTTGTATGGTACACAGTGTTTACTAGGGTTGTACCACAGTGACCTCATGACCACTAAAACCATACCACACACATTGTCAGGTCTGTCCTCAAAGAACATGTTGATTAGTGTGTGTGTGTGTGTGTGCCTCTTTCCCTTGGGAGGATTGATGATGTGCTGTTCACCACATCCCCTAAACAGCAAACGGTCGCTATGGGTGACTTTCTCTATCCACACACACACACACACACACACACACACACACACACACACACACACACACACACACACACACACACACACACACACACACACACACACACACACACACATTCTTGTACAACTAACTTTGTGGGGACACACAATTCAGCCCCATTCAAAATACTATTTTCCCTAACCTCTAACCCTTACCATTACCCTTACCTTGACCTTAACCTTAACCTTAGCTCCTAACTCTAACCCTAAAACTAACCCTATCTCCTATGCCTAATCCTAACACTAATTCTAACCTTAACCCTAAACCCCCTAGAAATAGGGGACCAATAAAATGTCCCAGTTGGTCAAATTTGTGTTTGTTTACTATTCTTGTGGGAACTTCTATTCACACAAACACACAAACACGCACACACAACTACTGAAAACTGTCCATACCGAACCAAACTCCATCTGGTTTAACTTAGCTGTGCTTACAGTAAACTTTCAACAGAAATCAAGCATTGTGGTTGTCGAAACAGTTCATCAGCCAATTCATCAGAATTACTTTCTCATGGCTTCCCATCAGAATTCACCCACCCATGGCACTCACTCACTCACACACACACACACACACACACACACACACACACACACACACACACACACACACACACACACACACACACACACACACACACACACACACACACACACACACACACACACACACACACACACACATTTCATGAAATTTCCCCCCCGGGGGATCAATAAAGTACCTATCTATCTATACAGTGAGTCTTTACAGTTCAGCCTAGTCCTCTTCTATGCCTACTACAAATCCTCTTCAACACTTCAACATCATTCATTTGATGCAAATCTCTCATTTTGTGTGTTTTTCCCCAGTGCCTAGAAATACACCCTGGTCTTACATAAATACTCTCCAGCCCACAGCGACACACCAGGCCAGACTGCTTAATTCTGTGGTAGTTTTAGATCTATAATGAGAGCCATTTTAGGGTTATATATAAAAGACTACAAAGTAGTAGACTGAGAAAGACTGCAGTAGGCCTAGAGGTTACATGAGGAAAACAAAAAGAGGTTACACGAGGACAACAAAAAGAGGTTACACGAGGACAACAAAAAGAGGTTACACGAGGACAACAAAAAGAGGTTACACGAGGACAACAAAAAGAGGTTACACGAGGACAACAAAAAGAGGTTACACGAGGACAACAAAAATAATTTGGGAAAAATGGAGACCCATAAAACAGTATGTTTAGATGTTTAGAACTTTGTGATCTTGATCCAAGTGGAGCACTTCTGGATTACTAACAGAAAAAGTACAGTAAAGATTATTTCAGTACCTGGAGGTGTGGTGAGTGGCTGGGTCAGTGAGGCTCCACTGTGGTTCCTGTCCAAAGGAACCTACCTGCCCTCCCTCCCCTCCATCCCCCGTCCATACTCTGGTGGTCCCATCCACAGAGCCAGAGAGGAAGAACAGTCTGTCTGTGTACACCAGCACCTCAACACTCACTATCGCCCCCTCATGAGCCCTCCAGGACTGCAAGAGAGCAGGGTGGCTGGAGGAGGGCTGGGGAGGTGAAACATGAAGATAGAGTACAGTGTAAAACACATAAAACAGAGATGAGTACAGAGATGTATCCTACAATTGCATATACTATACTCAAAAACTCTCTCTCTCTCACACTCACACGAACCCTCACCTCCTGTGTGATGCTGAGTGCGTACTGAGAGATGTCCCAGACCTGAACACACCCTGCTGTGTCTCCAGTGACCAGGATGTTGTTCTCATGGTCTGAACTCAGCCCCAACACACACTCCTTCTCTCTACCAGGGGCGTAAAACTGACCTGAGAGAGAGAGAGAGAGAGAGAGAGAGAGAGAGAGAGAGAGAGATTATAATAATAATACTGTAATTCACTTAATTTCCTATTCTACGGGCATAGTGGGAATGAATACACACGTATTATCATCATAGTGGGAATGAATACACACGTATTATCATCATAGTGGGAATGAATACACACGTATTATCATCATAGTGGGAATGAATACACACGTATTATCATCATAGTGGGAATGAATACACACGTATTATCATCATAGTGGGAATGAATACACACGTATTATCATCATAGTGGGAATGAATACACACGTATTATCATCATAGTGGGAATGAATACACACGTATTATCATCATAGTGGGAATGAATACACACGTATTATCATCATAGTGGGAATGAATACACACGTATTATCATCATAGTGGGAATGAATACACACGTATTATCATCATAGTGGGAATGAATACACACGTATTATCATCATAGTGGGAATGAATACACAACTATTATCATAGTGGGAATGAATACACAACTATTATCATAGTGGGAATGAATACACAACTATTATCATAGTGGGAATGAATACACAACTATTATCATAGTGGGAATGAATACACAACTATCATAATCAGCATAGCATCTTGTTTCTCCTCCTCTGTCCTATTAGTCATGTGAGGAATGTCATTCACCTTTTGACCTTACAGCCTATAAGCACGGCACAGTAAAACACATTCATCACGCTGGCTATTGGCTCACTCTTGCAATTTTCACATCAAATTCCATATTGTATTCTGTCTCTGTTGTTCATTCAGTTATGCCTGTACTCATTTTAAGTATAATTTGTCTTGACTCCCCATTCTTCCTTCGCTTGGATGACACTACACTGCCACACAACTGTCATCATAAAGTCACACTCAGGTATACTACAGTCCTCTCCCACTTCCATTCTCTCTCCTTCCTTAGCTACACCGTGTGTGTGTGTCCTGGTTACCGTGAGTGTGTGTGTGTCCAGAGATGCTCCACCAGTAGATCCCTCCAGCCTGTGAGGAGAGGAGGAGAGGTGTGTTCCTCCACTGTCTGTCCCCAGCCCTCCGTTGCAGGAACAGCAAAGCGTCCACAGGAGATGCTGTCCTACACGCGCGGGCGCAGACATACACACACACACACGCATGCATCACATACACACAGTAAACACATGTTGAATACTTTATTTCAATTTGCAATAAAGCACTGATGTACAAAAAAAACAACACACACACAGAAGACTCACAGTGAGTGTGTGGCCTTCCGCAGGCGAACCAGGGGTCTCTGTGTGTCCAAGGTCCAGACGATGACCTCTCCATCATGGCTGCCCGTAGAAACGATCCCCAGGGCAGGACAGTGGTCAACCACCAGGATGTCAGCTCTGTGTTGCTGACCTGACTTCCACGACATGTCAGCCCTCACAAACACATCCTACACCAACACACACAGGGTGCCAGACAATCACCAGAATATCATTCATATTCGTTCATTCAACCTCTATGGCTTTAAATCTACCCATCTGTCCAGCCATGTATAAAATTACATTTCCAAATGTTAGTGAGTGATACTGTGCGTATATCAAGACCCAGAGGTCGTACTTTGCATCATTCACTGACCTAATTTACATACACCATCTCTTAGCCAAGTTGTTATAGTAGTGTCAGACCAAGTCTCTTCTTATTATTGGTGTCCTTTAGTAGTGGTTTCTTTGCAGCAATTAGACCATGAAGGCCTGATTCACGCAGTCTCCTCTGAACAGTTGATGTTGAGATGTGTCTGTTACTGTGTCTGTTACCCCCTACCTTGTCACAACACAACTGATTGTCTCAAACGTATTAAGAAGGAAAGAAATTCCACAAATTAACTTTTAAGAAGGCACATCGGTTAATTGAAATGCATCCCAGGTGACTACCTCATGAAGCTGGTTGACAGAATGCCAAGGGTTGAGAGAATTTGAGAGAATGCCAAATGCAAAGCTGTCATCAAGGCAAAGGGTCTTTACTTTGAAGAATCTCAAATATAAAATATATTTTGATTTGTTTAACACTTTTTTGGTTACTACATGATTCCACATGTGTTATTTTATGTTTTGATGTCTTCACTATTATTCTACAATGTAGAAAATAGTACAAATAAAGGAAAAACCTTGAATGAGTAGGTGTGTCCAAACTTTTGACTGGTACTGTATATAAATAGAAATCATTCATGAAAGCTCTCTTGTAAGGAAGGCTGGTAGCTCTGAGTGTAACCACATGTAGCAGACATGGTTTGACGGTAGTGTAAGATAACACTGGGGTTGAGGTGTGGTGGACTCTTTCACCTGAGAGTGCAGTGCAGGTGTTGATCCTAGCTGGCACACAATCACTTTTCATTGAAAAGGAAAGTGTGTGTTTGTTTGTGTGTATGTGTGTGTGTGTGCGTGCATGCATTCATATGAGTGTGTTTGAGTGTGTTTTCTCACCTTAGCGCCTTTGATGTCATACTGAGCGACCAGCTGGCTCCACCCCACGGCGAGCAACTGGTTGTCATGGAGACAGATGACCCCTGTGACCTCTGAGAGGGTGACAGGCTCCAGTTTGTGTAGGTTGAGGCCGTTCAGTAGGTTCCACAACTTTTAACAGAGAGAAACACCACGTCACAGTAAACTACATCTGTGTCCATATAAAGTTGTTCTAACAGAATAACAGAAGGGAAAGAGGAGGTCTTAACAGATACTTGGAGAAGTGTCTGGCTTTTCTCCTTTTCTTCAGTTATCAGACATCAGTAACGTGATTGGATGGGTGAAAGCACAGGCTCCACTGCATAGGCTGCTGTAGCTTTTACCACAGGGTACCTTGATGGTTCCGTTGCGTGCGCCAGTAATGAGACGTCTGTGGGAGGAGTCTAGCGCCATGCAGGTAATCTCCTCCTCTCCATGAGCGTTGGTGATCTTCAGATGCAGCCTCCCTGTTTCTACGTCCCACACTGACACAGACGAGTCATCACATCCGGCGATGACCTACACACACATATAAACACACACGATACACACACACACACAGATGTAAACATGCACACACAGTATGCACACCCTGGTGGCTGTGACAGTGTATAAGATTCCATACCCACCTGTTTCAGTGTGGGGTTGTAGAGGGCACAGGAGAGGGGGGCACCATGGCATTGTCTTCCCCATCCGCTTCCCCTTTCTCCCTGCTCCTCTCCCCTCCCCCCTTCCTCCAGCCTCAGCCTGGCCAGGTAGTCTCTACAGGACACCAGGATATGGGGCGGAGACTGCGACAGGAAGGGCGGGGCCACCAACAGGAAGGGGAAGTTGCCGTGCTCTGGGGCGTGCCCTGGCTGCAGACAGGGGAACTGCAGGTGGACGGTCCTCAGACAGCGATGGGAGGAGATGTCCCACACCCTCAGCTCCTGCACAGGGACAACCAGGTCGGTAAACAAACTCCTTCTGAAAGAAATCAAAGAGTGGAAAACAAAAAGCACCTGGACCACAGCCAGGACAGAATACCTTGTGGTGTAGTACTGGTGGGCTGGACCACAGCCAGGACAGAATACCTTGTGGTGTAGTACTAGTGGGCTGGGCCACAGCCAGGACAGAATACCTTGTGGTGTAGTACTAGTGGGCTGGGCCACAGCCAGGACAGAATACCTTGTGGTCTAGTACTGGTGGGCTTCAATCTAGGGATAGGTTTGCCTCTCTTTACCTGTCTTAGCTGAGGGCTTACAGCTTACCCCTGAAGATATGGCCAGTGTTGTGTCTCTAGCCAAGCTATCTGGCCGTTATTGACTTACAGCATCTTTGGAGTAGCTGAGGACCTGTCCCAGTGGTTGGTAGATGACCACGTCCAGTACTGTGGTGCTGTGACCTTGCAGGACCGCGACTGGCCGAGTGGTCATGAAGCGGTTCCACAGTCTGACCGCAGGGTCCAGACCACCCGTCACCAACAGTTTGAGAGACCTGCTGAAATCAAAACACATCACACCCTGCAGAGGAGGGATTGAGGGTGTGAAGAGAGAGAGGGAAAGAGGTTGGGGGAGGAGAGGGAGAGAGAGGGTGGGTGAGCGAAGGAGAGAGAGAGAACAGAGGAAGAGAGACAGACAGAAAGAAAGGGAAGTTAGGATTTGTGGGTCACTTAATAAAATGTAGCGTGACTAAATATTTATAAAATACTTCCTGTCTTTCCTATTAATTTATAATGGGGAACTGTTGAGGACAGTTTCATTGTTCAACTGACCAAAGCTAGACAGTTTTATTGGAGCACAGCATGAGCCCTCTCAGAAGCCATAACGACCAATACAAAACACCCCACCCACTTTAATCACTTCCTCAGCAGGGCCAGTCACATTACATGTTTTCTCCCCAGTAAACATTCATTATATCCTTTGTGTGTGTGTGTGCGTGCGTGTGTACGTGTGTGTGTGTGTGTTTATATTGGTTATAGGGTGGGACTCGGCGACAGTAAGCAAGATAAAACACTGTTATGACTCAAAATAATTCAGACCAGTTGAGTTTCATCATTCTTCGGTGGGACTGTTGACCTCTGATGTTATTCATTATCCTCCACAACTAGCTACCATGATAAACTGATTGGGTCAGAGCTGACATTTCAACTGGGTCAAGGTCACTCAGACCTTCTCTGTCTACTATCAAACCCAACCTTGAGTTCAAATCTGATAAAGAATGAGGCTGTATGGTACAATAACAGCTATCTTCTGCTTTTTGTAGAATCCCATATAAATGGTGGCCTCATTGCGTAATTCATAGTAACAACACATTATATACTTATAATAGTGTAGATACTTTGTTATATTATTACCTTACTGATTTTCCAAACATAGGGTTTTCTCCTGAGTGACACGTGCATGATGACCACTGAGGTGGCGTCGCTTCCTGATGATGTCATGATGAGGTCAGTGTGGGGCTCGAAAATGATCCTGTTGATTGGTTCCTGGTGGACTGCAGGGATGTGTTGATAGGAGACTAGGCGGCTGTGGTCACCAATATGCTGTTAGGAGACATGTTCTCACCATAATATCAGTAAACCAACCCTGATCCAGCAGAGCTACAGGAAGCAGAAGAACACACTCTACCTTTTGGTCCCAAGCAACACATGCTAACCACAGTGCCACGACAAATAACTACCCTAGAAGTGCCCGTGACACATTTAGCAAGGTTATAGAATAGATACTGTACTCTACTGTCTGTTGGTTGGAATATACATTTGTCTTGTGCCTTTCCTAGATACACGTTAAGAGGCACAGGGTCCACCACACTGCATCGCACAGAGTGAATGGAGAGTGAATGACGCCTACCTGTATGTAAATCCTCTGAGGGACGTTGTCCTCAGTGAAGGGGCTCTCAAACAGCCCAATGTGGGGTTGGAGGAACCACAACAGATGGACCCCTCCCTTCTCATCTCCCCACAGCAGCAAAGAGCGCTGCCCTGGAGACTGGTAGGAATATCAACAGATCTCAGGGGAAGACAATGTGAATATACTGTAACTGCCATAACTATAAAAACATCCATCATGGTTCATGAAAATACAAGTAATTGAACGCTTAGAATGGGTCAAATGTACGTTCATTTATGACAGAGAACTGAGGCCGTACCTTTGTATCATGCCAGTAGCAGAGAGAGGTTGGAACATTGGGGAACCCTGTTTAGAGATGAGAGAACAACAGGGATGTAAAGTCAGAACACTGTTTAGAGATGAGAGAACAACAGGGACATAAAGTCAGAACCCTGTTTAGAGATGAGAGAACAACAGGGACATAAAGTCAGAACCCTGTTTAGAAATGAGAGAACAACAGGGACATAAAGTCAGAACCCTGTTTAGAGATGAGAGAACAACAGGGACATAAAGTCAGAACCCTGTTTAGAAATGAGAGAACAACATGGACGTAAAGTCAGAAATCTGTTAAGAGATGAGAGAACAACAGGTACATAAAGTCAGAACCCTGTTTAGAGATGAGAGAACAACAGGGACATAAAGTCAGAACCCTGTTTAGAAATGAGAGAACAACAGGGACATAAAGTCAGAACCCTGTTTAGAGATGAGAGAACAACAGGGACATAAAGTCAGAAATTTAACTGATTGATCAAATCAAAAGTTCTACTTTCAGTCTTTCAACTTTTCAAAAACAGTTGGTTAGATACCAAACAAGTGGATGTCCTCAAAGCAGCTGGCAGTGGACACGTCAACAAAGTGCAGGTCCCTGCTGCTGGTTGCTATGGCGATCTTGTGGACTTTGGGCAGGTAGACCGCATCAGTGGTCCAGCCCCTGAACCTCCTTCTATTAACCCCTTGCTCTGCAGGGTCTCCAGCCAGCTGAGGAGATACATGGAAGAGAGAAAGAGAGGTTGGGAGTGTGTGTGTGTGTGTGTGTGTGTGTGTGTGTGTGTGTGTGTGTGTGTGTGTGTGTGTGTGTGTGTGTGTGTGTGTGTGTGTGTGTGTGTGTGTGTGTGTGTGTGTGTGTGTGGCTTATCAGCTCACGCACCTCCAGAGTCTTGAGGACGTGTAGTCGTTTGTTCCACACAGTGAACAACCCCCCCTTACTGACACTGATGTAGCGGAGGGGGGGAGGATGGGGAACAGCCACTACGCGGATAGTGGGCTCCTGCTGTAAGGGGGAGAAGAGACAAGCTTAGTGAGAGAGTGACTGATGAGAGAAAGAGAGGACATTTGAGACTGCTGCATTCCTTATTGCATACGTATAACGTAGGGTGTAAGCAATAATATACAGTATGAGCAATTAACTACTTATTACATAGTTGTTACATAGTTATTAACACACTATAACTAACTAGACAGGCGTCCCTCACCTTGTTGTGTGAGCAGTGTCTGATGAGTGGTTCAGTGTCTAGTAGAGCGCCTCTAGGCCTGGAGGTGTGGTCTCTCTCTCTGCACTGTTGCAGCAGGTAGCTACACAGCTCCTCCCACTCCACATAGCCATCACATGACACGTCAATCTATTGGAAATGAGAATGTGTAAACAAACAAACAAAGTGTTAAACTGTATGCTACAATGGGTCATAGTTACCTCATTGAAGACCCTCTCCATCCATCCGCTCTGGCTGTCTGGACCAATCACAGCACTCAGAGCATTCTGGAACTCCTCCAGATTCATCCCTCCTTCTCCTCCTCCCTTTCTCCGTGCACCTCTCCGACTTCGCCGGGACCCCCTTTCTGACGATATGCGACTGGTAAATGCATCCCTCAGCAACAGTAGGTGTTCAAGTCTGAGTTCCTCCTGAGGACAGGCATTGTGACCTGCATCACTGTGGAGTGGAGTAGAGTAGAGTAGAGAGGAATAGCAGTATACTGTATGCAGACAGTAGGCATAGACTCTAAATCACAAAACCGTCACATACAGATCACAAACTGTATATTGGTTAGAAATAGATTCACATACTGGCCATTATTGACAGTAATCCTGTATCATATGAAAGGCTTACCGAATATGAACATATAGCACTCCCCTGTGGTAGCAGTGAGACTGCACACGTTGTGACCAATTTTAAAGACTACAAGGCATCTAAATGAGAAGTCACATCAACTCAATTATTTTTATTAAGTTTATTTGTCACGTGCGACGAATACAACAGGTGTAGACCTTACAGTGAAAAGCTTACTGATGACCTGTTCAGGAGTCTTATGGCTTCGGGGTAAAAGCTGTTGAGAAGCCTTTTGGACCTAGACTTGACGCTCTGGTACCGCTTGCCATGCAGTAGCAGAGAGAACAGTCTATGACTGGGGTGGCTGGAGTCTTTGATCCAGTTGCAGAGGGAGGTGTTTAGTCCCAGGATCCTTAGCTTAGTGATGAGCTTTGAGGGCACTATGGTGTTGAATGCTGAGCTGTAGTCAATGAACAGCATTCTCACGTAGGTGTTCCTTTTGTCCAGGTGGGAAAGGGCAGTGTGGAGTGCAATAGAGATTGCATAGTCTGTGGATCTGTTTAAGCGATATGCAAATTAGAGTGGGTCTAGGGTTTCTGGGATAATGATGTTAATGTGAGCTATGACCAGCCTTTCAATGCACTTCATGGCTACAGACGTGAGCGCTACGGGTCTGTAGTCATTTAGGCAGGTTACCTTGGTGTTCTTGGGCACATGGACAGGTGGTCTGGTGGTCTGCTTGAAACATGTTGGTATTACAGACTCAATCAGGGACATGTTGAAAATGTCAGTGAAGACACTTTCCAGTTGGTCAGCGCATGCTCTGAGTACACGTCCTGGTAATCCATCTGGCCCTGCGGCCTTGTGAATGTTGACCTGTTAAAAGGTCTTACTCACATCGGCTACCGAGGGCCAGATGGATTACCAGGACGTGTACTCAGAGCATGCGCTGTTCTTCCGGAACAGCTGATGCTCTCATGCATGCCTCAGTGTTGCTTGCCTCGAACCGAGAATAGAAGTGATTTAGCTCATCTGGTAGGCTCGTGTCACTGGGCAGCTCGTGGCTGTGCTTTCCTTTGTAGTCTGTAATAGTTTGCAGGCCCTGCCACATCCGACGATGTGGCAGGGCCACACATTTAACGTGCTGGTAGAAATGAGGTAAAACTGATTTAAGTTTCCCTGCATTAAAGTCCCCGGCCACTAGGAGCGTCGCCTCTGGATGGGTGTTTTCCTGATTGCTTATTGCCTTATACAGCTGAGTGCGGTCTTAGCGCCAACATTCGTCTGTGGTGGTAGATAAACAGCCATGAGAAATATAGTTGAAAACTCTCTTGGCAAATAGTGTGGTCCACAGCTTATCATGAGATACTCGACTTCAGGCGAACAAAATCTAGACTTCCTTAGACTTTGTGCACCAGCTGTTGTTTACAAATATACACAGACCGCCCTCTCCTTGTCTTACCGGAGTCTGCTGTTCTATCTAGCTGGTGCGTATAAATCCCGCCAGCTGAATGTTATCCATGTCGTCGTTCAGCAACGACTTAGTGAAATATAAGATATTACAGTTTTTGATGTCCCGTTGGTAGGATATTCGTGATCGTACCTCGTCTAATTTATTGTCCAATGATTGTACGTTGGCTAGTAATATTGATGGTAAAGGCAGATTTCCCACTCGCCGTAGGCAGATCCTTACAAGGCACCCCGTTATGAGTTATGATAACAGGCACTGCATCTCAGTGCTAGAGGCGTCACTACAGACAACCTGGTTCGAATCCAGACTGTATCACAACCGGCCGTGATTGGGATCCCCATAGGAAAGCGCACAATTGGCCCAGCGTTGTCCGAGTTTGGCAGGTGTTGGCCATCATTGTAAATTAGAATTTGTTCTTATCTGACTTGACTAGTTAAATTAATGTTTAAAAAATGTGTTTTACCTTTATTTAAGTCAGTTAAGAACAAATTCTTATTTACAATGACAGCCTATCGGGGAACAGTGGGTTAAATGCCTTGTTCAGGGGCAGAACAACAGTGGACCCGTTACTGAAATGGTTGTTCCGGTTTACGGTAGAATCCTCATACTGTTCCTAACCCTGACAGTCATTATGAGGCCTACAAGTAGGTTTGCAAAATTCTGGCAACTTTCCCAGAATTCCCAGATTTTCCAAAAATCCTGGTAGAAGAATTTGCAGGAATCTTCCAAACGAGATTTCAGGGTATTTTACCAGAATTTAGCAACCTTACCTGGCCAATGCGGCATTATACTGGCTTGCAAATTGATGTGTAATTCCTATTGGAATCCCGCATAAAGACTGCCAGGGTTAGGAACAGTGTGAGGAGACTACCTAACCCATTTAAACTGGAACAACTATTTCAGTAACGGGTTAAAAAAATTATTATTATTGGCTTAGTTTAGAAAAACATATGTTATTTATCTTTGTGTAGCATAAGATTAATTAATCACTCAAAGAAAATGCAAAAACACAGATATTAAAAACTTTTTTTTTTAACCGACCTGCAGTAGAGCATCCTGGGAAAAAAGTTACATTGTTATTGTTATCGTAAAAAAAGTTATCAAAAAATTTACTTGATGTGACTTCTCATTTAGTTTTGAGTCAGTACCACGTAAACCTTTTAAGTAATAATGACTTTTCATTGACTCTGAGTATTTGAGTATTTGAGTTAAAAATGCCTTGGGTTTTACAGTGAACTAACCAAGCTCTTGATTTAAAAGACACCATTTTTGTATTTAAATGCTCTAAAAAAGCATTTCTGTATTGAGGTTGAAACTCTCAAGTTTCCTTGTATTGTATGGATTTAAGGGGTTCTTGAAGAGAGATTTGAGGGGGTGAGGGAGACTGTTAGGCCCTAAACTCCTGTATTGTATGTTGCCAACCTTGATGAGGACAAGCCTTGGCCCTGTTGCCATGGGAAACCATAGGACAATCGGTCATGTCTCCACATTCTCCTCACTCTTCCTGGTTCATCAAGGCACGCATGAGCGCTCCTTTTAGATCAAGGTAGTACTCGCGATCAACTCACCGAACAGCCGGGTAATCATTGATATGCAGTCAATGAGAAAGTTTCTACTTCAAAAGGGTTTGGAAATAAGGGGTTGGACTTTAATTAGCTCTACTCAGAGAGCTATTTTCATATAGAAATTGTAAAAAATGATTACAAATTGATGATGATGATATATTTTGATAGCATTATTTTCATAACTTCTACTTATGCTAAACATAAAATATGAATATAGACTTGATTTAAAACCTTGAGTTATTTAGTGTATAAAAAAAATACATGGATTATAACATCACAATGGATTATAACATATAACCTTCATATTGCTCTTAAAAATACAAAACTCACCTAGAGCTGCTGCTGGAGGTTTCCCTCTTGTAGACCTCCCATGGATCACTGATGTCTCTTAGGATATCCATTCCTATACACCTAACCTCTCTGTCTGTCTTTGAAACTAGTCTAGAGCTAAGTCGATTATGTGCTGCTAAACAGAGTGAAATTTCACTCTGAACCAAACTCTAAAAACAACCTCACTCATAGCTTTAAATCTTTCCTCTGGACTTTGCCTTAGATGGGCCCCTCAGAACCTTGGGGCCCAAGTTCCTCTGTTTGTGTGTCAGAGAGTGAAGGATGCTGAAACACAAACTGACCTCACACCAGCCTAAGCCCAATCTAATACCTCTTTCCCCTTGTTTAGGTTTAAATAAGAGTCTTTGTCTCTCCCTCTCTCCCTCTGTCTTTCGAGACAAACCCAATTTCAGGTCAAACAAAGCTGCTTCTTTTCAGACATGGGTGGAATGCTCAGCTCCACAGATCAATATACCATCCATCACGGGAGTTTGAACACAGGGAGAGAAAGTCAGCACATCCTCAGTGGAGGACCAAGGAGACGAGACTATCCACAATCTGCATGGGCACCAGGGTGTTAAGACAAGTAATCCTCTAGAAGGTTTGAAGGAATAGGGAAATAAGCCTCTCAATCTGTAGCCTACCAATCCATAAAGCTTTCCATGGGGAAGTCTTAGAAATCTCAACCAGGCTAAAGAGATCCAAGATTAGGAGGTGCATAATATCTTAAAGTTACTCAAAGAGTGGAGGTGTGTACAGGTTTCTGTCTGAGAGTGTAATTCAAATGAAGGGTCAGGCTCTGGCTAATGATAAACCACTAATGTCTCTGTAACAGACTACTGAGCCATTCTACTAAAGCCATGGAGGAGAACCCAGGTCCCAGGTCACTTTATCATTAACTACCCCACTGAGACTATGCAACATGTTTTTGGTGTGTGTGTCGATTGTACATTATAGCTTGTGTTCTCTGTGTCTCGTTCAAAGCTTGGTGTTTGAACAGTGGAGCCCATACTACCAGTAGGCCATTTGAGGAGTGGGCCCACACAAAAAAAAAGTAAAAAATGCGAAAGATGTGAAAGATTTTAAATTGGCCAAATCATGTATTTAAACATTTTTTATATACATTTGAAATACATTCCAACATACATGTTACGGAATGTATTTAAAATGTGTATATAAATTTGTGTAAAATGTATATCACAATATATGTTAAATTCATCGTAAAATGTATTTAATGTATTTCAAAATACATTTAGAAATACATTATAGAATGTATTTTAAAATATATTTTCACATGTATTTATCAATATTTGGTCAATATATTCCAACATGAATTCCGACGTGTATGTTTATTATTTATTAAAATAATTTTGTAACGAAATGGTGTCTTAACAATTCAACTTTAACAGGCTCTTCAGTATCCCATCAGTCTTGTTAAAACTACAGAAATGGCAATGTACAAGCTAAGCTTTTAACTATAGAACACAATATAACACATTATCTGGCATGACAATCCATCTCATTGGAAGACCAAAAGTACTAAGACAAAGCAACGCCTCCAACAAGCCACGCCTCCAAGTATTCTAATAGGCTGCCGCCGCTACAATATATTTTGTCAAAATGAATTTTTATTGTACTTGATACATACCAAAAGCACTAACAAACTTTTAAATGACTACAAAAATGATTACAAACACATTACATTATCGGTCATGTAGTGACTCCATGTCTTTCATGTGCATATGACAAATAAACAAACAAACTTGATGAGAGCATTGCAACCAACATCCAATGGGCAGAACTTAACGTGTACTGGGTCATTCCACGAAATGAGTGCCTTTTGCATTCCTTTGATATAGTAGAAATTGTGCACCAAAGCCTGTTATATAGTTCAATCTTGGTTTCATCATACCAGAGAATCTTGTTTCTCACGCTCTGAGAGTCCTTTAGGTGCCTTTTGGCAAACTCCAAGCGGGCTGTCATGTGCCTTTTACTGAGGAGTGGCTTCTGTCTGGCCACTTTACCATAAAGGCCTGATTGGTGGAGTGCTGCAGAGATTGTTGTCCTTCTGGAGGGTTCTCCCATTTCCACAGAGGAACTCTGGAGCTCTGTCAGAGTGACCATCGGGTTCTTGATCACCTCCCTGACCAAGGCCCTTCTCCCCCGATTGCTCAGTTTGGACAGGCAGCCAGCTGTTAGAAGAGTCTTGGTGGTTCCAAACTTCTTCCATTTAAAAATGATGGAGGCAACTGTGTTCTTGGGAAGCTTCAATGCTGCAAAAATGTTTTGGTACCCTTCTCCAGATCTGTGCCTCGACACAATCCTGTCTCAGAGCTCTACGGACAATTCCTTCGACCTCGTGGCTTGGTTTTGGCTCTGACATGCACTGTCAACTGTGAGACCTTATATTGACAGGTGTCAAGGGGTCTGAATACTTTCCGAATGCACTGTACACACTGTGACCCATGTCAGTCCCCTCTCCATCTGGGCTCATTCATACGGTATGACACAGGTACTACTGTACTGCTGGATAAACCCTATGGAGGGTGGCTTCCACTCTGTCTAAGATATAGCATAAATGGAACAGATGGTAACTTTTCACTTGAGTCATCCGTCATAACAGATGTTTCAGCCACACACAGACGCACACACACGCCTGACACACACACCTGACCCTTCTCTGTGTGTCTAGACTCCATATGACGGAGGCAGCATTGGCTTTGTTGGAGCTGAAGAATCACAACCTGGGAGAGCTGCTGACCAGAGGGAAGACTTGAAGCGTTGGTTAAGATGTACAGTATATGGAAACATGTGTGTTTGGTTCTGCATGACAGTGTTCTGAGGGAGGGGAAGCTCCTCAGAGAGATGGACAGTGTGTCAGAGACCAACCAACAGCTCAAGGCTCCTCAGAGAGATGGACAGTGTCAGAGACCAACCAACAGCTCAAGGCTCCTCAGAGAGATGGACAGTGTGTCAGAGACCAACCTACAGCTCAAGGCTCCTCAAAGAGATGGACAGTGTGTCAGAGACCAACCTACAGCTCAAGGCTCCTCAGAGAGATGGACAGTGTGTCAGAGACCAACCTACAGCTCAAGGCTCCTCAGAGAAATGGACAGTGTGTCAGAGACCACATCCATGGCACTAAGACCGCACTCAATGAGCTGTATAAGGCCATAAGTAAACAAGAAAATTTTCATCCAGAAGCGGCACTCCTAGTGGATAGGGACTTTAATGCAGGCAAACTTACACCCGTTTTACCTAATTTCTACCAGCATGTCACATGTGCAACCAGAGGGGAAAAAAACTCTAGACCACCTTTACTCCACACACAGAGACGCATACAAATCTCTCCCTCGCTCTCCATTTGGCAATTCTGACCATAATTTTATCCTCCTGATTCCTGCTTACAATCGAAAACTAAAGCAGGAAGTACCAGTGACTCGCTCAATATGGAAGTGGTCAGATGACGCGGATGCTACGGTACAGGACTGTTTTGCTACATCCGTTCCAGGATTCACCCAATGGCATTGAGGAGTATACTACCTCAGTCACCGGCTTCAGAAGCCATGGATTACAGGCAACATCCGCACCGAGCTAAAGGCTAGAGCTGCCGCTTTCAAGGAGCGGGACATTAATCCGAACGCTTATAAGAAATCCCGCTATGCCCTCAGACAAACCATCAAACAGGCAAAGTGTCAATACAGGACTGAGATTAAATCCTACTACACCGGCTCTAACGCTCGACGGATGTGGCAGGGCTTGAAAACTGTTACGGACAACAAAGCGAAACCCAGCCGTGAGCTGCCCAGTGACACGAGCCTACCAAACAAGCTAAATGCCTTTTATGCCCGCTTCGAGGCAAGCTGAAGCATGCATGAGAGCACCAGCTGTTCCGGACGACTGTGATAATGCTCTCGGTGGCCGATGTGAGCAAGACCTTTAAACAGGTCAACATTCACAAAACCGCGGGGCCACATGGATTACCAGGACATGTACTCAAAGCATGCACGGACCAACTGGCAAGTGTCTTCACTGACATTTTCAACCTCTCCCTGACCGAGTCTGTAATACCTACATGTTTCAAGCAGACCACCATAGTCCCTGTGCCCAAGGAAGCAAAGGTAACCTGCCTAAATGATTACCACCCCGTAGCACTCAAGTCAGTAGCCATGAAGTGCTTTGAAAGGCTGGTCATGGCTCACGTCAACAGCATCATCCCGGATACCCTAGACCCACTCCAATTTGCATACCGCCCCAACTCCACACTGCCCTTTACCACCTGGACAAATGGAACACCTATGTGAGAATGCTGTTCATTGACTACAACTCAGCGTTCAATACCATAGGGAGGAGGTCAGAAAAGATTTGGCATGGGTCCCCAGATCCTGTAAGTCGCTACAGAGGGTAGTGCGTACGGCCCAGTACATCACTGAGGCCAAGCTTCCTGCCATCCAGGACCTATATACTAGGCGGTGTCAGAGGAAGGCCCAAATAATGGTAAAAGACTCCAGTCACCCAGGTCATAGACTGTTCTCTCTGCTACCACACGGCAAGTGGTACCGGAGAGCCAAATCTAGGTAAAAAAGGCTCCTTAACAGTTTCTACCGCCAAGCCATAAGACTGCTGAACAATTAATCAAATGGCCACCCAGACTATTTACACTGACCTCTGGCACACTCAGATGAGAGTGCTCTGAAATTGGAGTAGATAGTGAATTTGCGAATGCAAGAGATATGCTAACTGGATAAAAAAAAGTTATTGCTAGCTAACCAAATGACATCTGCATCTCTAGCTGTGTGTAGCCACCGAAAAAAACGAAATGAAGGGAAAACGTCAGTCACTCACCCAATCTTCCAATGGCATGACATGACATCCTCCTAGCAGCTAGTTAGCTATCTATCCATCTAACGTTAGGCTCTGTGTTTTGAGTTTGCTACATAAATAGATATGCTAACCTATTAGCCACGTTATGACTGACCCTTGAAAGTTTGATTGATTTGACATTCCCAGCCTTAGCTACATTCGTCCATTTTTGTCCAGAATATTGAGTCATTGAAACAGAAACAGTGTATCCCGAATAGAGGTAGCACACAATGTACCAGGCCATTTGTGATTTACAACCTGATTTTGTGGACTACCAAGAAATTATTTTTCAAGACCTCTGCAATCCGCCCTGGCATGCTGTCAATTAACTTCTGGCCCACATCCTGACTGATGGCAGGCCATTCTTGCATAATCAATGCTTGGAGTTTGTCAGAAGTTGTGGTTTTTGTTTGTCCACCTGCCTCTTGAGGATCGACCACAAGTTCTCAATGGGATTAAGGTCTGGGGAGTTTCCTGGCCATGGACCCAAAATGTCAATGTTTTGTTCCCCGAGCCACTTAGTTATCACTTTTGCCTTATGGCAAGGTGCTCCATCATGCTGGAAAAGGCATTAGTCAACACCATGTTCTTGGATGGTTGGGAGAAGTTGCTCTCGGAGGATGTGTTGGTACCATTCTTTATTCATGGCTGTGTTCTTAGGCAAGATTGTGAGTGAGCCCACTCCCTTGGCTGAGAAGCAACCCCACACATTAACGGTCTCATGATGCTTTACTGTTGGCATGACACAGGACTGATGGTAGCGCTCACCTTGTCTTCTCCGGACAAGGTGTTTTCCGGATGGCCCAAACAATCGGAAAGGGGATCCATCAGAGAAAATGACTCTACCCCAGTTCTCAGCAGTCCAATCCCTGTACCTTTTGCAGAATATCAGTCTGTCCCTGATGTTTTTCCTGGAGAGAAGTGGCTTCTTTGCTGCCCTTCTTGACACCAGGCCATCCTCTAAAAGTCTTCGCCTCACTGTGCGTGCAGACGCACTCACACCTGCCTGCTGCCATTCCTGAGAAAGCTCTGCACTGGTGGTGCCCCGATCCCACAGCTGAACGGTCCTGGCGCTTGCTGGACTTTCAGCATGACAGAGTGATCTCCAGCCTTGTCCTCGTCAACACTCCCACCTGTGTTAACGAGACAATCACTGACATGATGGCAGCTGGTCCTTTTGTGGCAGGGCTGAAATGCAGTGGAAATGTTTTTTGGGGATTAAGTTCATTTTCATGGCAAAGAGGGACTTTGCAATTAATTGCAATTCATCTGATCACTCTTCATGACATTCTGGAGTACATGCAAATTGCCATCATCAACACTGAGGCAGCAAACTTTGTGGAGACCAATACTTGTGTCATTCTCAAAACCTTTGACCACGACTGTACACTCCTTTCTTGAATAATTAATATCGTAACAGCCTATATAATCTAATATACACCTGTTTGGCGAACCTATAGGCCTTCAGTGTGTGACAGGTTCGTGATTCTGAAAGGACAACCACTGTCAACAGCACAGATATTCACCTCTAGGCATCCACATCTTGGGGTGTAGTTTCTCTGAGACTGTCCCAGTCAGGGAAATTATTTTTTAACTGTACATTTACCTGTACAGTTAATTTAACCAGACTGTATATTAAGTAAACTATTATTACCCTCACTTATATCATATGCACATTTAGCTATTTAAGTATTTCTCTGCCATCGACCTGTATAGTATAGTTAACCATGCAAATACCCCTTATTTATCTACATCAACTTGCAATATTTGTATAATTTATTTTCACCTAAAACTCTGTAACAATGTATAGTGTACATATTCAGCCATTCACCCATACTATGCAATGTTTTTGTATAGCTTTTTGCACTCCAGACTTCTTGTATTTTTATCATGTATCATGTATCTGTCTTTTGTGTATTTTCGTTCTGGCATTTTGCACCTGCCCTGTGTTTTTTCGTAGTTGCTCGGGGATCAATAATCATCTATCTATCTATCTATCTATCTATCTATCTATCTATCTATCTATCTATCTATCTATCTATCTATCTATCTATCTATCTATCTATCTATCTATCTATCTATCTATCTATCTATCTATCTATCTATCTATCTATCTATCTATCTATCTATCTATCTATCTATCTATCTATCTATCTATCTATCTATCTATCTATCTATCTATCTATCTATCTATCTATCTATCTATCTATACTGTTGTGTTCACAAGCTACTTACACCAGATTTGAAGATGTGATTGCTGATATCAATAACTGACGATGAATAATTTACATATCATCATCTTTTAAGCTTGTATTGGCAAATCAAACATTTAATAGTGTGTGATGTACATATGTACACATGTACACATTTTTGTATTGATACTGTGCTTCTTATCAATAAAAATGTGCTGGATTTCAAAATGATTGTAAAAAAAAGTATGCATTTTTGTCTAAATGTTCAACAAAGATTCCGTATTTTTTATCCATTGTTGTTGTCGAAACACTGGGGAAAAGACAAACTCCTCAAACAAGAGAAATAGGCAAATAGACTTCTGATGCTCACTGGCCCTTTAAGTACGCTCGGTCTTCTTGGTTGTTTTCAGACGTCACTCGTCATCGACCCCTTTCACTGCTGCTCCAAAGCCTGAGCGGACTGGCCAGCTTCTCATCCGAATCACTGCTAGCGCTCATTGTGAAATATAACAACCACTTCTGTCGGCTTTGTATCAACATTGTGACCTTTGCAAATGCAAGCAATTAAATGCGTGGTGGTCGGCGACGGGTAATAATCTCATTGTTAAACGTATAGATAATTTACTCATCGTGTGTGTCTGTGTGTGTGTGTGTGTGTGTGTGTGTGATCAGCGTTGCGGTCATGGGTGGGAGATGCAGTGTGTAGGAAAAGAGGCTGGGGTGCTCCGTTATTTTGGAGGTCTTCATCCTAACCACTCGCTTGTTAATTGAATTCAGTTCATTTGTGAAATGATTGTGATATCATGCGGGACGCCCGGATGTGTAAAATGTGGAGTTGTGTATTTTCATGCTGAGAAAACACCCAGGCTGTAGCGATGCTATGGGGATCATACTCGCCTTGTAGGCCATCGGAATCAGGCTTCATCAGTGCCGATGCGTGCTAAGGAATTTCTAGGCGTTGTTTTATAATGATCTCCATTCCCATGTTTTATGAAGGAATCTATTCAGTTATTCCGTTTTTATTTTCCTTCATGCATGATCCATCATTTACTACCATGTAATCTACAGTATTTGGGGGTTGTTATGAAAAAGCCGAGATGGTACAGCAGGTCTATGTAGTGATGTTAGAAAGCATTGATCCTTAATCTAACTGAGTTTGTCCTTAACTCCCCTAAACCTAGGCTAAATGTTGATATATATAGTGCCTTACTAATGCCAAATCCCTTTTGACATCAGTACATTTTATTGCATCTGCTAATCTGTCATTCCCAGAGCAACCAAGAATATACTTTTAGTGGCCTGCTCTAAAAAAACAAGTTTTCACTACCCCTCCCTCCTCCCAGTTCCCTCATACTCCTTACCCCCAACCCAGCCAAGCAAACTCAATGACCCCACATCTGTCTTATAGTAACACTTACACCGTCAGTGTCTGTCTCACTACTGCTCCCTCCATCCATCCATACACACACACTTTCATTTTTATGCACACCATTCACCTCCTACCCTGCCATTCCTCCATCAATCTGTTCATATCATTCTGACATACAGGATACACAGACTCATAGACACACACACACCGCTGTCACCAACCCTTCCTGTGTTGTGTGTTTAGTAGCGGGTGGTAGGGCGATAACAGGGATGGGGTAGCGGGTGGTAGGGCGATAACAGGGATGGGGTAGTGGGTGGTAGGGCGATAACAGGGATGGGGTAGCGGGTGGTAGGGCGATAACAGGGATGGGGTAGTGGGTGGTAGGGCGATAACAGGGATGGGGTAGTGGGTGGTAGGGCGATAACAGGGATGGGGTAGCGGGTGGTAGGGCGATAACAGGGATGGGGTAGCGGGTGGTAGGGCGATAACAGGGATGGGGTAGTGGGTGGTAGGGCGATAACATGGATGGGGTAGCGGGTGGTAGGGCGATAACAGGGATGGGGTAGCGGGTGGTAGGGCGTGAGGGGGTAGTACGTCCCTCACAGGGATGGGGTAGATAACAGGGATGGTGTAGCGGGTGGTAGGGTGTGAGGGGGTAGTACGTCCCTCACAGGGTTGGGGTAGATAACAGGGATGGTGTAGCAGGTGGTAGGGTGTGAGGGGGTAGTACGTCCCTCAGGCAAAGTGAATATAGGCCAGTGTCTGTGTTATACTTAAACTGAGAGAGAAAGGCAGCACGACACACACACAAACTGAGTACCAGCTTACCAACCAGCCTACCTACCAGCCTACCTACCATCCTACCAACCAGCCTACCAACCAGCCTACATGTCAGCCTACCAACCAGCGTACATACCAGCCTACCAACCAGCTTACCAACCAGCCTACCTACCAGCCTACCAACCAGCCTACCAACCAGCCTACCTATCAGCCTGCCTACCAACCAGCCTACCAACCAGACTACCTACCTCAGGAGCTTTTTTAGTATCTCATTTTTAGGTTTCTGTTTTCTCTAGCAGTGAGTAAGAAGTGAGTCTCTGTCTCTATCTCTCTCTCTCTCTCTCTCTCTCAGTGCTGTGGGTAAGACCTGTTTACTGATCAGCTACACCACCAATGCCTTCCCCGGAGAGTACATACCCACTGTGTGAGTACACACACACACACACACACACACACACACACACACACACAATGCAGGTGAGTGAGTGAGAGTGAAATACACAGAGATGTATTTTTAGACTTATACTATACACAGAGCTGTATTTTACATTTATACTATACACAGAGCTGTATTTTACATTTAGACTATACACATAGCTGTATTTTAGATTATACTATACACAAAGCTGTATTTTACATTTATACTATACACAGAGCTGTATTTTACATTTATACTATGCACAGAGCAGAATTTTACATTTATACTATACACAGAGCTGTATTTTACATTTATACTGTACACAGAGCTGTATTTTACATTTATACTATACACAGAGCTGCATTTTACCTTTATACTGTACACAGAGCTGTATTTTACAATTATAGTGTGAACAGAGATGTATTTTACATTTATAGTGTGAACAGAGCTGTATTCTACATTTATACTATACACAGAGCTGTATTTTACATGTATACTATACACAGAGCTGCATTTTACCTTTATACTATACACAGAGCTGTATTTTACATTTATACTATACACAGAGCTGAATTTTACATGTATACTATACACAGAGCTGCATTTTACATTTATACTATACATAGAGCTGCATTTTACATTTATACTATACACAGAGCTGTATTTTACATTTATAGTGTGAACAGAGATGTATTTTACATTTATAGTGTGAACAGAGCTGTATTCTACATTTATACTATACACAGAGCTGTATTTTACATGTATACTATACACAGAGCTGCATTTTACCTTTATACTATACACAGAGCTGTATTTTACATTTATACTATACACAGAGCTGAATTTTACATTTATACTATACACAGAGCTGCATTTTACATTTATACTATACATAGAGCTGCATTTTACATTTATACTATACACAGAGCTGTATTTTACATTTATAGTGTGAACAGAGCTGTATTTTACATTTATAGTGTGAACAGAGCTGTATTTTACATTTATACTATACACAGAGCTGTATTTTACATGTATACTGTACTCAGAGCTGTATTTTATATTTATACTATACACAGAGCTGTATTTTACATTTATAGTGTGAACAGAGCTGTATTTTTACATTTATACTATACACAGAGCTGTATTTTAGATTATACTATACACAGAGCTGGCATCCAGGTATAAAGAGATGGTTTCCTCTCCCTGCAGCTTTGACAACTACTCTGCCAATGTGATGGTCGATGGGAAACCAGTGAATCTGGGTCTATGGGATACAGCAGGACAGGAAGACTACGACAGACTCAGACCACTGTCCTATCCACAGACGGTAACACACACACACACACACACACACACACACACACACACACACACACACACACACACACACACACACACACACACACACACACACAGCTTCTAACCCATGACCTTTCTGTGAAGGATTGATTTGCTATGTACTATTCTGCAGCTATTCTTCCCGTCTGTCCCATGTGGATTCAGGTGATTCCGTGGTTGGTTGGTCCCAGTGGTTTCACCCTATGGTTGGTTGGTCTCAGTGGTTTCACCCTATGGTTGGTTGGTCTCAGTGGTTTCACCCTAAGGTCTGTCTCTCTATGGTTCTCCCCAGGATGTGTTTTTGATATGCTTCTCCCTGGTCAGCCCCGCCTCCTTTGAGAACGTCCGAGCAAAGGTCAGTACTGAACCTTCCTGCTCACAGACACAGAAACAGGGGACCTGCCGAGCCTGACCTAAAGAAGCACATCTATAGCTCCCCCTAGTTCATGTCCTATAGCTACAGTTCTGTTGTATGGAGAGAGAGTTTGGCCATTGTGGTTTCAACCCAAAAGCATTACGATGCTCTCAGATGACATCACACACCTTTCTGTGTGTCAAACTCTCTCTCTCTATATGACTCTGGTTCAAAGTGATGATTCACTAAATGTGATTTTGTGTTTTTAAAGGATGGGTGGGGTTTTTCCAGCAGTGTCTAATGGTGTTCTATTCTATTCTACTGTGTTCTACTATTCTGTTCTACTCTTGCCATACTAGTCCTATAAGCTAGATCAGAGTAGAGGTTGTACTTCTATAGCTCTGTTCCACCTAGCCTTGATCTCCATATTTGACCTAATGACCTTTACCCTCTGTGTGTGGCGTGTCTCAGTGGTATCCAGAGGTGAGACACCACTGCCCCAACACCCCTATCATCCTAGTGGGCACTAAGCTGGATCTGAGAGATGACAAGGACACCATGGAGAGGCTGAGGGACAAGAAGCTGTCCCCCATCACCTACCCCCAGGGCCTGGCCATGGCACGGGAGATAGGTCAGTCTGTGTGGGTGTCTGCCCATCATTGCCCACATTCGGAACAGCTAATGATGGGGGTCTTGGCACATTTGGATTCTGTTAATATGCTATGCTATAGTGACGCGTGGTTTCCAGGAAGTAGCCTTGTAGTTTTTGAAGTCTTTTTGAATTGTATTCAATAGGTATAAAACATAGCGTAATGGTCTTCATGGCATCTGGTAGAAGTAAATGTATCCACAAACATGAATATAGTTTTATATATACAGTCATGTGAAAAAGTAAGTACACCCCCTGGAAAGTTATCTTTTTTTTACATATTTGGACAGATGTATATGTAATCTTTACTTCAACACTATTGACAGATAAAGGTTACCCAATTTAACAAATCACACAAAAAAATTTAAATGTTGAAAATGTTATGCAATTAAAATAATCAAGAATGCCTTTTCCTTATGGGGAAAAAGTTAGTACACCCCTACCTTTACTATCACATAAAATGACCTACCCGAGGCCCTCAGAAGAAAGATTATCGATGCCCATGAGTCTGGGAGGGGTTACAAATCAATTTCCAAGCAATTCGAAGTACATCATTCAATTTCCAAGCAATTCGAAGTACATCATTCCACTGTCCAACGAAAATTCCAGACCACTGGCAAACTACCTAGGACAAGTCGTCCCACCAAAGTCAGCCCAAGAGCTGACCGAAAGATGCTCATAGAAGTCTTTAAGAACGCCAGGGTAACATCAACGGATCTACAGGCCTCTCTTGCCACAATCAATGTGAAATTGCATGGGTACACTGTCAGAAAGAGACTGCACAAACTTGGCCTACGTGGGAGGTCAGGAAGGAAGAAGCCTCTGCTCTCAAAAAAGAATATCAAGACACAACTGACTTTACCTAAGTTTTTTTTGTGTGATTTGTTAAATTGGGTAACCTTTATCTGTCAATAGTGTTGTCCAGATATCCATCTGTCCAAATATGTAAAAAAAAAAAAAAAAAAGTGTTTACACAAATGTGATTATATACTGGTGAAGCCCATTCAAAAGATTAGGGGACATGATACCGAAGTAAAGCAGAAGGGGCGGTGACTTCCACAGGGTATTTCCCCAAACAGGAAGTGACGCGCTGTGCTTGATGTCATATTTCTGAGTCTGTACCTTGAAAGGGATAATGCGAGATTTTTGGCAATCAAGCCCTTTATCTACTTACCAAGAGTCAGATGAACTGATGGATCAAATAGTTTTTTTCTATGTTTATAGATGTGTAATAAAGAGGTTGTTGTTTGTTTGTGTGTGGTGGTCAGGTGCTGTGAAGTACCTGGAGTGCTCGGCCCTCACCCAGCGAGGGTTGAAGACCGTGTTTGACGAGGCCATCCGTGCTGTGTTGTGCCCCCCGCCAGTCAAGAAGAGGGGCAAGAGGTGCACAGTGTTCTGAGTGCTCTTATTGGTCCAGGAGAAACCTCCCAACATGGTGGCTGTCATCATGAAGATACGTCTGGTACACTAAAACATCACCATAACAACCACTACTTCTCTTCGGGACGAGTCCTAACTTGAGACACCACGTAACGGCAATTTAACTGACATTTGTGTAAATAATGGATTCATGTCAATATTTGATCTCAAGTTAGGAATCGTCCCTAAGCGAAAGAGAAATACTGGACTTTGTTTTACAATAGGAAAACCATTTCATCAGGTGTAAAGATATGATGTCATCAAGTTGACATTTGTTTGTTTTACACAGTGAAATCACTCCTCTGTGGACAGTTAAAGTGTCTATTCTCACTCAGACAACTCCCTCGCAGTTCTGTTTGCTTGAGTTGATACAGGACTCAAAACAGCCTGTACTGTGAATATGTGGCTCTGGGTTGAAGTTGCTCTTAGGTAAAGATCTAGGATCAGCGTTCCCGCCTCAAATTCTAACCTTGACCATTAAAAAAACACATGACCTTAGATCAGTGATTAGGGGTCATTTCACCCTACTCTGTGAAGTGAATAATGTGACAAACAGACAAGCATGCCAAACAAGGGAGCTGTACAACCTGGCTACCTGAGTAATGCCTCTGATGGAGATGCTTGCATTAGGCTACAGATTAAATAAGTTAGGATGAACTTCACAGGGTGGTGAAAGTGCAAGGTGATGAGCTTTGATGCTCCTTTTAAAGAACATTGTTAAAGCTCCCAATTCACCGCTTTATTGACATTGTTTCGATCCTTTCCAAGAAGTATCGATGGTCTTATTATGATGACATCATGATTGATGCTTGGCTGCCGTTTGTCAAATAAAATAATCTCACTTTTATCTATAATAATCATGTAGGCTATACCCGCACTATGTCTGCGAGCTGTTGGCTAGAGCAGTGGTTCCCAAACTGGGGCGCTTTCAACTTACTCTTGAAAGTTGTAATAGTCGAATGCACAAGGTGCAATTTTAAAATTGGGTAGTGCGTCATCAGTTCCTCTTGTCATGTTAGTCATTGTATACCTTAGAGAGCTATTTATAACTTGTCAGAAATGTCCAGATCTACTAGCCCATGTCAGCTAAAATGTTTTAGTTAGGTTTTTCAGCCCATAGATTTTGTTGTAATATTTGAGTCACTCAAATATCACACAAATACACATTAGACGTGGCAAACCAGAGGAGTGTGAACAGTTTGTGTCATGAACAGTCCTTGTGCCCCTAGAAAAATATGTGGTGCATGCGTGCGCACAAGGGGGGGGCACGGGATGTTCCCTAGTGCTGGAAAGTGGGCCTGAGTGAAAACGTTTTGGAACCCCTGCGCTAGAGCACACGTGCCAATACCAGAGTGGGGAACTCATTTAACTTTTATTTTGAATTCGGTACATGGTAATTTAACCGCAAAGTCATTTTTATGTGCACTACCTCATCACACACATCCTTTTATCCACAACAAGTCAATTTGATGGAAAAAAGCGCTTATTGTTTTTATGTGGATTTTAGAATATTCACATGAAATCTGTCGCTAACTGGATGGAAACCTAGCTAGTAAATCACTTTTAATCTAGAGGTATCATATCACAAAACAATTTAATTGATTAATGAGTGCATTTCTGTGGTTGTTGTAGACCTGCAGTACGACAGTTTCCCTCTGCTGGTGAGATACAGAACTGCAGTCTTCTCTGTCATGATGTTTTTGGTGTGTGGTTGAATAATGTCTCTGAGCCTGTCCAAGGTGTTAATACTATCTCTGGGTAGACGTTTTCCTCAGGCACAGTCCTATGACCAGCTAACCATTTCCCAATCCTAACCGTAACCATTAGGGGGGAGTTGCAGATCACATCTGGTAAGACGAGGGGTGATGTTGTGTGTCTATTTGTCAATAAAAGCTGGTGCGCAATGTCTAATATTAAGGAGATCTCAAGGTTTTGCTCGCCTGAGGTAAAGTACCTCATGATAAGCTGTAGACCACACTATCTACCAAGAGAGTTTTAATCTTTATGTTTCGTAGCCGTCTATTTGCCACCACAAACCGATGCTGGCACTCAACAAGCTGTATAAGGCCATATGCAAACAATAAAATGCTCATCCAGAAGCGGCACTCCTAGTGGACAGGGACTTTAATGCATGGAAAACTTAAATCCATTTTACCTCATTAATACCAGCATGTCACATGTTCAACCAGAGGAAAAAAAAACTCTAGACCACCTTTACTCCACACACAGAGACGGATACAAAGCTCTCCCTTGCCTTCCATTTGGCAAATCTGACCATAATTCTATCCTACTGATTCCTGCGTACAAGCAAAAACAAAAGCAGGAAGTACCAGTGACTCCCTCAATACGGAAGTGGCCAGATGATGTGGATGCTACGCTACAGGACTGTTTTGCTAGCACAGACTAGAATATGTTCCGGGATTCATCCAATGGCATTGGATGAGTATACCACCTCAGTCACCGGCTTCATCAATAAGTGCATTGACGACGTCGTCCCCACAGTGACCTTACGTACATATCCCAATCAGAAGCCATGGACCACAGGCAACATCTGCACCGAGCTAAAGGCTAGAGCTGTCGCTTTCAAGGAGCGGGACACTAATCCGGACACTGATAAGAAATCCTGCTATGCCCTCAGACAAACCATCAAACAGGCAAAGCATCAATACAGGACTAAGATTGAATCCTACTACACAGGCTCTGTTCATTGACTACAGCTCATCGTTCAACAACATTGTGCCCACAAAGCTCATCACGAAACTAGAGACCCTGGGACTAACACACCTCCCTCTGCAACTGGATCCCTGACATACTGACGAGCCTCCCCCAGGTGGTAAGGGTATGCAACAACACATCTGCCACGCTGATCTTCAACACGGGGGCCCCTCAGAGGTGCGTGCTTAGTCCCCTCCTATACTGCATTGTTGGTTAAGGGCTTGTAAGTAAGAATTTCACGGTAAGGTTTACACCTGTTGTATTCGGTGCATGTGACAAATACAATAAAATGTTATTGGACATCAGTGTCTAGGGGTAACTTCATCCTATTCCTCGATACTGTATTCTGAGAAGCTACTAAATACTACTGCATGGATATGAACTGGTGAGTCAAACCCATTGTTATTAAGAAGAAAGCTTATTTTTAATGCATTGGCAATGTACTGTAAGATGACTTGTATAATGGTTTCATTATTTGTCTTATTTTTTTATGACTTGTAGTGAAATATTTACATTTTTTTTAAATAAATACAAATGTATATGCAACAAGTTTTAGTTTTCATCTTCAGCAAGAAACCATGTCTCCTGTTCCCAGACCAATGTGATTGCTTTAAATGTATTCTGTCATGACACAAATCTGTAAACATCAAGATCAAGTCTGGTTCTTCAGCATTCTTACAGTTTTCTGATTCTGAATAATGGAGGCAGGACTACATTCCCTGTGGACACAGCTACTATAAGGACTGCTTTGATCAGGATTACCTTAAGTGTCTCTACAGCTGTTCCCAGTGCAGACTGACCTTCATCCTAAGGCATGTTCTGAACAGAAACACTCTGCTGGCTGAATTGGTGGAGAATCTGAAGAAGACAGGACTCCAAGCTGCTCCTCCTGCTCACTATTATGCTGGATCTGGAGATGTGGCCTGTGACTCCTGTACTGGGAGAAAACTCAAAGCTGTCAAGTCCTGTCTGGTGTGCCTGGCCTCTTACTGTGAGACTCACCTCCAGCTTCACTATGAATCTTCTGCCTTTAAGAAGCACAAGCTGGTCCAAGCCTCCAAACAACTAAAGGAGAAGATCTACTCTCGTCATGACAAACTGCTGGAGATTTACTGCCGTACCGATCAGCAGTTTATCTGTTATCTGTGTACGATGGATGAACGTAAAGGCCATGATACAGTCTCAGCTGCAGCAGAAAGGACTGACAGACAGGTAAGGACAAAACTCATTGTTAGCTCTTCATTCACATCATCACTGTGAAAGTCTTGAAAGTAGTAGCCACTTTTTTACATGTTAAGGAATGACATTTGTGGAATGACAAGTGCGCGTACACAGACAGACAAACACTAGGAAAGACACACGCATATGCACGCACACACCACACATTTGCACCTACAGTACGCACAAAGACATTTACATATCATCAGGTTCTTTCAGTAAAACCAGTTCTACAAACAAACTATGGAATGACACTCCCTCCATCCAGCCATCCGTGACTCTTGAGTCCATCACCATCTTTCAGTCCCACCTAAAGAACCACCTACTATTATTATTATTGTTAAAATATTTTTTTAACATATTGTTTTGCAATGAAGGTCTACAGTAGCCTCAACAGCACTCTGTAGGGTAGCACCATGGTGTAGCCGGAGGACAGCTTGATTCCGTTCTCCTCTGGGTACATTGACTTCAATACAAAACCTAGGAGGCTTACGGTTTTCACCTCCTTCCATAGACTTGCACAGATATCATGACAACTTCCGGAGGACATCCTCAAACCAAACCAGAGCTCTTGAAGCATGAACTGACATGTTGTCCACCCAATCAAAGGATCAGAGAATGAATCTAGTACTGAAAGCATAAGCTACAGCTAACTAGCACTGCAGTGCATAAAATGTGGTGAGTAGTTGACTCAAAGAGAGAGAATTTCTTCCAAAATGAAGGGCAAGCAAGAGAGAAAGATACAGTATATAAAGAGAGTTTTCGTATTTTATTTTTACTTTCAGTTTTACTTAATTAGCTAGCAAATGCAGCTAGCTAGTTTAGCCTACTGAAACACCCTGCTCAAACAGAGGGATGCTATGTTAGCTAGCTGGCTATGACTATCCAACACAACACTGGAAATCTTCCAAGTCAAGGTAAGCTTTTGGTTTTACTAATTTATTGTCACTGTGGCCTGCTGGTGTAACTACTAAACGGCTTACTGACTATACACTGTAATGTCACTGCATAATTGTAGCGGGTTTACTAGCGCGTTACTAGTAGTTAAATTGGCTTTGTTGACTATGACATTACTTTAGCTAATATGGTGACAACAATGTAGGCTGTGTGTAGCAGTTATGATATGGTTTGGAAAGGTTTTTTTGACTGGTCACATACAGCTGATGTGTTGTGCATTGAAGTCCACAAACAAAGGGAAAAGGTGAGAGGAGGAGAGCGCATAGATGCAAGAAGGAATACAACGTGGCTGTGAACTGCGTTTATGCGTTGGGAGGCCACAGTCAGGACCTGACAATAGAGTTCTAGTGAACTCTATGTCATTGATTGTAAATCCCCAATTAGAGGCAGCTGTCTTTAGTTGTCTCTAATTGGGGATTCCATTTAGGTTGCACTGGATTCCACAGTCAGTGTGGATTCTTGTGTATGTAGCGTCATGACACAATGGGTGTATTCATTCCGCCGTTTCTGTTGAAAAACGTTTCTTAAACGGAAGCAATTACACCCTAGATCAGCTAAATGCAGGCAAGATTGTGCAAGGCGGTATTGAATGTGTCTGTCTGTCCATGTGCCACTGTCCATCCATGTGTCACTGTCTATACATGTGTCGCTGTCTGTCCGTCTGTCGTTGTCTGTCCATGTGTCACTGTCTGTAACTTCAACATTTTCTCATGACCTTTGTGCACCTACGTTGTAAACTTTCATTCATAGACTAGGTTGTAGCAACCTCATGATGGGTATAGGGCAAATTAGAGTATCATGTAGTAGCCTAAACCTATTGCTGTTACATAGAACTGGGTGGATGGAATTTGAATGACAGTCATCCAATATGCTGTAATAGCATATTGGATGATTGTCCTCCCTCATCTTAAATGGCACTGACCACCCCTGATGTATTCGCTTAACAAATAGTCCTCTGTAAAAGGACCTACTCCTCCAAAGTGCTGTAAAACTGGAACCTTTGAGGAGCCCAGTGCTCTTCCACCTTCCAATCCCACTGAGCCCCACTGTGGGGAAGAGGCTGTCTGGAGTCCTGGTGAGAGCAGCGTGAATGGGCTGGTTGAAATGGAACCCCTCCTTTTTCTGTGTCCTAACAGTGCTCTGCACAGGGAGCAATGGCAGAGAGTGAGAAGACCTTCACTGAGCTGATCAGCTCCATTGAGAGAAGGAGCTCTGTGGTGAAGGAGCTGATCAGAGCCCAGGAGAAGGCTGAAGTGAGTCAGGCTGAAAGACTCCTGAAGCAACTGGAGCAAGAGATGGCTGAGCTGAGGAAGAGCGACGCTGAGCTGGAGAAGCTCTCACACACAGACAATCACATCCACTTCCTCCAGGTGACATCACTGGCTCTCTGTGTCAATATTAAAAGTTAAATGTTTGTCTTTTCTCAGCCATCCTATTTTCCCTGTTCCCTGATCTGTCTCTGTAGTCTCCCGTCTCTCTGTGTCCTTCTTGGATCTGAGACATTACCCAGCATCACCGTCAACCAACGCGTCTCCTTTGAGGATGTGAAGAAATCTGTTTATGAGCTGAAAAAACAACTCAAATATATCTGCTTTAAGGAAATTGTCAAGATGTCTTCAAAAAGTAGGGACATTTCCAAGATGTCTTGTATTTTTTTCCCAAATCTACTTTCCCATGTGAGTTAATCAGCCATATAGGATCTAACATGAATGCTTGTTTTCAGTGGAGAACCTCTCTTTGACTTCCTGTATATTTATGTCATTGTCACTGTGGACCAATGATATTCATGTTATCTGTCTTGTCTCCGTAGTGACAAAAATGCACATTATTCCACCTTCTGAACACAAGACCAGAGAGGAGTTCTTGGAATGTGAGTAAAGCATGCACGCACACACACACACACACACACACACACACACACACACACACACACACACACACACACACACACACACAGAGTCACACTTCACCTGTTGTTTTGTCTCTGTCCTCAGATTCCTACAAGCTCTCATTGGATCCCAACGCAGTTAATAAATATTTGTGTCTGTCTGAGGGGATCAAAAAAGTGACAAGGAGTGAAAATATCCAGTCCTACTCTGACCATCCAGAGAGATTTACCTCCTACCCCCAGGTGTTGTGTAAAGATGTCTGACTGGTTCCTGCTACTGCCAGGTAGAGTGGAGCGGGGACTGGGTTTATATAGCTGTTTCATATAAAGGGATCAGCAGGAGAGGAGGTGGTGCTGAGTGTTGGTTTGGATACAATGACCAGTCCTGGTGTTTGATGTGTTTTCCCTCTGGCTGCTATTTCTGACACAATAACAAACAGACAGACATACCTGTCCACTGCTCCTCCAGAGTAGGAGTGTACCTGGACATACCTGTCCACTGCTCCTCCAGAGTAGGAGTGTACCTGGACATACCTGTCCACTGCTCCTCCAGAGTAGGAGTGTACCTGGACATACCTGTCCACTGCTCCTCCAGAGTAGGAGTGTACCTGGACATACCTGTCCACTGCTCCTCCAGAGTAGGAGTGTACCTGGACATACCTGTCCACTGCTCCTCCAGAGTAGGAGTGTACCTGGACATACCTGTCCACTGCTCCTCCAGAGTAGGAGTGTACCTGGACATATCTGTCCTTCTACAGCGTCTCTGACACTGACCCTCCTCCACAGAGTCCAGACCACATTCACTCAGCCCCTCTACGCTGGGTTCTATGTTAATGATGGGTCATCTGTGAAGATACTGACACCAATACAGAGATTAACTTTGATATGAACACAGACACGTTATTTGACATGCTCAAGTATCCATGTTTATAATATTACAATTACATATTGTAACGTCCTGATAAGGGGTTCTATTGGTTTGTGTTATGTGTTTAGGTTTTTAGTAGTTAAGCTAATGTTATGTGGTTGTGTTTTTAAGTTGTCTTGAGTTCAGGTTATGGGGGAAGGGAGATTATAGGGTGTCTACCGTGACCGAGCCTTGCATGGCCGGAGGTTATGTTCATTGTTAATAATTGAAGGAGATGTGAATGAATAAAGTGTGACGTTCCTGGAGTCGTGCGGTGTATGGGGCACAGGAACTCTCTGTCAAACCAGTCTCTGTCTCATGCCATCTTCCTCTGGCCGAGCTCGCTACATTATGTTAATAATATACCGAAAGTGTCAGATTTGAAATCAGAAATTAAATATTAATACAGTAATACTGAGCAAGTGCTCCAAGTGCATTGTTATTTATTAAGAAGAAAGCTTGGATGCACTGGTAATGTACTGTAAGGTTTAATTGTTTATCTTATTTTGTATGCCTTCATGTCAGTGTTGTGAAATATTTCTGTGTTTAAAAATACATATAAATATGTATTTGTAAACACATTTTTGTTTTTGTCATACATACATTATACTAGTCTCATCCAGCAGCTTTGACTATAAGTGGACACACCCACAATCTGGTGAAAACAAACAGAGCGTTTCATTAAGATTCATAAAGGTTTTATTGATCCGGGTGATACATGTAATCAGTAACATAAATCTAAATCCTGTCTGAATATAATCAGTGGTTGAAGTGGAATGGAAAATGGACTAGTGGACACCATGAAACATGGGATATGACAACGCCAGCCACTCAGGAGGCAGATTGAGGAGGTCAGAGGTGAGAGGTCAGCAGGCCAGGAAGGCCCCATCCACAGACAGCGTGACCCCGTTGGTCATAGAACTCTCATCACTGAGCAGGAACAGGAGGATAGAGTTCACAACGTCATCCACCTTCAACCATAAATTAACACACACCCACGTCACTTTATCTCAGTCTCATTCTGATTGTCGTAAAATCCTATGGTAAGTACAAGATCTGGTGCATTCTAATAACCGCCCATTCGTAAAAGGGAATGCAAAATATATATTTACTCTTGAGCTGCGCTTCGATAAATGGGTAGAAGATGTGAGGCTCTGGTTTGCCAAGCAGAGATTGCCATTGTCTGATAGGGTCCCAGCTAGTTACCTAAAAGGTCCCAGCTAGTTGCATGATAGGGTCCCAGCTAATTACCTGATAAGGTCCCAGCTAGTTACCAGATAGGGTCCCAGCTAGTTACCTGATAGGGTCCCAGCTAGTTACCTGATAGGGTCCCAGCTAGTTACCTGATAGGGTCCCAGAAAGTTACCTGATAGAGTGCCAGAAAGTTACCTGATAGAGTGCCAGCAAGTTACCTGATAGGGTCCCAGCTAGTTACCTGATAGGGTCCCAGCTAGTTACCTGATAGGGTCCCAGCTAGTTACCTGATAAGGTCCCAGCTAGTTACCGGATAGGGTCCCAGCTAGTTACCGGATAGGGTCCCAGCTAGTTACCGGATAGGGTCCCAGCTAGTTACCTGATAGGGTCCCAGCTAGTTACATGATAGGGTCCCAGCTAATTACCTGTTAGGGTCCCAGCTAGTTACCTGATAGGGTCCTCCAACCCCCCCCCCCACCCCCAGATGGCCTCCTCTTACCTGCGAGACATGGGCTGCCTTCCCGTTGATGTTGAAGGATCTGGGAAGAAGAAGGATTCACTATATTTTAGGGGAAAACACAAGTCTAATACATGTACTGTATGTAGGTCTAAAACACAGGTCTAATACATGTACTGTAGGTCTAAAACACAGGTCTAATACATGTATGTAGATCTAAAACACAGGTCTAATACATGTACTGTAGGTCTAAAACACAGGTCTAATACATGTATGTAGATCTAAAACACAGGTCTAATACATGTAGGTAGATCTAAAACACAGGTCTAATACATGTACTGTAAGTCTAAAACACAGATCTAATACATGTATGTAGATCTAAAACACAGGTCTAATACATGTACTATAGGTCTAAAACACAGGTCTAATACATGCACTGTATGTAGGTCTAAAACACAGGTCTAATACATATACTGTAGGTCTAATACATTTTACAAATCAGTTAAGAACAAATTCTTATTTACAACGACGGCCTACACTGAACAAACCTGGGCCAATTGTGCACTGCCCTATGGGACTCCCAATCACGGCCACATGTGATACAGCCTGGATTCAAACCAGGAACTGTAGTGACGCCTCTTGCACTGAGATGGAGTGCCTTAGACTGCTGCGCCACTCAGGAGCCCATGTACTGTAGGTCTAAAACAAAGTTCGTATACCTTGCCTTGAATCACTACATGAATCAAAGGACAGCGAAGAGAGCTTCTACAAGTCAAACTGGTCGGGGGTGACCTCTAGGAAGGGCTCCAGCATGACGCAAGCCACATTATTCACCAGGAGATTCGTGGTACCACCAGCCTCCCGTAGCGCCTCCTCTGTGGCCCCCCAGTCCCCTAGGTCCACACACACGGCCTGATTGACGGACACTGCAGGGAACAACCAGCACCAGACACCAGAACCAATCACACAGAGAGAACGGACCACCAGAACCAATCACACAGAGACAATGGACCACCAGAACCAATCACACAGAGAGATGGGACCACCAGAACCAATCACAGAGAGAGAATGGACCACCAGAACCAATCACACAGAGAGATGGGACCACCAGAACCAATCACAGAGAGAGAATGGACCACCAGAACCAATCACACAGAGAGAACAGACAGCAGAAGAATCACCACAACGAATCTCTCATCATCTCTCGTCATGGAGTGGAGCAGCAACAATGGGCCAGGGAGAAGAAGAGAGCTGCGGGGGAAACTAGTCAGCCTCTGATGGTATGTGTGTAGGGCTGGTGGGAAGGAGAGGTCCTATAGAGGGACAATAGAGCAAGCAACGGGTGGTGCAGGGGGGAGGGGTACCTCCACAAGCCTGCGTGCTTGTGACAGCCATGACCTCTGCCCCGCAACGCGCCAGAGCGAGTGTCGTGGCCCGGCCGATGCCTGTGTGAAAATATCCATGAACACAATGGCTATTATTCACCGGAGCTCTCAGTGTGACAGCCAACCTGACACACACATTCCGTTCTTGTTAAGAATGTTCAGACACACACACACTGTAATGATGGCAGTGGGTCTTTCAGGACACATTGGATGTCTCTTAGTTTGTGCTCAAAACGAGATGGAGACGTTTGGTTTACTTGTTGTGCATTTGGATGTGTTGTTGCTGCAAACCAGAGGGTGTCACTGTACCTTTAAATATGGTGGTAGTTGTCTTATTTTTTCCTCCTCCCGTGACTAAGACCCACTTGCCTACAAAATATATTTCCATGGTTCTTCAGACCTTCACGGCGAATTTACAGCGAGTCTTCTGTATTGTATTGTGCAACACAATCTCCAAACGGTGAAATCGATACTACAGGCCCTCCTCACTTTCAAATCGTTAGAAATGTTAAAGTACATCTTCTTCATTTGAATTGTTGTATGAACAGTGCATATATTGATGTCTATAAAGTAATTTACCCAGTCTTTCCTCGCGAAGGTGGTGTGTAGGGAGAGTGGACAGCAGGAGCTTCAGTTTTGGACCACTCCACTTGCATAAAAACAGTTTTAATTTGTTTATTTTTATTCAACCTTTATTTAACTAGGCAAGTCAGTTAAGAACCAATTCTTATTTACAATGACGGCCTACTAAAAGGCAAAAAAGGCCTAGAGCTGGGATTAAAAATAAATATAGGATTTAAAAGAATATATAGGACAAAACACACATCAAGACAAGAAAGACAAAACAACACTACATAAAGAGATACCTAAGACAACAACATAGCATGGCAGCAACACATGACAACACAGCTTGGTAGCAGCACAACATGACAACAACATGGTAGCAACACAACATGGTAGCAGCACAAAACATGTCACAAACATTATTGGGCACAGACAACAGCACAAAGGGCAGGAAGGTAGAGATGACAATACAGTTGAAGTCGGAAGTTTACATACACTTAGGTTGAAGTCATTAAAACTCATTTTTCAACCACTCCACAGATTTCATGTTAACAAACTATTGTTTTGGCAAGTCAGTTAGGACATCTACTTTGTGCATGACACAAGTAATTCTTCCAACAATTGTTTACAGACAGATTATTTCACTTATAATTCAGGGATGTGTGTGCTTTGGGGACATTTAACAGAATGTGACAGAACGGGTGTTGTATGTGGAGGATGAGGGCTGCAGTAGATATCTCAGATAGGGGGGAAATGAGGCCTAAGAGGGTTTTATAAAGAAGCATCAACCAGTGGGTCTTGCAACGTGTATACAGAGATGACCAGTTCACAGAGGAGTATAGAGTCCAGTGATGTGTCCTATAAGGAGCATTGGTGGCAAATCTGATAGCCGAATGGTAAAGAACATCTAGCCGCTCAAGAGCACCCTTAACTGCCGATCTATAAATTACGTCTCCGTAATCTAGCATGGGTTGCACATAAAGATAATGGACAAAAAAGTATCTGATCCTAGTTGAAGTTCTTACATCATATAACAGATTATTCAACAACTAACATCAAATTCACTAAATATTACAACATTTTAGACAATGATGCATGCTGCTCCACATATCAATCACAATTTCCCCAGTCTCTTCAAGGCAGGCAGGGATCATGCACCAGCAGTCAGTTGAGTCATTGTTGTGCTGGGGTCTATGTCATCGAGATAGATAGAGGACTCATCTTTATTTCTCTGCCATTATAGCGTATGTGACAGCATGGGCAGCGCCATTGAGACTACAACCAATAGGAATCCCCACCCTGTTGACTATTTTGAAGGGAACAGTAATTCTGGCTAACTACCAGGAAATTGGAAAAGACAGGCGGAGTGGGCGGGAAGCTTATATTCATGAGCTTGCCTTGACTGACAGCTCTTTGAAATTCAATAGGTCATTGTTTTTTTTGTTGTTGTTACTTTGTGTATCACCACATATGCTTGAGATGATTATACTCCAACACTGAAACCACATTTCTTGCCATAGGAGTTTCAAAGAGCTGTATTATCTCCTGTTTGGCATGTCTCTTATGATGTGGTTCATAGCATCACTGACGTTCCCCCCTTTTGTTCCATGCTGGCTGAAGACCTACAGTCATGTGAAAAAGTAAGTACACCCCCTGGAAAGTTCTCAATTATTATATATTTTTTTTCTCACATATTTAGACAGATGAATATGTAATCTTCACTTCAACACTATTGACAGTTAAAGGTAACCTAATTTAACAAATTACACTGAAAGATTATACTTTGCAATCAATTATTCATCAGAAATCTACAGAAATGCAATTCCATAGCGTGTAATAAGTACACCCCTAGCTTCAATAGCTTGTGTTGCCCCCTTTAGTTGAAATAACTTCATGTAGACGTTTCTTGTAACTGTTCTATCAGTCTCTTACATCGACTGGGAGGAATTTAGCCCACTCTTCTTTACAGTGCTGCTTCAGTTTCGATAGGATTAAGATTTGGGCTTTGATTCGGCCATTCCATAACCCTCCATTTCTTCTTTTTGAGCCATTCTGTTGTAGCTTTGCTTTTGTGTTTTGGATCATTTCCCAGTTGCAAGATCCATGTTCGGTTCAGCTTCAGGTTTTTGACAGATGTCCTCATATTTTCCTCAAGAATTCTCTGGTACAATATAGAATTCATGGTTGACTCAATGATAGCAAGTTGGCCAGGCCCTGAGGCAGCAAAGCAGCCCCAAACCATAATGCCACCGCCTCCATGCTTTACGGTTGGCATGAGTTTCTTCTATTCAAAGGCAGTGTTTCGTTTTTGCCAAACATGGCATCTGGCATTGCGGACAAACAATTCCACCATTGACTTATCTGTCCAGAGCACATTGTTCCAGTAGTTTTGGTCTTTACCCAGGTATTGTCTGGCAAATGTCAGTCGTGTCTTTATATTATTTTTTGAGAGCAGAGGCTTCTTCCTTCCTGACCTCCCATGTAGTTTGTGCAGTCTCTTTCTGACAGTTGAATCATGCACTTTGACATTGATTGTGGCAAGAGAAAATAGGAGCATTGCACCGTGATTGGCTCAGTGTTCTGTCACTCATGGGGACACTACGTCACTCGCCTTTAGTAAGGGAGACGTCAAGAATGTGAGCCCCTTGGGTCCTTTCGTAGACTTAGATTAGAAGTGCCCATCCGAAAAGGCTCAAGGTCATTGGCCACAGATAAAATGACATCAAATCAGTTATATCAACAGTAGCTTTAATTGGACTGATCATGTCAACATCTTACTTTTCAAAATCTTAGCTAGCAGTCATCATCATAAATCAAGTCGACAACTAACAAGCAAATCCTTTTTTAATCCTTGTCATATGAAGATAAATAATGAAGATACATTATAGATAAAATGTATCGGTGCTCATCGGCCATTGGACATAAACAATACACAACAAGTTGGAAATCGCAAATTCAACAATGAGTTGTTTTGAAGGAATCGGTGACATTTTGAACGGTCATTCAACTCGGAATTGTAAATCCGTCATCTTTCTCTTTGATGACAAAATTTGCCCACGATGGACCGCCGGGCCACTTTCCTGTTCAACCACATTACAACAACGTGAGTCCAAAAAGGTCATATATGCTGCTGCATAAATTATGTAATATGCCAGCGAGATATGTATACTGTATCTTAGAAAGTAATACTAAGTGTATGTTGTGTAGTAAGCTGTTAGTAGCCCATGTGCCTCCCGCTAACAATTTGGTCTATTTTCACCTCTTAATTTCACCTACTGTTCTAACTTGGTGGTGCACATGTAGACTATAACCTGTCTTAGAGAAATGTAACCATCGAATATTGTAAGCGCTTTCATTGTCAGCTTATATGCCCCCTTCATTTATGTTACGGTTCTGACTTGGTGTACAGGGAGAACACTGTAAGAACAGCTCATGTTTTGAATTCTGTTGCTGTACATTTCAGAAGTGCTGAACAAATAGTTATATTGACTACATCCGTCCTAGCTTGCTATTAATGTCTTAATCGAAATTACGGATTGCCTCTTATCCGCTTGTCGTCCCCTTTACCACAGTTTGTACATCTCAATTGTCAGTATAAACCACATTTGTTTAAGCAAGTCAGCCATATCAGCTATGTTTTTTTAAAAGGCAGTAAATGAGGCTGAATGATTTGTTTCGCTGCCAGACAAGGCTCTGATGAAAGCCAGGTGTAGCAGTGGTAAGGTGTTGGGACTCTGCTGTTAGGGCCTACATAAAGCTGTCCCAACAGTTTGTGGGCACCGTTTGTCACCGTTATAGTGCAATTAATGTATGGTTTAGTGTTGGGTTGTGTAGTGGCTTTGCTGGCATGCAAAGACATTTTTTTGTTTGCCCCACCAAGATTTACATGCTAAAATCACCACTGGAATATTAGCATGAAAATCTGTCGCCAATTGGATGGAAACCTAGCTAGTGAGAGAGAAATTACCCCAGTGCATAAAGCAATTATCTCAGAATAATCGTTCCACTTTGCTGGAAATGAGGTTTGATTGATGGCAGGTTGTGATAGGGTAAAGGGGAGAGTGAGGTAATCAGGCATAAATCTAATGCGATTATGTTCCAGTGAAACAAACATTACATAGGCCTCCATGCATTAACTCAGTGTTTCCAAACTCCAGCAGCACACATTGTTGTTGTAGCCCTGGTCAAACACACTTGAATCCCTCGATGAGTTGAATCACGTTTCAAGCTTTAATGTCACGTGCACAAGTACAGTGCCTTTCTTTCAAGCTTTAAACCAAACAATGCAGTAATCAATAAATGTAACACAAAAAATGACATAAGGTAAAACAAAAACACACAAGAAATAAAAATTAGAACACAAGAAAGTAAGTAAGCATAATATATACAGGATCAGTTCCAATACCATATTTACAATGTGCAGGGATACTGGAGCAATAGAGGTAGATATGTATAGGGTTAAGGCTTGATGATTAGTTGACAAGTTGAAACAGGTGTTTTGTCCAGGGCTAAAATGTTAGTGTGTACTTTTGGGGAGTTGGGAAACGCTGCATTAGCTCACTAGCTTCATGGGCCAAGAACTTGTTGTTCCAAAGGTTGAGAACCAAGTTGATTATGTAACATCAAACATATCTGCCTCTTTAATGAGTATTTTATGTAATAAGAACAGGAAGTATACATGCATTGTTCCTCTGTCCTATTGTACATCACTGCGTTTGTAATTGAGATTGTCTTAATTCTAATGATAAAAATAACTATTAATCTGAAGCAAAGGGAGGAGAGAGGAGAGGAGTTGTTTGGTAATGCTGCACAACATGCTTTATTCAACACAGAACAAAAATAATACATCAACGGTAAAAAGGAGGACAGGAGAAGATGAGAGAACAAATTCCATCCTGACTGGAGTCTGAGTCAGACTCTTATCTCGTTCTCTCTCCCTCTGTGTCAGCCACTGACCTGCAGTAGGGAAAGAGAGATTCTGGATTTGGATTCTAGTGTTTTTGTGCATAAAGGGAGAATGTGAGACATCAAGAAAATACATGTACTTCCAGCTCAAGCTCACACATTACAACACTACTGTAACTTTTAATACACAGAAATATTATACATAGGAATTGAGATGAGTCTTTTTGACAGAGAAATAACATGTAACACGCATTGGGGGAAACACACCAAAAAGAGTTCTAATGAATGATCTTTAAGATAGTGTGCTCATGTTCAGAGTGTTTTGGTTACTACAGGGCTGTGTGTGTGTGTGTGTGTGTGTGTGTGTGTGTGTGTGTGTGTGTGTGTGTGTGTGTGTGTGTGGTGCACACCCATTTTTATTCAGTACTATCAGTTTCATTTCCAAAGTCTAGTTGACTGAAACATAAGGCACTGGCATCATCTTTGGCTACAAGATGTTAAAAGCATTCTGATTGAGTGGTTAGGTTGCACAAACACATGTACACACACCAGTTTGAAACCTCTTCTGGTAAGAAATTAACTTCAGGACATGAGGGGCACAACAAGGGTTGTCTGTAAAGTGAAACTGACGTCAGGATGCTGCTAACAGTATGGCTTCCTCCACTGTCCCCACACCGGGGGACTAGGGACCCTCTGCTCGCAAACACACATGGCCGCTCTCCTTGACAATGTACCAATCGATTGACCTACGGCGACAACTTCCTGCATTGAGTGGAGGGTACAGTAGTGATAAGAAAGAGTAGTGGGGTGTTTCTTCATCATCCCACCATGACCAAAGTGATCCTCACTCCAGTTACCTCGTCTCGCTTCATGTCCTCTCAAAGACCCACAGACGTCTAGCCATTTGATCGGAGTTAAGTGGTTCTGTAGTGTTAGCCTGGGTGCCAGTGAACCGGTTTTGATCTGAGTTAAGTGGTTCTGTAGCGTTAGCCTGGGTGCCAGTGAACCGGTTTTGGCCTTGTCATTATTTTGACATGGCAATGATATAGCTAGCATTCACAGGGACACCAGTCAACCAGGCTGATATACTGTAGTGGCCATCAATGGTGACCCTTACTAGGACACCAGTCAGTCTCTGGGTATAGGAGGCAGTGGACAGTCTTGAATCTAGAGAGAGAGACCGAGAGGGCAGACAGAGGAAGAGAGAGGGCAGATGGAGGGAGAGAGAGGGCAGATGGAGGGAGAGAGAGATAGTAAGACAAAGACAAAATAGTTGGGGGGGAGAAGGAGAGATTGAGGGGAGGGAGAAAGAGAGAGGGTAGATGGAAGGAGAGAGATGGAGAGATGGGGGGAGAGAGGAGAGATGGGGGAGAGAGGAGAGATGGTAAGACAAAGACAATAGTTGGGGGAGAGAGGGGATAACCATTTACATGTCATTCACAATTCAGATAGAGCTAAATGTACTGATGCAGAGGTTTAGTAAACCAGTGTCATGTAATTTTGTAGTAAATTGTGCTTGACTGAATGTTGGGTGAATGTTGGCTGGATGTTGGGTTCATGTTGGGAGAATGTTTACCGTGACGGGTCCTCCACCAGAGAGAAGGCTCCTCCAATGCTGATCACATTCCTCCTGTTCTCAAAACCCCCGTAGCTCAAAGTGACCTAGACACACACACACAGTTTGTCATTGATGGCTGAAAACAATTGGGAATGGTTGTATGCATCACAGACAAAAAGACAAAGGAGGGTTGTCTCTAACTCTCTCCGCCCCACCCCTACCTGCTCCAGCACGGTGTCTGTCGGCAGCCTCTGCAGGTTCTCCAGGTGGGAGTGGAAGAGGCGCGTGTGTGTCAGCCTCACCTCCAGCAGTCCCTCGATGATGTAACCCATGGTGCAGTCGTCAGGTAGACGGATCTTTTCCGCCGTGCTGATGAAGTTCCCCAGACTGGGGGGAGGAGGAGGGAGAGAGAGAGAGAGAGAGAGAGAGAGAGAGAGAGAGAGAGAGAGAGAGAGAGAAGAAGAAGGGGGAGGGAAGAGGTGAGTAGTGAGTGAACTGCTCAAAACTGTTTGGCGTAATAGCTTAAGTCATACATCAGATAGTATAGTATATATATTTTTTAAATGTAACCTTTATTTAACTAGGCAAGTGGGTTAAGAACAAATTCTTATTTACAATGACAGGCCTGTCCCCCGCAAACCCAGACGACGCTGGGCCAATTGTGGACTCTAAATCAACACCGGATTGTGATACAGCCTGGAATCGAACCAGGGTCTGTAGTGATGCCTCTAGCACTGAGACGCAGTGCCTTAGACTGCTGCGCCACTCGGGAGCCCGTATAACATTGGCAATAGGCTAGATTTATTCCTACCAACCTAAGGATTTATTTGATACCCCCCATGTAGCTGTAGCTCAAACACAGACCACATCGAAGCTTACCTTATAAGATGTTTGCTGTTTGGTGAAAACGTTGTGTAAAATAAACATATAGACTCTCCTGGGCTGGTGGTCAATAACGGTAGGTCACAGGCAGACATAGGATATACTCATGATCTGTGGAGTCCCGGCTTTCAGCGTTTATCAACGTCTTCCGTGTTTATTTTGTTTATGCTTCACCAAAAAAATGCAACCATCTTGTGTTCAGCGAAATAACAACACAATGTCAAATGCAGGTAGCCTAGTCAAATCATTAATATCCAATCACATTAACCGTTACACTCTCGTGGGAATTCCACTAACGGTCTGTATGTAGCCAAACGTAGCTGCTGCTCATTCCGTTTGCTCGAAAATTTATAAATGGTTAAAAAAAAAAGTAAGGCCCGCGTCCATAGAGACACATACCAGCTCTACTGGTAGCACTGCTACTACCAGCAGTACTACATCTGCATCTGTCGACGACACAAGTTGCTCTGCTTCCACGAGCACCTCCAATGCTAGCATCAGTAATTCTACATTTGTTGCTAGCCCAGCTAGCATGGACACTGATAGTTGTGAATCTGATGCAGCCGAAGAGCTACTGCCCCCTTACCCGGGAAAGCACCGAACAACAGACAGGGATGTTGGCCCATCAAAGAGGCGCAAATATGATGAGAACTACATTGATTTTGGGTTCACTTATATTGGGAGTAGTGCCTTTCCTCAGCCACATTGTGTTATACAGTATTCGCAAAAGTACTGTAGCGATCTGGCCGGCATACGCTAGCCACACGTTGTGTGGTAACTGAAGGGAGCAAGGGGATTGTGGGTAGTTCATGTTTTGGTTTTAAAATGGTTGTGTTATGTCTTTACGTTTTAGTAGTTAAGCTAATGTTATGTGTTTATGTTTCTTTAAGTTGTCTTGGTTCAGGTTATGGGGGTAGGGGGGAATGTTAAAATGCCTACCGTGACCGAGCCTTGCGTGGCCGGAGGATGTGTTCATTGTTGATAGTTGAAGGAGGTAAGAAAATAAAGGGTGACGTTCCTGGAGTCGTGCGGTGTATGGGGCACGGGAACTCTCCGGTAAAATCAATCTCTGTCTCTTGCCATCTTCTTCTGGCTGAGCTCGCCACATTGGTGTCAGAAGTGGGATTAGCGAGCAGAAGAGGATGGAGAGAGAGATTGACGAGCTGGAGAGGACACTCACACAGACCCAGGGGCACCTAAAGGGCCTACTGTGGCAGAAGATGGAGTCTGCCGGAGGTGATGGCTACATGGCATGCCCCCGACGGTGCCAGTATCCCATGGCTACCCCAGCAGGGTACTGCAAGACCACGCCCACAACCCGTGGCTACAACCAGCAACGTCAGGCTACCTACCAGTCCAGAGCTGCAACAACCCCTACTCGGCACGCCCAGCCTACCACGTTCTGCAGGGGTGCCAAGATCATCCGCCAAGCTGCCCAAGTACAACGGGACGACTCAGCTAGAGCCCTACCTCGCCCAAGTCCACCTGGCTGTCCGACACAGCGGCTGGAGCAGTGAGGAAGCCGCTACTCACCTGGCACTAGCGTTAGAAGGGAACGCAGTACAGGTGCTTCTCGACCTAACCCCAGCGGAACAACGGGACCTCCAAGCCTTGACCGGGGCGCTGGAAATGAGGTTTGGGCAGAGACTCTTCGCGGACCAGAGCAGGGAGCAACTGGCCAGCCGCCATCGCCAAGGAGAAGAGAACCTGGGCACCTTCGCTGCTGATGTGCGGCTGCACGCTCGACAGGGCTACCCCGAATTCCAAATAGCTGCACAAGAGGAGCTGGCCCTCCACGCTTTCCTGCGGGGGCTCGCACCAGAAAAGCTGCGACAACATGTCTGCCTCGCCAGGCCTAAGACTCTCGGTGAGGCACTCCATGAGGCCGAACAAGCCGAAGGGGTACTCTCCAGGTGGCCCACCCAGCAGAGGGTCACATCACGCCAACCATGTGTCCGGGTGGTCGACTACGACGAGGGGGAAACGACAGAAGAGGTCTGTCAGGTTCGGCCTCCGCTACGACGATTCCAGCACCAGACTCCACCACCCAGGCGACGCCCCCCCTGGTCTACAGACCGGTGTTACAGATGCGACGAACCTGGCACCAGCGCCAAAAGCCAGAGCTTCTCCGTTTGGGGGAAACGACGGAGGAGTGGTCTAACGAGGGGTTCACCACTCCGGTCTCCATCCCCCCTCCAGGGCCGATGCTCTGTGGTCGGACGCCTCGGCCACACCAAGGGACTATACCTGCAATGTCGACTGGACGGCCGACCTTGTAGAGTCCAGGTAGACACGGGGTCAACCATTTCCTTGGTGCGACCTGGCGTCCTTCCGGATACCACCGGGCCACCTTCCAAGGCTTGGTCGCCAACCACCACGCAGATGGTCACAGTGATGGGAGAAAAGGTTGGCATGAGAGGGAAGAAGCCAGTAAAAGTCCAGGTTGGAGACCAGGAGCTGGAGCACGGGTTCTGGCTTGCCGACATCCGTGACGCATGCATCATTGGCCTGGACCTGCTGAGTCGATGGGGCGCCCGTGTTAATGTGTCAGGGACATCTATCACTCTTGGCACAGAGACCGTGGCGCTCCAGTCTGGTAAAGAGAACGATTGGCCCAAAGACAGGCGAGCCAGTCGTCGAGCAGCGACCAGACAGGCCAAACGGCCGTCCGTTGCCCATGGGCCCAACCAGCATCAGCCCGCTTCAGCCCCAGCCACTGTGTCTGCTGCCCTTCCCTCCGCCAAGACGACAGAAAGACGAGAGGAGGCCAAAACACAACCAACTAAGGTCTTGGGGACGGTCAAATGGTTCAACGTCCGGAATGGCTACGGGTTCATCAACAGGAATGACACAAAAGAAGACGTCTTTGTCCACCAGACCGCCATAAAGAAAAACAACCCAAGGAAATACCTCTGCAGTGTTGGAGATGGAGAAACAGTGGAGTTTGATGTGGTTAAAGGGGAAAAGGGAGCAGAGGCAGCCAATGTCACCGGCCCGGCGGGTGTCTCGGTCCAGGGGAGCAAGTATGCCGCTGGCCGGAACCGCTACAGGCGGTACCCCCGTAGGAGGGGGCCAGCCCGTGACCACGCTACCCCCCATACTTGGGTGACGAGAACCAGGGAGCTCCAGCCCAGGCCAACTCCGGGGCGAGACAGAAGCAGACCTACGATGCCCCAAAAGGGTGTTTCTCCCAAGCTCTGCAGCCATTGGCAGGGGCCTGGGGAGATCTTGGGCCGACTGTCGGGGGTGGGTACAGGGTGTGTATGCCTGGCCGAGACTGCACGGTGTAGGCGTCCTGGACATTTGAGGGACTTTGTGTTTAGAGATTGGGTCGTCGGGGGCGACTGACCCCTCTGGTGGGGGCTATGTAGCGATCTGGCCGGCATACGCTAGCCACACGTTGTGTGGTAACTGAAGGGAGCAAGGGGATTGTGGGTAGTTCATGTTTTGGTTTTAAAATGGTTGTGTTATGTCTTTACGTTTTAGTAGTTAAGCTAATGTTATGTGTTTATGTTTCTTTAAGTTGTCTTGGTTCAGGTTATGGGGGTAGGGGGGAATGTTAAAATGCCTACCGTGACCGAGCCTTGCGTGGCCGGAGGATGTGTTCATTGTTGATAGTTGAAGGAGGTAAGAAAATAAAGGGTGACATTCCTGGAGTCGTGCGGTGTATGGGGCACGGGAACTCTCCGGTAAAATCAATCTCGGTCTCTTGCCATCTTCTTCTGGCTGAGCTCGCCACAGTACTATCTCACAACTCGATGAAACCTTCACTCTTGCGCAGACATTTAGAAACTAAACATGCCAATTTGAAAAATAAGCCATGGGAGTTTTTTCAAATCATGCTGTTAAGACACGGATGCCCTTTGCAACCATGTACCTGTGTGAGAGTGGATTCTCGGCCCTCAATAGCATGAAAACTAAATACAGGCACAGACTGTGTGTGGGAAATTATTTAAGACCGAAACTCTCTCCAATACAACCCAACATTGCAGAGTTATGTGCATCCTTTCAAGCACACCATTCTCATTAACTTGTGGTGAGTTATTTACCATTACTTATGAACAAATAAGATTTTATATGCAAGATGGCTAAATAAAGAGAAAAATTATTCATTATTATTATTTATGCCCTGGTCCTATAAGAGCTCTTTGTCTCTTCCCACGAGCCGGGTTGTGACAAAAACTCACACTCATTCTTATGTTTAACAAATGTGTCCTATAGTGTGTGTGTGTGTGTGTGTGTGTGTGTGTGTGTGTGTGTGTGTGTGGCAGGCTTACAACGATGGCAAAAAACAACATTTGAGAGTGCGCTGACCCTGGTGCTAGAGGGGGTACTCAGCTGGAGGTTGAATGTTTGAAGGGGTACGGGACTATAAAACGTTTGGGAACCACTGATTTACAGAGTTAGTCTCGGAGAGAGGGCTGTGAGATGCTAAAAGTCACCAGCAGGGAATTTATAACACAGTTTAGGCTGGGTGTTATTTTTAGTAAATTGCTTTTATATTAGAATAATTATGTTTTGTCAAATTGCAACATTGATCCCTTTATATTCCTGTATTCTATTCACCACAGAGAGGATGATTATGTTTGGGAGGTTGAAAGGACACCCTGGATGTCCCCTGGATGTCCCCTGACACCACCACAATGTTTGAGAGAAGCTGATATTGTCAAAATGTTGTTTTTATACCGCTTACTAAAACGTTTGTAAAGTTATAGCTGTTTTGTCTATCAATCCCATTCTTCCCCCAGGTGTTTTTGACTTGTTGTGGAATGATACAGTACCAAGTTTATGCATGCCCTTATCATTAAAAGCAGTTACTTTTGGTTATGTCTATTTAGGCGGAAATCTACATTTTTGCAATTACATTTGATTAACCTTTAACAGCCACAGTAATATGTGCATCTGAAGAACATTGAAAATGTTGAACTGTTCAAACTCACCTAGCCCATGGACTCATCTTGAGAGCCAGACCACGACTGATACAGAACCCTGCTCCTCCTGTAGCGAACCAGAACTTCACTGACACCTGGGAGAAGAAAACAAGGGTCAGAGGTAAGAGAAAACAAGGGAAGGATAGAGAGAAAGAGAGAGACAGGAAGGGAGGTATAGATAGAACGACAGATGGAAGGGATAGGGGAAAAGACAGACAGACACTGGATGTACTCACAGATCCGTCACTCTTGACTCTCTCTGCGGCCTCTATGGGGTGGTCGAGGCTGGGCCGGCCCAGGTATACATCCTGGGTGTGGTGGTAGGAGGACAGTAGCTTCAGCAGACTGGGTACAATGACATAGTTATCATCATCCATATGGCAGAACCACCTGGGGGGAGGGGGGGGGGGAGCGATGCAAGCTATTACATAAATATAGTTGTTATAGATACATGTTATAAAGGGTTGCTGACATGTTAAGTTGTTAACTTCACATTCTCACAACAGTGATGGTATTCATCAATGTATAGAAGTAACAAATACATTACATGGGACTAGAACAAATACAGGACATGGGACTGGAACAAATGTGTCCATGTTTTCAAATAGGCCTGTCTGTGATTGGCTGAGGTACGTGGACACATACAGTCCTACTCATCTGTTGACCTCCTTAATCACACAGAGAATCTAAGACATACACTACATGAACAAAAGTATGTGGACACCTGTTCGTCGAACATCTCATTTCAAGATCATGGGCATTAATATGGTTGGTACCCCTTTGCTGCCTTTACAGCTTCCAATCAGCTGGGAAGGCTTTCCACTAGATGTTGAAACATTTCTGCAGGGACTTCCATTCAGCCACAAGACATTAGGGCACGAATGTTGGGCGATAAGACCTGGCTCACAGTCGGCGTTACAATTCATCCCAAAGGTGCTTGATGGGGTTGAGGTCAGGGCTCTGTGCAGGTCAGTCAAGTTCTTCCACACCAATCTCGACAAACCATTTCTGTATGGACCTCTCTTTGTGCACGGGGGAATTGTCATGCTGAAACAGGAAAGGGCCTTCCCCAAACTGTTGCCACAAAGTTGGAAGCACAGAATCGTCAAGAATGTAATTGTATGTTGTAGCGTTAAGATTTCTCTTCACTGGAACTAAGGAACCTAGCCCGAACCATGAAAAACAGCCCCAGACCATTATTCCTCCTCCACCAAACTTTACAGTTGGCACTATGCATTGGGGCAGGTAGCGTTCTCCTGGCATCCGCCAAACCCAGATTCATCCTTCGGACTGCCAGATGGTGAAGTGTGATTTATCACTCCAGAGAACGTGTTTCCACTGCTCCAGAGTCCAATGGCGGCGAGCTTTACACCACTCCATCCGACGCTTGGCATTGCGCATGGTGATCTTAGGATTGTGTACGGCTGCTCGGCCATGGAAACCCATTTCATGAAGCTCCCAAAGAACAATTCTTGTGCTGAAGTTGTTTCCAGAAGCAGTTTGGAACTCGGTAGTGAGTGTTGCAACAGAGGACAGACACATTTTTTTTTTTTGTCCTGTTCTGTGAGCGTGTGCGCCCTACCACTTGTGGCTGAGCCGTTGTTGATCCTAGACGTTTCCACTTCACAATAACAGCACTTACAGTTGACCGGGCAGCTCTAGCAGGGCAGACATTTGACGAACTGACTTATCAGAAAGGTGGCATACTATGATGGTGCCATGTTGAAAGACACTGAGCTCTTCAGTGCATCTACTGCCAATGTTTGTCTATAGAGATTGCATGACTGTGTACTCAATTGTATACTCGATAGTGAGTATTTAGAGGATCAATATGATGTTGTCTGTGTTTGTTTCTGTTGAACTCTATGTTTTTCTTTGTTTTCTTGAAATGTTTCTCTGTTTTGGTATTTTTTTTTTAGATCTTTCTTCTCCAAAATGTCTGTCTGTGTGTCTAAATTGTACATGTTAACATTTTTATACAGGGCACAGCCGTAAAAGATATCTAGGTCTCAGTCTGTTTTCCCTGTCAAAATAAAGTTTAAATAAAATAATACACCTGTCAGCAAGGGGTGTGGAAAACTGAAAACTAGCTGTTATTGGAAGAGAGGTTTGGAACTCTTTATTGGTATATTATCTAATTTACCGCCTGGTGATGTCACCAGTCAGGCCAAAACTCCATCCCACCAAAACAGGTTGAAATTTCAGGCAGTCTTTTTAAACACTAAAATGGCCTTATCACCATTTTACAATTTCACAGTATTATTCCAACCTCATAGTATGGAAATACAGTAAATATAAAACACCGGAAAATCCAATTTTGACATCACTGGACTTTAAACTCCAAGAATGTGGGACTACTTCAGGTCTCTAATCAGGGCAGGAGAAAACCTTCACTTCTTCTGGACTGGCTCCTTATTGGCCAATCATAATAAATAACTTAATCTATAGTTAAGTACTTAGCACGCAATGTGATGGTGAATAGCAGGTGTAGCAGACATGGTTTCTCATGGTCACGTGACGAGGTACAAATCCCACCGGTTACACAGGCAGTAAGGTAAGAGCAGGTGTGACTGAACACTCACTTCCTCTGTGACTCTATGAACTTGTCGTATTCCACAGACATCTTACAGCACAGGGCCTGCCGCGTGTGTGCTGCTGAACAGTTAGTGTTGATGACGTTAGCCCCTGACAGAGAAAGAGTGTTGAGCCTACTTATCTTACTACTGAGACAGTTACAACGGATTATCATATACACATATGCCTGATAACATATTATAAGTCTCTCTAAGAACATCAATCACATTTGACAAATCTTTACATTTAAAAAGGTACAGTGACACAATAATTGCTCTCCTATTTTTACATCCATTGTCCACCTTTGGAAGTGTGTATTGTCTTACCTGTTCTCCTCCTCAGTTCCTGATCCTCCCCATCTGTGAATATAAAGGTCTTGAGGACACAAACACACAGAGAGAGATGGTGTTAAGATCATGTAAAGTCCATGGAGAATAAGAGCATCTCCTGCCAGTTGCCCACTGCATTGAGGCTAGGAAACACTGTCACCACCGATAAATTCACGATTATCGAAAATTTCAATAAGCATATTGCTACGGCTGGCCCTACCCTGGCCAACAGCTCTGTACCCCCGGCAGCAACCTGCCCAAGCCCCCCCCCCCCCCCCCCCGCTTCTCCTTCACCCATATCCAGACAGCTGATGTTCTGAAAGAGCTGCTAAATCTGGACCCCTATAAATCTGCTGGGCTAGACAATCTGGACCCTATCTTTCTAAAATTATCAGCCAAAATTGTTGCAACACCTAGCAACACCTACCCGTAGCATGCGTTTCAGCAGGTATATTTCACTGGTTACCCCCAAAGCCAACACCTCCTTTGGCCGAAATTCCTTCCAATTCTCTGCTGCCAATGACTGGAACGAATTGCAAAAATCCTTGAAGCTAGAGGTTCCTATCTCCCTCACTACCTTTAAGCATCAGCTGTCAGAGCTGCTTATCGATCACTGCACCTGTACATGGCCCATCTGAAAATAGCCCACTCTACTACCTCATCCCCATATTTGTTATTTGTGCTCATTTTGCACTACAGTATCTCTATTTGCACATCATCATTTGCACATCTATCACTCCAGTGTTAATTCTATAAATAAATAGGCCACTATGGCCTATTTATTGTCCTACCTTCCTAACCTTTCTGCATTTTGCACTAGATTTGCACACTCTGTATATAGATTCTCTATTGTGTTATTTGACTGTACGTTTGTTTATTCTCTGTGTTGTTTTTTGTCGCACTGCTTTGCTTTGTCTTGGCCAGGTCGCAGTTGTAAATGAGAACTTGTTCTCAACTGGCCTACCTGGTTAAATAAAGGTGAAATAAATAAATAAAATAAAAAATAAAAAATATATATATATATATATATATATATATATATATATATATATATATATATAAAAAGGTCTTGAGGACACAAACACACACACAGAGAGAGAGATGGTGTTAACGGAACTAAAGCGTACAATCTTGAATTTGGACAAAAATACATGGAAAGGATTCTTACTGCTAAAGACTGCCAATGACTACCCAGCAACACAACAACTACCAGATAAAGACTGCCAATGACTACCCAGCAACACAACAACTACCAGATAAAGACTGCCAATGACTACCCAGCAACACAACAACTACCAGATAAAGACTGCCAATGACTACCCAGCAACACAACAACTACCAGATAAAGACTGCCAATGACTACCCAGCAACACAACAACTACCAGATAAAGACTGCCAATGACTACCCAGCAACACAACAACTACCAGATAAAGACTGCCAATGACTACCCAGCAACACAACAACTACCAGATAAAGACTGCCAATGACTACCCAGCAACACAACAACTACCAGATAAAGACTGCCAAGGGCTACCCAGCAACACAACAACTACCAGATAAAGACTGCCAAGGACTACCCAGCAATACAACAACCAAAATAGCACAACAAATTAACTAAAATACCACCCAACCTACAACTGAGTGAGTAGATTTCTAATCTGTAGCTACTTCCAAGGCCAAGAATTAAAAGAACAATATTACAATAATCTCAAGAGTTCTTACTAGAAAATACAGTATCTTACTATATGAAGACTCAAATGCTTAGTTATGACAGGGCAGAAGTCCTAGCATCAACTTCAATTTGCACAGAGATGTGAAGTGAGAGGTGTGAATGCCCTTGAATACAATAATGGCAGCAGAGCACCACAGCCTCCCCAACCCAAATGAACAGGCCTCACAACACAATCCAGAGACCACACCGCTACACAGTTACATGTATGATCTTACACGTTGTTCACCTAGCTAGCTACATGTCTTAACAAAATACTCCACTATGCAAGTAACCATTTTGGGTGTGTTCGTAAATTCAGTCTGAGTATGCCAGAGCACAGAATAACTGATGAAACGCACAACACCCATTGAATATGGCTAGAAAACCTCTGTAAAAAAACGTAATCAAATTGTTGCCAGCAGAGCTGGTTAGGCGGTTTTCATGTTATCCAGAGGTAAACAATGAACCATAATCCCAATATTGTGTCTGGAAGTAAATAGCAAGCTAGCCAATGTTAGCCAGTTAGTTTGGGTGCTTGACTGCCTGTGTGGTTAACTGAAAAGCGTAATTGATACAGGCTACCGGTAGCCTACTGTCATTTCATATGAGGCAAAAATGAGGGTCACAATTCCAGCAGCTGTCACACACTGGGTGTGTACACAGTCAATGGTAGGCTTCGAGAGGATTTCTCTCATCTCTTGGCAGTAGTACTGTAGACTACTTTATCACCGACCTCTCAGAGTCTCTCAGAGCGTTCACGATCAGCCAACTGACACACCGAACAGACCACAGCAAAATCACTAGGAAATGTTGGGGTCTGCTGTTGATTCTGCAGAGGATTCTTCCGAGATTGCTGTTGATTCCACTGTCATTATTGGGATCAAATGTGTCTCCACTTTTGTGGATTGGGGTGACCAGACTATGGTTCCAAATATTGGGGAAGATGCCAGAGCTGAGCCTTTTTGAGTTGATTAGGCCTACTTTGTGTTCATCGTCCTGTTTATTTGTTTTGTAAATACTTGTTCAGTCACTGGTTTTGACTATTTGGTATGAGGGACACAAACAATTGAGCAATAAACACACAGATTTTGCACCCCCTTTTGCCCTCAGAACAGCCTCAATTAATCGGGCATGGACTACAAGGTGTTGAAAGCATTCCACGGTGATGCTGGCCCATGTTGACTCCAATGCTTCTCACAGTTGTGTCAAGTTGGCTGGATGTCTTTTGGATGGTGGACCATTATTGATACATTGGCACTTAAACCTTTTGTCTTGCCCATTCACCCTCTGAATGGCACACATACACAATCCATGTCTCAATTGTCACCACCTGGTAAGTCTATGTCATGTTTTGTACACTCTATATCAACGAATTGGCAAGGGCACTGGAACAGTCTGCAGCACCCGGCCTCACCCTACTGGATTCGGAAATCCAATGTCTACTGTTAGCAGATGATCTAGTGCTTCTGTCCTCAACCAAGGAGGGCCTACATCAGCACCTAGATCTTCTGCACAGATTCTGTCAGACAAATCACAGCAAGACACAAATAATGGTGTTCCAAAAAAGGTCCAGTTGCCAGGACAACAAATTATATTGAGACACGGTTGCCCTAGAGCACACAAAGAATTATACCTACCTCAACCTAAACATCAACACCACAGGTTACTTCCACACGACTGTGAACGATCTAAGAGACAAGGCAAGAAAGGCCTTCTATGCCATCAAAAGGAACATAAAACTTGACATCCAAATTAGGATCTGGCAAATAATTATTGAATCAATTATAGAATCCATTGCACTTTATGGTTGTGAGGTCTGGGGTCCGCTCACCAACCAAGAATTCACAAAATGGGACAAACACCCAATTGAGACTCTGCATGCAGAATATACTTTGTGTACAGCGTAAAACACCAAATGCACACAGAGCAAAATTAGGACTGCAACCACTAGTTATCAAAATCCAAGAGCTGTTAAATTCTACAACCACCTAAAAGGAAGCTATGCTCAAACCTTCCATAACAAAGCCATCACCTACAGAGAGATGAACCTGGAGAAGCCAACTGGTCCTGGGGCTTTGTTCACAAACACAAACAGACCCCACAGAGCCCCAGGACAGCAACACAATTAGACCCAACCAAATCATGAGAAAAGCAAAAAGACAATGACACACTAGAAAGGGTAAACTTAAAAAAACGGATCAAACTGGAATGCTATCTGGCCCTAAACAGAGAATACACAGTGGCAGAATACGTGACTGCTGTGACTGACCCAAAATTAAGAAAATCCTTGACTATGTACAGACTCAGTGAGCATAGCCTTGCTATTCTGTCTTCTCTTGAGCATATCCTGTCTTCTCTTGAGCGCCAGGTCTGTCTATGTGCCCACTGTCCACAAAATGATGTGGAAACTGAGCTGCACTTCCTAACATCCTGCCAAATGTATGACCATATTAGAGACACATTTCCCACAGATCCATAAAGAATTTGAAAATAAATCAAACACTGATAAATTCCCATATCTGTTACGCGAAATACCGCAATGTGCAATCACAAGGCACTAAAGTAATACTGCAAAACAAATGCGGCAAAGAAATTCACTTTTGATCCTGAATACAAAGTGTTGTGTTTGGGGCAAATCCAATACAACACATTACTGAGTATCACTCAATATTTTCATAGTGGTGGCTGCATCATGTTATGGGTATGCTTGTAACCGTTAAGGACTGGGGAGTTTTACAGGAAAAACAAAACAAAATGGAATGGAGCTAAGAACAGGCAAAATCCTACAGGAAAACCTGGTTGTCTGCTTTACACTGGGAGATGAATTTACCTTTCAGCAGGACAATAACCTAAAACACAAGCCCAAATCTACACTGCCGTTGCTTAGCAAGAAGACAGTGAATGTTCCCACATAATAATAATAATAATAAATGTAAGCCAGCATTATGGGGTATTGTGTGTAGATGAATTCAGGCTGTAACAAAATATGGAATAAGTCAAGGGGTATGAATACTTTCTGAAGGCACCGTATATTCTCTGACAGGCTGTGGCAATAGCACACATGCGCGCACCCACACGACAAAAGTGATAACATCTTGTATAAACATTTCAAAATACCATGGTTCTACTCTAGTTCTTTCGAAGTTGCTATACCGTGCAGGAGAAAGCTTCCAATTCCTTCAATCTTCACTAACTTCCCTCAAGTCATTTTCCACCAACTTTATTATGAACACTGTAGAAGGATTCCAAGAAAGGTTTCCACATTTGAAAGACCCAGAGACTAAAGCTGTGACTCAGTGTGGTTCCATTTCTCTTTTCTCTCCAGAGAAACCCTCCCACTTATACAGAGAGAAGGTTAGCCTTGAGATTGTGTTCACTCAACAAGATGGGGGCTGAAGAGAGATAGCAGTTCTCTCATAGGGTTTTAACAGGCCCAAATAGACCCGGCAGGCATCCTTTAAACTCGCTCTAGGTAGACATTGCCCGTAGTCACAGATCTAGGATCAACTTACCAAACATAAATCCTAACCTTAACGATTAGTGAGGAGAAACACAAAATAGACCTTAGATCAGTGCCTTGTAGCAACTTCATACTACTCCATTAATCCTGCAGCTGACTGACTGTTGAAAGCGCCATCCCATCGGACCCCGACACCTATCAGAGCCCTGTCCCTCTGTAGATCCCACTATTCTTCAAACCATTTGGGTTCCAAACAGTAAAAAACGGATGAGCCTGACACATCCACATGATCTATAAATTAGTGGAACTACCCAGCTGCTGATCTTAACGGATGCTCCTAAAATTGTCTGTTGAGTGGCTCGACCTTGTTGACCTAAAGCCTATGAGAGCTACACCAGTCTGAGCAAACAGTCAAAACGGTAGGTAGGTTGTCACACTTGGACAACAAGACTTTTAGTCAATAGTTGTGCAGGTGGTTAGTAAACAGTATACACACAGCGGGCCTCCAGCACAATGCAGTCTTTGGACAGTCATCTTCTGGGTTGTCCCAAATGGCACCTCTATGGCCCTGGTCAAAAGTAGTGCACTATAAAGGGAATAGGGTGCCATTTGGGACATACTGGTGGAGCTGGCTGGGAGGTAGAATCTTTTTATGTCAACACAAAAGGAGCTGGTTAGAGACCTGACGGTGGTGCAACGTCTGTGAAGTTAGTTACTAAGCAAAATGGGCAGTGCGTTTCGTCACGTTAATGTGCAGCTGAACACTGGAACTCTTTGTGTTGAAGGGCCTCACTGCTGGTCTGTTTTATAGGCCCAGAACAGACGAGGGATATTAACCACAGTCACATTCTCATACTCAAATGACACCCTATATAGTGCACATCAGGGTCCATACGGTGCTATTTGTGACACGCGTTGGTTTCTGGTTGGTCCCTAAACTTCTGTGCTGGCATAAAAAGGTAGCATAGGTGTGAAGTAATGTACTTTATGTGCGTTTCAAGATGCAGTGTGCTTAAAGGGTTCTGGGTGTGAAATAAACATGTGTGTGAATAGGGTTGCAAAGGGTCGGAAACTTTTCGGTAAATTTCCAGAATTTCTAAGCCCTGGAATTTGTGGAATTTTGCTTAAATTCATCAAAAGGTTAGCTTATAACAGTGAACCATTTTTGTGGGATACACGTAAGGTAATTCTAGGTCTTGTGGCATATTTTGGTTAAACTTTCCCCAATTCAATGGAATTGCAACTCTCTGCATGCACAGTGCATTCATCCATCACATGTACCGCTGATTCTCAAGATCTTGCACACTAATGAGATGCTATTGAGCCCACACTACTACACTGTCTCAGCCAAGGACTACATGCTTTCTGGTAAGTGTTGATTACAATACTGGGTGGGGTGAATATATTTTATATGACATACATTATTTTTTGTTAACTAGTAAATAGTAGCCTACAGCAAAGTGTGTTTAAATAATGTCTAACTTGTAAACAACTTCTGCTGGTTAGTTTTTGCTACCATGTGGGTTTTAGCTTGCTTGAGCCTGCTAACTGAGGAGTGTTAATTCACCTGTTTCCATACATTTCATTTTAAAACATTTATCTTACAAAGGAGTTGTTTAATCTAACTGTTTAACTATTTATCTGTACATGGAATTGAATTTGGGTTTTGTTTACTCAGGAAAATGCCACGGGCACTATCTGATGTGTGGAGACATTTCACTGCAGCTAATGTAGAAGGAAAAGCTGTGTACATTTGCATATACTGTGCCAAATCATGTGTGAAGAATGCAACAAAGATGTAGAATCATCTGGCCAAGTGCATAAAGTTCCCTCAGCGCTCACAACAAGCAACCTCTGACAAAAGTCACTCTACTTATATTTGAGGTGAAAATTATGAATCAGACACCTTATCGATAGCAACAGCTCAGGGTCCTCCTGGAATCAGAAGGTTTTTTGACTCAATGGAGGAACATAGTCAGAGAAATGCTGATGAATGTCTTGCTCGAGCTGTGTATGCAACTGGTTGTGTATTGTGTATTGGAAGAGCTTTCTGAAGGTTCTTCGCCCTGCATACACCCCTCCAACCAGACATGCTTTATCTACAAATTTGCTGGATGCAGAGTTCAAGTGAAGGTCAAGCAAGTCATATAGAAAGCAGACTGTATTGCAATCATCTCTGATGGGTGGTTGAATGTTCGTGGGCAAGGAATAATTAACTACATCATCTCCACCCCTCAACCAGTATTCTACAAGAGCACAGACACAAGGGACAACAGACACACCAGTCTTTACATTGCAGATGAGCTGAAGGCAGTCATCAGGTATTTGCACTGGTGACAGACATTGCTGCGAACATGAAGGCTCTTTGGTCTAAAGTGGAGGAGTCCTACCCATTGGCTGTACTGCTCATGCATTGAATCTGCTCCTCAAGGACATCATAGCACTGAAAACAATGGATACACTCTACAAGAGAGCCAAGGAAATGGTTAGGTATGTGAAGGGTCATCAAGTTATAGCAGCAATCTACCTCACCAAGCAAAGTGAGAAGAATAAGAGCACCACATTGAAGCTGCCCAGCAACACCCATTGGGATGGTGTTGTCATCATATTTGACAGTCTCCTGGAGGGGAAGGAGTCTCTCCAAGAAATGGCCATTTCACATATGGACAGACCCATCAAGACGATCCTCCTGGATGATGTATTTTCAGAGAGAGTTGTAAGCAGCCTGAAACTCCTGAAACCTATAGCAATGGCCATTGCACGGATTGAGGGAGACAATGCCATCCTGTCTGATGTGCAGACTCTGCTTGCAGATGTAAGAGAAGAAATCTGTACTGCCCTGCCCACTTCACTGTTGCTCCAAGCAGAGGAAACTGCAGTTCTGAAATACATCAAAAAGCGTGAAGACTTCTGCCTGAAGCCCATACACGCCACAGCATGTATGTTGGACCCCAAGTATGCTGGCAAGAGCATCCTGTCTGGTGCAGAGCTCAACAAGGCCTATGGTGTCATCACTACTGTGTCTCGCCACCTTGGCCTGGATGAGGGCAAGGTTCTTGGAAATCTGGCGATGTGTACTTCCAAGCAAGGGCTTTGGGATGGAGATGCAATATGGCAGTCGTGCCAACATATCTCATCAGCCACCTGGTGGAAGGGACTTTGTGGATCTGAGGCTCTTTCCCCTGTTGCCTCCATCATCCTCCAAATCTCACCAACATCTGCCTTCTCAGAACACAACTGGTCCTTGTTTGGGAACACACACACCAAAGCACGCAACAGGATGACCAATACAAGGGTTGAAAAATTGGTGGCTATCCAGGCAAATTTGAGGCTTTTTGAGCCTGACAACGAGCCATCCTCAACAAGGTTGGAAAGTGACAGTTAAGATGAGGCCTCAGAGTCTGATGTTCAAGAGGTGGACATTGAGGAGATCCAGGGAGAAGACATGGAAGCCTGGGAGGAAGACAACCAAAGCTTTAGTTTCTAGACTATAATTTTACGTTTTTACATTGAAAACGATTTTGGGAGACGCGATGGATCATTGGGGATCATTCAATATTTCCTTTTGTTGTTCAGTGAAATCATACCATGTGAAGAGTCAACTCATTTAATTAAAGTTAAATTCATAACTAAAGTGTTTTTTTTATATATTTCTATTGGAAGGATTTAATAATTTGCAATTGTGTCTATTTATGGTATAAGGTAAAAGGTTTATGTTTCTATCTCCATATGATATGGTAAATATATCCAATGCATTTTTGCATATTTAAATGGTATTAATATTAATTTGCATATATTTCCATTAACTCCCAAATATTCCCGTTAATTCCCAGAGAAAGTTTCCTCCTCTGAATAGTCCCCAAAATGTGCAACCCTAGGTGTGAAAAATAGAACAGTTCTGGTCTACCCTATGACACTGTTCTGGTTGGTTCTGGTCTACCCTATGACACAGTGCTGGTCGTACCCCATGACACAGTGCTGGTCGTACCCCATGACACAGTGCTGGTTGTACCCCATGACACAGTGCTGGTTGTACCCCATGACACAGTGCTGGTTGTACCCCATGACACAGTGCTGGTTGTACCCCATGACACAGTGCTGGTTGTACCCCATGACACAGTGCTGGTTGTACCCCATGACACAGTGCTGGTTGTACCCCATGACACAGTGCTGGTTGTACCCCATGACACAGTGCTGGTTGTACCCCATGACACAGTGCTGGTTGTACCCTATGACGGTTCTGGTTCTACCCAATGACACAGTTCTCCCCAGCTGTGCACTTTAGCCTGGTGATATATAATATATTCTACAGGCTCCTATAGATCCCGGGGTGGGGAATGGTGATATGTGATATATAATATATTCTTCAGCCTCCTATAGATCCCTGGGTGGGGACTGGTGATATATAATATATTCTACAGGCTCCTATAGATCCCGGGGTGGGGAATGGTGATATGTGATATATAATATATTCTACAGCCTCTTATAGATCCCTGGGTGGGGACTGGTGATATGTAATATATTCTACAGCCTCCTATTGATCTCTCCCTTTCTCCCTCCCTCACTATTGACCCTGACTCATCCCCTAAACACACCCAGCCCCAGCGCTCATTCCTCCTGCCTGCCCCTTATACCACCTCCTTTACCTAAAGACATGTCCCCTCTCCCCAACCCGGCCAGCACCCTCTCCTCCTTCCTTCCCAGTTCCCCCACCCAACCCTGCTCCCATAGATTCCCCATTAGTCCCCTGCCTTCTAAAGGGGTGGTGGTGGAGGAGGAGGGGGACAGATTCCTGCAGAGAGAAAGAACAAACACAGCAGTGTGTTCCTCCTACTCACGTCTCCTGCTCTCCTCTAGTCTGTGGTTGCTCAGGAACTTCCTCCCTCTGGGGACCCAGGTCCTACCACCACACACACACGCTTCCCAACCCTGCACATACAGAGGCACACCCAGGGCATGCAACCAGCAGCTGCCATGCCTTTCCACCATTTCTGCACACACACGCTGTGCTTAACCTTTCTATGTCCCCTGTCCACCATGGGTCCCCACACACACACACAGACACACACACTACGGCCACTGAGCCACTGTTCAGTAGAACATCTGTTCTGTCCTTCTATACTATCTCTACTCCAACATCTGTGTCTCATTATGGTCTTTTATATATACAGATCACTGAATCCTAACATGTGATACAGGTAACTCAAACTTAAGCATAAATCCTGCATTGATGGGACAGTGTGTTGTGAGTGGGCCATAGTGACAGGTTATGAGGGGTGGAGAAGTAACTGTTATATAGGAACACCCAATAACACACCAACAGAGACTGGTGTAATTCGCCAATTCATTAGGAGGAGTTACGCATGTCGTTTGCTAGAAGAGTTATAGAACCAGATCCAAGGAGTCAATTGATTCCAAATGGCTTCTATGCTCTTGACGCACTTCTTTTCATTCTGAACTACAGGAGTTGATACTCTTGGCAATGGGCAATTCCATGGCAACGGAATTACGCAGAGACTCATATTTTTCACTTTAAAACGTATACCAAACAAAAACCAGTGATTTCAAAGTTTAACAAACCATAGACCTATGTGCACAATAACTACTTTTAACAATTTCCACAGAATATTTTACTAAACACATTTACAGGAAGAACTGTGCAGATACAACGTTTAGTAACAGAATAAAATTATGTTCTATATGATGTGTTCTATATGATACAGTATGTTCTATATGTGTTCTATATGATACAGTATGTTCTATATGATGTGTTCTATAAGATACAGTATGTTCTATATGATACAGTATGTTCTATATGATACAGTATGTTCTATATGATACAGTATGTTCTATATTATGTGTTCTATATGATACAGTGTGTTCTATATGGTATGTTCTATATGATGTGTTCTATATAATACAGTATGTTCTATTTGGTATGTTCTATATGACACAGTATGTTCTATATGGTATGTTCTATATGACACAGTATGTTCTATATGGTATGTTCTATATGACTCAGTATGTTCTATATTATGTGTTCTATATGATACAGTATGTTCTATAGGATGTGTTCTATATGATACAGTATGTTCTATATGATATCAAACCCTTGTTGAAGGAGTAGAGTAAAGTGGACCTGCAGTGTAGTTCAGTGAGATGCAGCCCATTGTGCTGTAATGTTACTACAGCTGAGAGAGAGAGAGAGAGAGAGAGAGAGAGAGAGAGAGAGAGAGAGAGAGAGAGAGAGAGAGAGAGAGAGAGAGAGAGAGACAGAGAGAGAGATCCTTGTGTACTTAGGAAACATGCTCTGGAGATTATCTACCCTGTAGACAAAACATGTGTGTGTGCCTGTGTGGGTGTTCCTCCCTACCTGTTCTTTGGCTTTGGACACCCAGGTTTGGAACAGCAGATCCAGTCTGGACTTGTGGTACTTCCTGGTGGTCTTCACCGCTATGAAAATGTCTTTCAGCTCCAGAGGATTCCTGGACCAAGACCCTCCAGCCCTCACTACACCCTCAGCTCTGTGAAGGAAGTCCCCCTTCGACCCTGTCTGAGAGTCTGTATGCTTCCCAGTGCCCTGGGTGTCACCTCGACCAGCTGTATACACCCAGTCCCCATCCCCAGTCCTCTTGGTCACTCTGGGTGTGCCCTGCCCAATAGAGCCACCATCAATCCCATTACACCCCACTGTCACTTTCCCCATATCTGCCTGGAGAGGAACCGCCAGACGTCCAGGGCGCCGGGCAGGATTGTTGTGGGCCCGGGGCTGGGGCAGGTCCCCCTGATGCTGTGAGGGCTGGAGGGTGGGGATGAGGAGCAACAGGGCACAGAGAGCCAGGGAGAACAGGAAGCAGACCTTGCTGACACCCATCGAGGAGACATGCATCCTGATTGGCCGCTGGAGGGGCCTGTCAGCCGCCAGCGCCAGCTTTGCTCCCCACACCGCTGCGTCTCATCTTTATGTCCTCGCACGGGAACCTGAAGAGACTTCGACACACATCATCATAAGATGACAGGGACACACTTGAGAACATAATCTAGCTGTGTATGGCTACTGGCTCCTGTACTGGGTTAGCCTGAGTGCCAGACAGACCAGTCTGTTTCTGCGTAAAAGGACCAAGATTTTGCTGTACAACTCTATACATATTCCCTCTCAAATGGCAGACGCTATTTCTTCTCAGTCTGACCACTACATTTTGCTGAATTGGCAAAGACATGAATGTAGAGTCTGGACGTTCTCCTCTTGGCACATAGTTACTCATGCCCTGCAATTTGCCAGTCAGTTTATACTTGTCACATTTAATAGCCAGACTTACCTTCAGTGTGTGAGCAATTTCCTGTTTGCTGCTATTTTCAGAGGGAATGATACTTCAACCGGTAACAGATGTCAGTTGTAGGAAGCAGAGGGATGTAATCCAACCCTTTTTTCTTTACTAAAATTAGCCTCCTTAGTGAAATATGAGCTCTTAGCACATATCGATATGTGGATATAGCATGAAGGAGAGAGAATGGTTTATGAATAAGATAGAAATAATTTACAGGAGGGATGTAAATAAATAATCCTAGTGCATACATTTATGTGCCTGGTTTGGGATTATCTAGAACAGTCAAAAATAGAAATATAGCTTTTTTTCTCTGAAGATTAGGGCAATGCAAATCTGCCAGATTGGGGCACTGCCAATAGAAACAGGTCTGACTGCTGTGGGCTCGGTGATTCAACTGTAGAGTTTATAACAAACGTATGAATACAAAAACAACGCGATTATGCAACATTATTGGTTCTTAAAAGGGTCCGTTTAAAGTTTAAATGGATGTTTAGTGTCCATTTCGTGCACGTAGGCTGTCCTACGGTAAACAAAAGAGGCGAGAGTCTGTGGTCTAATCAATTATTTTGAATTAGGCTACACATTATATGAAAATGTAGCTCTTCCTGGTCGATCTTGTGACAATAATGTACAATAACCCCGAGTATATCGATGTACTTAAAACACGTATTATGTGGTGAAGAAAATGGATACATCGTAGGCCTAATACTTACATGGAAAGAAAATAAATCACATGGCTGTGGGTTTTACATCTTCCTCCCAACTGCAACAACAAAACACCAAGGAACTGGATACCAACTATGAATTAAGTTATAATAGATAAAGGTTTTCCAGGCGCTTTTAATGCTCTTCAAGGACCGTCTCTTTTTTTGTCTCCTCGTCTAGACTTTGATTTGATCGGGCTCAAACTCGATATACAACCGCGATTCAAAGTAGCCAAGCTTTGCACTCCGCCAGTCAAGCGCAAGTGAATCAAACAACATAATTTGTTTCCATTGCGATTATAAACTACTTCTGTTTCTCGGATTCCTCTCAAGCCACCTACTATTAACCCCGTGCTTCTTTCTCTCCAAAATAAAATCCTCTGAAACTGAGCGCCCTCTGGCTGGTGATGCTGACCTGGCCCTCGCTACAATATGTAACTTTTTGGGAGACCCGACCAAAATTAGGCGAACTATTAAAATGTTAACCAGGAAATGGCGGAGCCATTTATGTCCCTGTAGCCACCAGCGTAGTAGCCTAGGAGAGTATTCATTACGCCAATTATGTTGTAAAACGTTTCTTAAACGGAAGAAAAGGGAAATAAACTGGGATGGACTTACAGTACTTGCATTTGTCCAATAGAAACTCTCGTTTTAGTTGCCAACTGTTTGGACAAATGCTTACACCCCATTCTACAGCTGTTTCCACTGTGTTGCTATTTTCCCTCTGGATGGAAGGCTGTCCCTAGTAGTGTGACAATGTAAACGGTTGATCTCAAAATGTTATTATTTACAATTTAAGTTATTCATGTGTTCCTTTATGAGCTAACTAGTATCTTAAGGGTTACAAATTAGGCTACCCATCAGTTTGCGACCATGTTTAATACTTTTTTCTTCTGAATCCCGACACATCTGGAGCAGCGCCGTCGTCATTACGTAACGATGTGAACCCACGCGCCGGATGTGATAGCCGCTGTTGCTGCAGGACATCAGCAACGGGAAAAGATGCCTTTGCCTGTGCAAGTATTCAACTTTCAGGTAAGTAATAATCGATTTGAATGCATTTTTATATCGCAACGGTGTGGCGGGGATGCACGTGGAGAAGGCTGGGCCCGGCGTTTGCCTGGGAGCGTGGACAATCCGATAAGCATGAGAACCTTCTAGCATAAATCGAGTAGCTAGCTATCTTGGGCCGCTAGCAGTACAGGCAAGCTAGGCTAAGTTCATATAGTGAAATAGTTAACGCTATAGCGTTATATTTACATTCACTGTTATTCTATACCAACTAGGTGTTAGAATGATCTACTCGTTTTTGAGAAAGGTACATATGCACCTCAGGAAGCTGTTTGCTGGTCATTTATAACTTCAGGCAATTTGACAGTCATGCGGTAACGTTAGTTAGCTAGCTAACTTTGTTATTGTAGCTAGCAAGGTAACGTTAGCATACTTGTTAGTCAGCTAACGTTAATAGTTTAGCAAGCCCTTTTTTATATTGTACATTGTGTCTCCAATGTAATTATCCATTAGGACATAAGTGATCTGGCCACATTGTGGGAGTGTAACGTTAGTGTATACCTATTGATTACCTTGCTACCCTGGTTGCAGACTAGTAGGGATGACCCCATTTAGTCGATTGTTTGGTCGATAACCTGTTGGTCGACCGATATTTCATTAGTCGAGCAGTAACGTTAGTAAAAAAATTATATATATATATACATATACATATATACTGTATATCATGGTGTACAAGACGCCTGTCTGAGTTGACTAACTTGTGGAGGCCGTGGGGATGGCCAGTCCACCACTCTAAGATATGTGCTGCTGAAATTGTATATGGTTATATTACATAAGAACAATGGTGCAACACTCATAAAAAAGAATATTATTTTGTAAAAAATGCGCTTTCTCCCGCGTTGGATAGGGTTTGCTGTTCTGAAACACATCAGTGTGCTATTGAATTGGTGCCATTTCCTAGACCATGTTGCTATGTGTGTAATAGCAAGGTTATAGATGTCACTACAGACAACCTGGTTCGAATACAGACTGTATCACAACCGGGTGTGATTGGAAGTCTCATAGGGCGGCGCACAATTGTCCCAGCGTCGTCCGAGTTTGGCCGGTGTAGGCCGTCATTGTAAATATGAATGCCAAGAGTGTGCAAAGCTGTCAAGACAAAGGGTGGCTACTTTTGAAGAATCTCAAATATAAAATATGTTTGGATTTGATTTTTTGGTTCCTGCATGATTCCATATGTGTTATATCATAGTTTTCATTTCTTCACTATTATGTAAAAAAAAAAAAATACATGAATAAGTAGGTGTGTACAAACTTTTGACTGGTACTGTATATCTACAGAAATAAGACAAATCCTGCTTCTGTTTCCTGTTTGAGTGTTTGTTTAATAGCCTACTAATTCCGTGAGCACCAAGCCCCACACAATGACATGTTAAGAAAACAATTTCACAAATGCGTCTGTTTTTAATCTTTGCTTTGCTGTAATAAAGGCTTTACACTTTTTTTCCGTTAGAACAGCCTTTCTGGTATTACTTATAATTTATTTGGTGTTTACACTGTTTCAAATTATATTAATAATAATAACAACAAACATTTTTCCTTCTTATTGTTATTGTTATCATCATTATAATAATAAGTAATGTTATCATTAGTAGGCTTAGTATAGAAGCCTTGTATAACAACCATTGATTGAGCTGTAGGCCTAAGAGCGCGTCCTGTTTATTCTTAATACCGTAACTTACTTGGGCCTATATTTCAATACTTCTATAGGATACTGTATCCAATCATTCATTCGTTCATGTCATCACACAGCACGAATCATTCGTGATTTTGAAATGCAATCAAGCATTTTAGTTTTATAATTAAAATAAAGCGAGCCTTAAATAGTTAGCTAAAACAATAAATAAACAGTTCCATTTCAGAAATTTCATTCACGAATGAATACAACTGTTTTTAGTCTTTGCTGTAATAAAGGCTTTATAATTTATTTATTTTTTTACAACAGACTCTGTGGTACGCTTAGAATTTTTTCAGTGTTGTTTACATTGTTCAAAATGGTGTTTACATTGTTCAAAATGGTCAGATAAATTATATTGTAATCTAACGGCACCTGTTTGGCACACATAATATGCAACCAGAGAGCAGAGGTTGAAGGAATAGGGAATGTTTTCCTCAACAAATTAGGGATTTCAATCAGAAATGATATTATGTTGCTGCTTCAGCAAGCAGCAAGTCTGATCCCGGACTGGCACAATCAAATCAATTACTGGTCAGACTCCCTCTAGGTCGACCAATATTTTTTTTTAGGTGGGGGTACAGCCCTATTGCAGAAAGTCAGTATTCCTCTCATTGAATGTTCCACACTGTTATATGACACTTATCAATGGATGTCCTTTCTTCTTCAGGGGGTTGTGGAGCCCATGCAGATAGATGCTGACCCACAGGAGGACCAGCAGAATGCACCAGATGTCAACTATGTAGTGGAAAACCCCACACTGGTATGAATCTATCCAGGGTGTCCTTCCTACTGACATTGTAAAAGCCCACTTGTTTCATGTAGACTGGACTCCAATACCACACAAATGACATGTTTCTACTGAGATCAAATTAATCTATAGAATGGGTATGCAGACTATGGAGGAAGAAATCAACCTTTTTAGGTCTCACTGAGGTGTGTGTGTCTGTTTTTCTCTCTCTGTAGGACCTGGAGCAGTATGCGTCCAGCTACTGTGGTCTGATGCGCATTGAGAGGCTGCAGTTCATAGCAGAGCACTGTCCCCAGCTCCGGGCCGAAGCCTTGAAGATGGCCCTGTCCTTTGTTCACAGGACCTTCAACGTTGACGTGTACGAGGAGATCCACCGCAAACTCACAGAGGCCACCAGGTACGTGTAGCTGTACCACAGCCCTAGCTTAGCCTGTTGATGTACCACAGCCCTAGCTTAGCCTGTTGGTGTACCACAGCCCTACTTTAGCCTGTTGGTGTACCACAGCCCTACTTTAGCCTGTTGATGTACCACTACCCTAGCTTAGCCTGTTGGCGTAGCTGTACCACAGCCCTAGCTTAGCCTGTTGATGTACCACAGCCCTAGCTTAGCCTGTTGGTGTACCACAGCCCTACTTTAGCCTGTTGATGTACCACTACCCTAGCTTAGCCTGTTGGCGTAGCTGTACCACAGCCCTAGCTTAGCCTGTTGTTGGTTTAGCTGTAGCACAGCCCTAGCTTAGCCTGTTGTTGGTTTAGCTGTAGCACAGCCCTAGCTTAGCATGTTGTTGGTTTAGCTGTAGCACAGCCTTAGCTTAGCCTGTTGTTGGTTTAGCTGTAGCACAGCCCTAGCTTAGCCTGTTGTTGGTTTAGCTGTACCACAGCCCTAGCTTAGCCTGTTGTTGGTTTAGCTGTAGCACAGCCCTAGCTTAGCCTGTTGTTGGTTTAGCTGTAGCACAGCCCTTGCTTAGCCTGTTGATTTAGCTGTAGGACAGCCCTAGCTTAGCCTGTTGTTGGAAAGTGTGTTTTGTTATTTTCTTTGAGTGTTTGATTCATTTGAGGTGTGTGTGTGTGTTCAGAGAGGTCCAGGTGGCTCCAGATGCCATTGTGGAGGGTGGGGCAGTGGACCCCCCTCCTCTGGACACAGCGTGGGCAGAGTCGACCAGGAAAAAGGCCCTGCTCAAACTGGAGAAACTGGACACTGACCTGAAGAACTACAAAGGCAACTCTATCAAAGAGAGCATACGGTGGGTGGGAGAATTAACGGTTGTTAGCACCAAGTAGATAATAAATCAAATCCTCACCTCCGAGAGGATCGACCTGAGTAAGGTGCTGGATTGATTTGTAAATCTTGATCACTGAGTAGTTGACTAGTAGTAATAGTTTTTAATGTAAGGTAATTTTCAATGAATAGTTGTAAAGTTAATTTGTAGATTAGTCATTCTGGTAGTGTTTTGTTCAGGCCAAAGGGGGAGAAACAGACATTTTCCTTTCCTGCCTTCTCTTCCTACATTTGGCATTTTAGTAATTTAACAGATGCTCTTATCCAGAGCGATTTACAGGAGCAATTATGGTTAAGTGCCTAGCTCAAGTACACATCGACAGATTGTTCACCTAGTCAGTTACTGGCCCAACACTCTTAAGCACCTGCTACTGACCCGAACCCCTCTGGTACTGACCCGAACCCTCTTAATAATATTTATTTCAGGCGGGGTCATGATGATCTTGGGGACCACTACTTGGACTGCGGTGACCTCAGCAACGCCCTCAAGTGCTACTCCAGAGCCCGAGACTACTGCACTAGCGCCAAGCATGTCATAAACATGTGTCTTAATGTCATCAAGGTATGTCATCATTATAGTTAGTGGTCAATGTTCGGATGTATTGTCCAGAGGGCAGAAAAGATAAGTTCTTCTCTCGTTCTCTCTCCCTCACTCATGCTTTCTCCGTGATCTAATTAACTCCAGTGACTAACACTAGAGGGCAGTCTTGATATTTGTGTCCTATAGGGTTTCTTACTGAAATGAGTGTGTTTTCATCTATCAGGTTAGCGTCTACCTCCAGAACTGGTCCCACGTCCTTAGTTATGTGAGCAAAGCCGAATCCACTCCAGAGATAGCAGAGGTAAGTCATGGGTTCCTCTGAGAGAGAGAACTTAAGTCTTCTTCTGTCTTCTAAAAGACAAACCCAGAAGTGTTCTTCTTTACTGAGGGAATAGCTTGTTCTTTACTGAAGGAATATGTTTGTTCTTTTTGTTTCAGCAACGAGGGGAGAGAGATTGCCAGAGTCAGTCAGTCCTCACCAAATTAAAATGTGCTGCAGGTAATTCCCTCTATCTTTGTTGCGGTACAACGAGATACAATGAGGGCTCTATTTTCAAACACACTATTTTCAAACGCACGCTCTTTGGCAATTTCGGCAGGCGCTCTGCTATTTTCCAACTCTGGCACCAGGGTCGGTAAGTCACCGGTTGGAGGGGTGGAAATATTTTAGGTGTGTCCTTAAACGTGCGCCAATGTGCCAATTTCAAGCAGCGCTACTGGTGATATTTAAGACTCACCAAAAGCTGTTATCTGTAACGTAATTGGTTATGGCATCGATTTTGCCAGCGGAGGCGCATAGTAGCCTAGTCTTCCACTTTCATCTGTTGCACCTAACTGTCAAATCGCAGGAATTCCGATCACTATCATCGTAGCCAAGGCTATTAGCCTGTTCGTTTGTTTACCTTTCACGTGGCAAAGTCTCTTACAGGCCATATCAATGGCTATGGTAGGGTAATCTTATTATAACATATGTCCAATTGTCCATGGCTCGAACATGCAGTGCATTTTCAAAATGCCAATGCAATGTGTGTAAATGAATATTTCCATGTTAAAGCCAATTGGCTACATGTGTGTTGTAACTAAGCCTATTGTAGGGTTAGTGTATAATATTTAATAAACTATCTTCGATGGATAGGACAAATATCCATGCCTCCTGCCATAGAAATCAAATCAAATCAAATTGACTTACATGTTTAGCAGATGTTATTGCGGGTGTAGAGAAATGCTTGTGTTCCTAGCTCCAACAGTACAATAGTATCTAACAGTTTCACAACAATACACACAAATCTAAAGGAATGGAATTAATAATATATAAATATTTGGACGAGCAATGTCGGAGCGGCATAGACTAAGATACAATAGAATACAGTATATAAATATGAGATGTGTAATGCAAAATATGTAAACATTATTAAAGTGACTAGTGTTCCATTATTATGGCCAGTGATTTCAAGTCTATGTATATATGGCAGCAGCCTCTAAGGTGCTAGTGATTGATATTTAACAGTCTGATGGCCTTAAGCTGTTTTTAAGTCTCTCTGTCCCAGCTTTGATGCACCTGTACTGACCTCGCCTTCTGGATGATAGCGGGGTGAACAGACAGTTGCTCTGGTGGTTGTTGTCCTTGATTATCTTTTTGGCCTTCCTGTGACACTACACTCTGGAGAGCCCTGCGGTTGTGGGCAGTACAGTTGCCGTACCAGGTGGTGATACAGCCCGACAGGATGCTCTCAATTGTTTATCTGTAAGGGTTTTAGGTGCCAAGCCAGATTTCTTTAGCCTCCTGAGGTTGAAGAGGCGCTGTTGCGCCTTTTTCACCACACTGTCTGTGTGTGGACAATTTCAGTTTGCCAGTGATGTGTATGCCAAGGAACTTGACGCTTTCCACCTTCTCCACTGCGGTCCCATCGATGTGGATAGGGGCGTGCTACCTCTGCTGTTTCCTGAAGTCCACAATCAGGTCCTTCGTTTTGTTGACGTTGAGAGAGAGGTTATTTTCCTGGCCCCACTGCCAGGGCCCTAACAGAGGGACAGTGTTAAATTAACACACTGCTTAGTGTAAAGCCTTATTTGCATATTTCCCAGAGTGCCTTGCCTTTTGAATGAATTGTAGAGTTACCACCATTATCGTTTTTGTTAGAGAAATGGATGTTGCATTCATACATTTTTAGTCCTGTGGACTTCAGTCAACATTAAAATGTTATTATTTAAAGGCCCAATGCAGCCATTTTTATATCAAATAATTTCTGGGTAACAATTAATTACCTTACTGTAACAGTTTTACATTAAAATTGACAAAAATAGCTTGTTAGCAAAAAAATATTTCTCAAGCAAGAATTTTAATAGGGCTGTCTGGGAGTGGTCTGAGGTGGGGAAAGAAAAAATTAAAACTAGTTGTTATTGGGAGAGAGGTTTGGAACTATTGTTTTTGATTTATTAAATTTCAAATTACAATACAATAGCAAATACACATATAGGACATCACTACAAGTATATATTTTTTCTTAAGAAACATACAATAACATTTAAAGTAAAGCAAATGAATAAAAACACTACACATTTCAAAAGTTAAAGTACTTCAAATAAAATAAATATAATAAAGTCAGGGGCTACAGTTGTATAAACTTATAGAGTTTTAAGAATATACATTTCAAATAGTTGTTTTTGTGTATGTAAAATTTAAAAAATATTGAAACAAACAATTCTAAAAATCAACCAGCAATAGAGAATGCTGGTTAATTTGACAATGATGGGTGTGATTTTGGTTCAGCTCTTGCATTAACACCAACACTGGGGTTCTTTTACAACAATGAGTGTTAATTTAACACACTGAAAAATCAACACTAGGTAACAATAGCCAATTTGCTGTGTACTAAGTGTTTTCACCTGTTCTCTAGAAGGCATAAAAACACACTAACAACAGATGCCAACCTTCAACAAACACACTAACAACAGATGCCAATCTTCAACAAACACACTAACAACAGATGCCAACCTTCAAAGGGTGCAGACGCTCATGCTAATGATTTATTTAAATTAAAAATGTGTCGTAACTTTGTCTCATTAAAGTGGTTAATTACCTACTATGTCTAATTATTGGATTAAATTAATCCTGCAATACTTAGCGCATTAGGAATCCTTGGGCACCACGGAAATAAGTTTATTTCTACTGAGTTTCCACTTTCCGAATTGAACTCCGATGTATTGTCCTCTCTTTCGATATATAGCAAACCCTTGTTTAATGTCTGTTGCCTAATCAATCTCGTTCTAAACGTCGTAGAACCCCGTAAATCCGCACAAACCCCAGCCAACTAATCCTTCTGTAATACAATAATTGGTTTAATGATTTATTTACTAACTAAATGAGAATACAGGATACACACAGTAATGGGTTGTAAAATATGGTTCTCATACAATGAAACTTAATATGATAACGGGTCCCTAGTGGACCAACGCAGTATGACACTTGTTAAACACGATGGAGGGAGAGAGCGAGAGAGAGATCTAGGAAGAGAAACACCCTTCAGTACATTTGGAGACTACACTTAGTTAGCCCTAATACCTTGCCCGCACTGCCACTTTATGGGTCGAAATGTAAATGCTTGTATTTACTTTGTTGAAGGCCTCCGTTGAATATCTTGGTTGTCCACATCAGGTGGTCTGATCTCTGGTTCTCTGGTATAAGTCTCTGATTGTCCACAAGATGTCCTTTCTTTTCGTTGTCTGTTCCCTCAAACTCGTTCCTGAAGAATTTGGTCTTCTGAGGGCGGCCAATCAGCCATGGTAGATGCTCCCTTTGATGGGGATGAAAGCAGTGTAGACCTTCCGATGACTTAGAAGAGAGTAAACGTGGTGATTCTGCTCGAATCCACCTACTTAGATACAGTTCTCGACCGTAGCATTGATTGTTCCATAAGAATATTTTGTTGGAACCTTGTGTTGTCTTTTTGGGGTCGTGACTTATCGTAGACCTTCGGCTGCAGCGCGAAGTCCTCCTAGTCAAGATAGTTTATTTGAGTCTCAAAGGTTTATACCTTTGTGGGCGGAACAGGGTGTTTCTGTCATTTATGACCTTATCTGAATTTCCTGAGCATAGCTTGGAAAGGCAAGGCATTAAGAATTACTATGATCTTGTTTAAACAACTAAAATCACAGTTTTATCGTCACAAAAACATTCTCTTTAATCTGAATATGTCCTTATTTACACAGGATGAAAACTCTTAAAGTTACAATGTTTTTGTCCTGACAACTTCATTTATCTTTTAATGACATCACAGAATCGACATTCATATTCATACGCCAACAGTCCTCATTTTCTCAATTTCGTATAAAAGTAATCATGTTCCAATGTCTCTTTTCATAGGCATAAAGTTTTGGTCTTAAGTGAAATTCTAACAAAGAGTCATAAACTTTGGGCATTTTCCCTTTTTTTGGCTGGGGGAGATGAGATGGCTCCATCACATGACCAGTTAACTTCAAGTCATGTCAAATGTATTAGTTTTAAACCGACTAATCCATTGTGCTTTTACCACGTTTTCTCCCCATACACTGTTACAGGATAATTTGACCTCTCGTTCTTTCTCATTGTTCCTCCTCCCCATCTTTGTCTGTCTCTGTCTCCCAGGCCTAGCTGAGCTGGCCTCCAGAAAGTACAAACAAGCAGCCAAGTGCTTCCTGCTGGCCTCCTTCGACCACTGTGACTTCGCTGAGGTTAGTCTGCTTGTCTGTGACTTCGCTGAGCTTAGTCTGCCTGTCTGTGACTTCGCTGAGGTTAGTCTGCCTGTCTGTGACTTCGTTGAGGTTAGTCTGCCCGTCTGTGTGTGTAGTATCTTAAAGGTGAAGTCTGTGACTTCCCTGAGTTGTCTTAGTCTGCCTTTTTAAAGGTGAACTCTGTACCTTCACAGTCCCCTGTGGCCGGAGAAAGTAAGAACATGCATAGAAAACAAAATGTTGCTGTTGATGAACGGGGATAGTTTTCCATTATGTGTTATTGATTATCAACAATTGCTACTAGATAAATGCTAATTCATGTTTCTGTTGATGTTCCAACCTCCTGTACTGCATGGCGGTATTGATTATGTGTCTTCAGCTCCTGTCCCCCAGTAACGTAGCTGTGTATGGAGGGATGTGTGCCCTCGCCACCTTCGACAGACAGGAGCTACAGAAGAACGTCATCTCAAGCAGGTTTGTGTGTGTGTGTGCGCGAATGCATGTGTATCTGCTGTATAAACTGTGTTCATGTATAGTAATTGAGTTGTCCTGCCATCCACCATCTTTGATTCATGTCTTTATGTCCTCCCAGCTCCTTTAAATTATTCCTCGAGTTGGAACCTCAGGTCCGTGACATCATCTTTAAGTTCTACGAGTCAAAGTATGCTTCCTGTCTCAAAATGCTGGACGAGATCAAGGTGAGAGTTATGTGTTTAATGATGAATTAATGTGAATAACACAAACAGGTAGCTGAAACGGGAATTAAACAAATTAACTAAAGCAAGTAACATGATTTGATAGGTTGAAAACTATTATGTATTTTCATTATGTTGATGATGTTGATAACCCGTGTTTGAAAGATGTCCTAAATGTAGACTGCCTCTCTTTTCTCTCAGGATAACCTGCTGTTAGACATGTACCTGGCCCCCCACGTACAGACCCTCTACACACTGATCAGGAACAGAGCCCTCATACAGGTGAGACAGACGGGACTGGACGGGTGAGACTGACGGCACTGGACGGGTGAGACTGACGGCACTGGACGGGTGAGACTGACGGCACTGGACGGGTGAGACTGACGGCACTGGACGGGTGAGACGGACGGGACTGGACGGGTGAGACAGACGGGACTGGACGGGTGAGACAGACGGCACTGGACGGGTGAGACTGACGGCACTGGACGGGTGAGACTGACGGCACTGGACGGGTGAGACGGACGGCACTGGACGGGTGAGACGGACGGCACTGGACGGGTGAGACGGACGGGTGAGACGGACGGAACTGGAGGGGTGAGACGGACGGGACTGGAGGGGTGAGACGGACGGGACTGGAGGGGTGAGACGGAGGGGACTAGAGGGGTGAGACGTGAGACGGATGGGACATTCGAGACAGACCGGACGGGTGAGACGGAAGGGACAGGAACACTTTTCCTTCAGTTCTCCATATAATGCTGAACATCACCATGGAGTATTCTGTTGTCTTCCTTGTAAACTCACAACTACGGGAGAGTTCTAATAATCCATTTGTCAATCAAGGGCTTCCCCATCAATTCTTAAAAAAATAGGCAATGAATGAATCTGGAGGGAAAGAATGTGATACAAATCCTTTCTCTCTCTGCCAGACTTTTAGCTCAGGCAGCGATCAAAACTACATTGAGCTGAGGAATGATTCTAACCCCTGGGGGCAAACATCTATAGGGGATGAGTCCCAAACGGCACCCTATTCCCTATATAGTGTACTACTTTTGACCATAGCCCCAGGGTGTCAATTGGCTGCCACTTGGAACAACCAGTGTTAACTGGCCTAGCAGATAGTGGATGGACAACCAGGGTTAACTGGACTAGCAGGTAGTGGATGGACAACCAGGGTTAACTGGACTAGCAGGTAGTGGATGGACAACCAGGGTTAACTGGACTAGCAGGTAGTGGATGGACAACCAGGGTTAACTGGACTAGCAGGTAGTGGATGGACAACCAGGGTTAACTGGACTAGCAGGTGGTGGATGGACAACCAGGGTTAACTGGACTAGCAGATAGTGGATGGACAACCAGGGTTATGGGTGGATGGCTGAATATGTACACTATACATATGACGGTTGGGATGAGGGTGTGAGTTACGCCGCAGTGGGATGACGGTTGGGATGAGGGTGTGAGTTACGCCGCAGTGGGATGGCGGTTGGGATGAGGGTGTGAGTTACGCCGCAGTGGGATGACGGTTGGGATGAGGGTGTGAGTTACGCTGCAGTGGGATGACGGTTGGGATGAGGGTTTAAGTTACGCTGGTGTAATGTTATTTAGAAGGTTGTCAATTTAATAATTTACTGTGTACGGTAATGAACATGAAACATTGAGCAGGTTCTGTCCCCTGCTCCCTTAGTGGGTGTGTTTGCAGTAACGTCTACACTGTTTTGTTTGGGTGTAGTGGTGTGGGTGCAGACAGTACCTCTGTATTTTTTGTGTGGATGTAAGACTAAGATGTTAACGTGTGTATGTGTGTCAGTATTTCAGCCCGTACGTGTCTGCAGACATGACTAAGATGTCCCAGTCCTTCAACACTACAGTGTTAGCTCTGGAAGATGAACTGACGCAGCTCATACTGGAGGGACTTATCAACGCACGTATAGATTCACACAGCAAGGTAACACACACATGCATATAGATTCACACAGCAAGGTAACACACACACGCATATAGATTCACACAGCAAGGTAACACACACACACACACGTATAGATTCACACAGCAAGGTAACACACACACACACGTATAGATTCACACAGAAAGGTAACACACACGTATAGACTCTCACAGCAAGGTAACACACACACACACACACACGTATAGAGTCTCACAGCAAGGTAACACACACACACACACACGTATAGAGTCTCACAGCAAGGTAACACACACACACACACACACACACACACGTATAGACTCTCACAGCAAGGTAACACACACACACACACACACACACACACACACACACACACGTATAGAGTCTCACAGCAAGGTAACACACACGTATAGATTCACACAGCAAGGTAACACACACACACGTATAGACTCTCACAGCAAGGTAACACACACACGTATAGAGTCTCACAGCAAGGTAACACACACACACACACACACGTATAGACTCTCACAGCAAGGTAACACACACACACACACGTATAGAGTCTCACAGCAAGGTAACACACACGTATAGATTCACACAGCAAGGTAACACACACACACGTATAGAGTCTCACAGCAAGGTAACACACACGTATAGATTCACACAGCAAGGTAACACACACTCAAGAGTCAAGACACATATTCCCCCCCCATCTCTTTCTCTCTCTCACACACACACACACACGAGATGAGCTCAGATCACTCTTTCATTGTCTAACTGCTTACAGTCTTAGAACACAGTATGCTGATTTGACAGTGACCCAAATGGTTTGTCACAGCGCTTTTATCCCCAGCCTGTCTCTCTCTTCAATTCTCTCTTTGAGATGTCAAGCGCCTTTCTCTACAGACAGACTATGAAGTACTCTCTCTCCTCATCTCAGATCCTGTATGCGCGGGATGTCGATCAGCGGAGCCACACGTTTGAGAAGTCGATCCACATGGGCAAAGAGTTCCAGAGGCGAGCTAAAGCCATGATCCTACGAGCTGCCGTGCTGCGTAACCAGATACATGTCAAGGTACTGCTGTGCACAGGGTCTCCCAGGGGTTTTCTGCCTTCCTTCTCTTTACTCTTCTCCCTATGGGATATGGACATCCCTCTCAATGGCCTTTCTTTCTTTGACATCCATGCCTCAATCAGCCTCCCTTTTAAGTGTACTATCTCTCTCTTCTTTCCCTTTTCCCATCTCTGCTTTGTCTTCCTTTCATTTTCTCTCTCGTTCCCCTCTCTCTCGTTCCCCTCTGGTCCACCCCGTTCTCTCTCCAGGCCGCCCTCCCCCCTCCTCTCTCAGCCGCCCACCACAGCTCATTTCCACACATCAGGGGTTCTGAAATAAAATACCTTAGATTCAGAGGAGTCTCTGTCCCTCTCTCCCCAGTCTCTCCCTCTGTCCCCAGTCTATACCATACTATTACAGTAGAATAGTTCCCAACTCAACACTTTAATATTGTATGCTTTGTACCTTTTTGCTTTCACACATTCAGGTAACTGCCAAAACAAAAGAGAGACCAACAAAGGGTTTTAATAGACTGGTTAGCTGACATCGTCACAAAAACAACGCTCCAATGGGGCAGAAGGCTGTGTGTTGTGATTCTGGATGGCCAGATACCTAGCCACAATGACAAGAAGCTGCCATGTGGGGAATCGTAGATGGCTCGTTTCAGCTAGTTTTATCTGTCAGGTCAAGGCTAATATTGCTCTACTCTGAGAAGAGGGGGGAGAACGTAGAGGAGAAAAAAACACAAGGAAATCGCGGTAGCAGGCAGTTGTACCGATTTCTCAAACACAGAAAGCTAACACAGTATGATGCCGGTCTCCTTGTTAATTCAGCAACTTACTGAGATTACCCGAAACTTGCTAGTTTCACGCAGGAAAAAATATAAAACGGATATGAAATAATCTTGCTGCGTTTTGTAAACGCAGATCTAAAATGGTTATTGTAATTTCTGCTCGGCATCAGATTAATATTGTGCTTCAGTTGCACTTCTACACTCTGAGAATCCATGAACGGACATTCTATCAGCTGCAACTGATGTACAGGGTGACCAACACTTCTAGTGGGTGAGGGTTTAGGGAGTGACATTTATCACTAGATATGAACTGTTTGGATCTCCTCAGATATACACCCCCGGTCAAAAGTTTGGATATTACTCATTCAAGGATTTTTCTTTATTTGCACTATTTTTTACATTGTAGATTAAAAGTGAAAACGTCAAAACTATGACATAACACATATGGAATCATATAGTAACCAAAAAAGTGTTAAACAAATCAAAATAAATTGTATATTTGAGATTCTTCAAATAGCCACCCTTTGCCTTGATGACAGCTTTGCACACTCTTTGCATTCTCTCAACCAGCATCACCTGGAATGCTTTTTCATCAGTCTTGAGTTAGTTTCCACATATGCTGATCACTTGTTGGCTGCTTTTCCTTCACTGCGGTGCGGTTCATCCCAAACATCTAAATTTGGTTGAGGTTGGAACCAAAAATCTAAAATGTTTGGTTCCACCGGTCTAATGTCCATTGCTCATGTTTCTTGGCCCGAGCAAGTCTCTTCTTCTTATTGGTGTCATTTAGTAGTGGTTTCTTTGCAGCAATTTGACCATGAAGACCTGATTCACACAGTCTCCTCTGAACAGTTGATGTTGAGATGTGTCTGTTTCTTGAACTCTGAAGCATTTATTTGGGCTGCAATCTGAGGCTGGTAACTCTAATTAACTTATCCTCTGCAGCAGAGGTATTTCTGGGTCTTCCATTCATGTGGTGGTCCTCATGAAGCTGGTGGTCCTCATGAAGCTGGTGTCATCCTCAATTATGTAAATGCATTATATCCACATGTGGCTGTATTGTTTTGAATTGGTAAATACATTTCATCAAATCACAACCGATGTAAGGTATTTATAGAAACAACAAAACAGCTTGCAGCCTCTGGCTGGCTGTGGTTAGCTGGTAGGTGGCAGGCCGAATTTGAGATTAGAGCAATTCCTCTTTCAAATTAGCTCATGGCTAGATGGTTTGCCTAGGGCTTTATATCTGTCCTCTGAGTGGTGGTTAAACACCAGAGATGCAAAAGCAGCCTGCCGAGGGCTTATAGCAGTCCGCTGAATGGGGGCTACCCGCCAAAGATGCAAATCACATCTTTAACTGCGAACTCCACTCGCCTGCTTGCGATAGGAATTTATAGCCTTGGGCAGAGCAACAGTGGAAAATAGCAAGCTGGGGGAACTTGCTATTTATGGGTAGATACACTGAACAAAAATATAAACACAACATGTAAAGTGTTGGTCCCATATTTCATGAGCTGAAATAAAAGATCCCAGAAATTTTCCAGATTCACAAATAGCTTATTTCTCTCAAATTTTGTGCACAAATGTGTTTACATCCCTATTAGTGAGGATTTCTCCTTTGCCAAGATAATCCATCCACCTGACAGGTGTGGCATATCAAGAAGCGGATTAAACAGCATTATCATTACACAGGTGCACCTTGTGCTGGGGACAATAAAAGGCCACTCTAAAATGTGCAATTTTGTCACACAACCCAATGCCACAGATGTCTCAAGTTTTGCTTAGGAGTATATCTGTCTAATAAAGCCCTTTTTGTGGGGGAAAACTCATTCTGATTGGCCTAATGACTTTATTTCAATTGACTGATTTCCTTATATGAACTGTAGCTCAGTAAAATCTTTGAAATTGTTGCATGTTGCGTTTATTTTTGTTAATGTATTTTCTGTGAAGGAAAACTATAGGTGCACGCCCCTGATCACTCTATTGAACAAAAAAACACTGACTTGTAATATAAAATGCGACCCCTGTCAATACACAGCTGGACTCATCTGCTCCCGCGTTCTCCCGTTGTGCTATTTACAAACAAACACGTGACTAGCTCAACTGTTCTGGGGAACTAAGTATGCTTCATAATGTAAAATGAAGAACGCGATCTGCTTTATCTCCTAATGTATTGCACAAGTTGACTCCAGGTATTTACTTAAAAAGTAGCTACGAATATAATCGTTTTTGGGAAAAACTTCAAAGAAATAGTTTCAGCGGTTTTGAAGGTATTGAAAAACCATCCCGTGGCTATTATTCAATACCACGGTATACCGCCCAAGCCTTATAGCCAAAATAATGGCCTGCCCAGCATTTTTATACATGACCCATAGCGTAATGCTATGTTAATTTTTTAACTCAGGAACCACACCTGTGTGGAAGCACCTGCTTTCAATATCTTTTGTATCCCTCATTTCCTCAAGTGTTTCCATTATTTTGGCAGTTACCTGTAAAATGTTATTTCGTCTGAAGACTGGTAAACACATCAGCATGCAGGATGAGAATGAAGATCTCTTTTTCCCTATCTTTGATTATAGAGAATGTCCACCACTCAACCTTGTTTTTCCCGCCCCCTCTCTCTTTCTCTCTCTCCCTCCCTCTCTCCCTTTCTCTCCAGTCTCCTCCCAGAGAGGGCAGCCAAGGTGAACTCAACTCTGCCAACAGCCAATCACGAACAAGCACCAACATGTGAACATTCCCATGAGACCTCTGTCTTACAGGAAGTTACCATGTCATGGAGTTCCGCCAGGGGGACCTAGCACCCCTCCACACCCAGCCCTCCATCTCTGAGGATCAGTGCTGCATCTGCCCGCTGAAAGAAACATACAAACTAAAACGTCAACTTTATAGGCTGCGACTGAAATGGCACCCTTATTCACTAAATAGTGCACCATGTTTGGAACATAGAGCTGTGGTCAACTGTAATAGATTAGATAGATAGATAGATAGATAGATAGATAGATAGATAGATAGATAGATAGATAGATAGATAGATAGATAGATAGATAGATAGATAGATCCCTGTGGGGAAATTACTTTATCAAGCAGCTACGAAAAACACAGGGCAGGTGCAAAATGCCAGAACGAAATACACAAGACAGACACATGATACATTGTGCGGCAGTATGAGAAAGTACAAAAATACACTAAGTCTGGAGTATGAGTGCACTATATAGTGAATAAGGGTGCCATTTTGGAAACAGCCTAGGACTTTGTTCATGTGAGAGGTGAACGTGATCGCCTGTGTAGACTGAAGACTTGATGAGCAACGTGTGTGTGTGTGTGTGGCGCTGTCTCATCTCAGTACTGTCCTCTTTTTTTTCCTTTTGTATAGGATGCACTTTTCTTCCCTCTAGTTCTTTCTCATGATGACAGAATTTGACTCCACCCACTAAGGATTAAACAGAACACACACACACACTTAAGAACCAATGTTCACAAGATCTGATTTTAAAATAAATATGTATGATAATTAGAAGCTTGGTCAGGACTTTTTTTGTCAACTTCTCTCAATATGCCTTTATTTTTTTATTTTTTTCTCCAGTTGCACAATAAGCCGATTTCAGACACACACAGACCCCTCCTTAACATGGTTTATTTATGACCACTAAAGCACAGAATGCTGATACTAATAAAACAACGTATTTTAGAGGAAGAATGCACTGAATTTCAATGATATGATTTTGATTCGATTTATTCGGATCCCCATGGTGACACCTAGTCTTACTGGGGTCCAAGATAAAACGAAGAAGACATTACAGACCAAATACTTTACAATTGAAATACATTTAAAAACATTAACATGTAGTTCATGTGCATCTATCAGTTACCAGACTGTTTTGTTCCGAGATATTTGGCCGGATCCTGTACCTCGTGGTTTGAAAAATAATTCTACATTTGTTCAATGTAATAATTGTAATAAAAGCGATCAAAGTTCATTCGAGTTGACTTTTTAAAAGATTATCAGCCCGGGTCTGAGGGAGTAAAATGTAGGCAAGCAATAAACATTTCAGAACAACTATGGCTGAATTATTATCCTTACACTTTCAAAAATACTAGTCGAATAAGACAAGGGAGAGATGACGAATTTTGGCAAAGAGATTTATTTATAGACTAATACACTTGAAACAAATAGCCAAACCGAAAACTGCAGACATTACTAGTGCCTCCCCTGTGATCAAACCACGCATAAACATTCAAATGAAATGCAGCCTAACGTGACCATTGACAGCTGCCTTGAAGGAAAGGCCACAAATAAAAAATGCTTTCCGCTACTAAGATCAGTGAAATGTACGCTAAACTGACAACGGAGTGAAGAGCAGAAATCTTAACTATCAAGCAAGTCGCAGCAATTAACAACTGAGTTGTATGCTATATAAAATGGGAGTTCCATGCATGCATGGCTCTTTATAATATTGTACGTTTCCTTTAATTAGTTTTGGACCTGGGGACTGAAAAGCGTATATTTGTATTTTCCTAGTTCAAAGTAATTTAGATATAGATCTGGGCCCGTATCCCTAAAGATTCTGAGAATCCTCTCAGAGAGCTCCTAACTTAACCTAAAAATTCCTTGCCAGGAGTTTTAGCTTAGAAGTGATTCCAGAACATTTTCAGTGAACTCTGAGCAAGGAATGGATGGAGAATCCTATCTTAGTGAGGAGGTGTTGTTGACCCCGTTGCTAGGTATGAGTCATCATTTCAAAAGCCGTGATTGGTTGATCCTACAAGTTTGATGAAAATGAAGTTTTGGTGATAATGAGCAAAGGATGTACCCTCAAATCAATAAACATAATTATACACTCTAATCTTATGCAGACTGTAATTGTAAATAATATTTCACATTCAAGAAAATATCTGGAAAATGAATAGTAAGCTGTAGGGGTTATAGCCTAACATTAATACCATCACAAGTTCTCAAATGACATGGGGCTACAGCTTGCCTGAAATGTAAATTTGTGAAGTTTGCCCTGTAAGGCAGTCCACTCTGGGCTAGGTTCCCCTGTGGAATGTGAATATCTTCTTCACCACCATCCTCATCGTTGTCTTCATCCTCATCGCCATCCTCCAGAGGTTCTGCAATCTGTCTAACCTTGCAAATATTGTGTAATATTGCACAGGCTATGATGACTTTGCTGACTTTTTCAGGCCTCAGCCGCACCTCTCCGTGGAGAACATGAAAGCGCCTCTTAAGCTGGCCTATGCCACGCTCCACCACCGCTCTTGTTGTCTTGTGGGCCCTACAATAGAATACAGACCTTTAATTATTTAATGGAAATATTGCACTACTTGGATGCTCTAACATATTGCTTGCATTTCATTTCCATGATTTTTGTATTGTTTGGCTTACCTGTTATAGTTTAGTTGGGGCCCTTGGCGTGGCTGGAGGTAAGGTGTAAGGAGCCATGGTTTGCATGGGTAGCCACTGTCCCCTAACAAGTGGCAATTAGCTGGCACATAGCGTCTCTCAAAAAGCTGTCTGATGCCACTCTCGGAGAGCACTCTCGCATCATGTGTGGAGCCTGGCCATTTAGCCACAATGTCCAAAATCTTACAGGCCGCATTGAACACTATTTGCACATTGATGCTGTGGAAATTCTTCCTGTTAACAAAGACAGCCTCGTCCTCTGATGGCGCAATTATTCTCACGTGTTCCATCAATTACACCCACAACACCAGGGAATCCTGCAATGTCCATAAATGCCCTTTTATGTGTGTGTAAAGTGCGGGCATCCAGCGGGAATGAAACAAATTGTGTCACAATATTAGGTTGTGACAAAGCTGTCAGTGTTTGGGTGATGACTCTGCTGACGGAGGATTGGGACAGACCCAAGTCATCACTGCTGCATTGTTGCATTTTCCCTGTTGCCAAATACCTCAGGGTTGTGATTACTTTCTTCTCCGGTGTAATAGCGTTGTGGCGTCGAGTTGGTGAAGTAATTGCATCTCTAAGGAGATCCACCACAAACATGATTCCTGCACGATCCAATCTGTAGCGTCTCAATAATTCCCTGTCATCCAGTGTTTGCAGGACATCTCTCCTGCCTCCTCTGTTGGCCATTTTGTGCAGCAGCTTAGGGGAACTCCTAAGCCACTAAAAGTCCTCTTCCCTGCTCTTAGCAGATCTCGCCTTAGGAGCCCTTTTAAGCGCTAGGAATCTTGAGGAATAGCTTTTATATTAACTGGGATTTTCGTGTCACTTTTAGGGGAAATTCTAAGAAAACGTCATGACTCTGAGAATTTTCTTAGAATTTGGCCGCTAGGAGCCACTTTTTGCACAAAAATTCTTTAGGGATACGGGCCCAGGTCAAGAGTGAACACACAGTAAGGAGAGGGGATGATGAGGAAAGTAGTTTGATCAGATTATTTTCTCTCCGATTGTGATGTAATCTGATTTCTCCCACACCAAAACATCGCATACAAAATCAGTGATCTCTGACAACTGATGGCGTACACTTGTTTTAATGATTCGAATGTATGAGAGAGATTTCTGGGGGTGCAACTTTATTCACGGGAGAAATTAGTATTTGCGTGTTTGATCCAATTATTTTGTCAGCATAGTTTATCGCTATTGATCTGTAACAACAGGTGTATTTGTATAGCCTGGTTGACGCGACCCACATGGTACACAGCGAGGGAGAGCTTTTCCCCACTCATATACTGAATACTAAAACAAATAGGAAACGATTAGTTAGACTTGTTGGAAAATTACCATTGTTAGAAATACTGAATTTCACCGTCTATGAAAGTGTATGCATGTGTGTGGGGGAGGTGTGTCTGTCTGTCTATCTGGTACTCGCTCTTTCTGGTCTATTTTCATCCCTCCCGTCTGTCTGTCTGTGCCGCCCCTCTTTCGTCTGTTTGTCAGTCTTCTAGTCTCCCTCCATCTGTCCCTATTAACTGATCTATTTCTGCCACAAATTACTGCAGAGTCGTCATAAAACATCTAGCGGACCGAGTTATTGACCTGTCCAGAATGACCACTGACCCATAAAATGTCTAGAAACACAACTTTATGCTCTTGTCCTCTCAGGACATTATTGATTTGTTTGGGATATGTCCTTTTTTTTCCAAACCACAGAGCCTTTTACAGGGTCAGGTCCATATTAATGCCTCTCCTCAGAAATGGATCATAATCATGGTTTAATTTAAGGACAACTCTTCTTCCAGACAGGGGAGAGGTCTAAAGATTAATGTGGTTGTCAGAATCATTTATTTGTATTTCTTATTTAACCTTTATTTAGCCAGGAAGTCCCATTTGAGGTCAGAATACCTATTTTACAAGGGAGACATATAAGAGGATTACACATCACCTATAGACTGTAAAACACAAATACTCGATTATATAAAAGCATAACAATTGTGTAATCTTTTCACGACAGCACAATTTATTGAATTTATAGTTTTTTGTCATGTTTGTGTGAGATGTGTATTTAGTATGTACTGTGTGCAAAACAGGAAGAAATACGTAAAATTATGTATCAGTATTAATAATGAACATGCACAATTGTATTATTTATGACACACTACAGTGTGTATGAAACATTAAAAACAGCTTCCCAATATTGAGTTTCACCCCCTTTTGACCTCAGAACAGGCTCAATTCATCAAGGCATGGGCACTACAAGGTGTCGAAAGCATTCCACAATGCTTCCCACAGTTGTGTCAAGTTGGCTGGATGTCCTTAGAGTGGTGGACTATTCTTGATACACACAGGAAACTGTTGAGCGTGAAATCCCAGCAGCGTTGCAGTTTGCCTGGCACCTACTACCATACCCTGTTGTCTTGCCCATTCAACCTCTGAATGGCACACATACACAATCCATGTCTCAATTGTCTCTGGGCTTAAAAATCCTTCTTTAACCTGTCTCCTCCCCTTACACTGATTCAAAGTGCATTTAACAAGTGACATCAATAAGGGTTCATAGCTTTCACCTGGATTCCCCTGGTCAGTCTATGTCATGAAAAGAGCCCAATGTTTTGTGTAAGTTATCAGTTTTCAGTGCATTGATTGTTTGTCTCCCTTGTGTTTTATTTTATTGAACATTATCAAGGCTACCCTGCCACCCTGCTACCCTGCCTCTATGTTTTAACATCATTTTTTAGCAGTCAGGACAAGATGTCTTATTTGTGAAGGTGAGGTAGCATTGTTGAAATACAGAAACAGTCTGATACCAAGGCTACAGTTTTTCAACGGACTTCCTGATTTGGCCTTGTTTTGAAGATTGGATTGCTCATGAAATGCTACCGACCATGACTGAAGCCAGAGATCTGTATGTAATAAAGAGATGCTCATGTATCCACCCTAACAATAGGAGTCGTTGTCCCAAAGGAGGAAAGTCAGGCGACAAGCTTAGCTCCTGCTGAAGCAAAACGAGAGTTGTCTTTGGGGTGGGGTTTGATGTGAATGAGTTATGTTTGCATAGCGTACCTTGGCAGGTACTGTTGTTTGTCCCTCCTGAGTCACCGTAGCAACAACATAGCTACTTCATTAAAATAGTAATAATTGATCCAAGATAAATCAAGAAATCTGTATTAAACTTAGACGTTTTTGCCAAGGTCTTAGATGCACAATTTTACATCTAGCTAAGGTGTTTGGTGCGAGTAAAAAAATGTGCATGAAAACTAGTCAGTGCACTGCATACATGGCTGAGAAATCAGGACTGACTTGTGAGAACAATTACACGTTTACAACTTCATCATCTGCAAATTTTCAAACTGTCGTAAATAAAGCACAAGCTACACTGCCGAAAATCACTGGCTAGCTAGCTAAGTTACAACTATGTGTTTGTCAATGAAGCTAGTGAGTAGTTGATAGCTGGCACATTGAAAAGCCAGGCTACAATCAGTTTATCAAGTCACTGGTGAGTGGCGACTAATCATTTATATTTACACTAGATGACTGATAGGTGGTGCTGTGTTGAAGGCACTGTGCCTCCATCTTGGCTCACCCACCATTTGTAAAAAATATATATTTTGAAGTTATAGAAATGCATTTATTAATATCTACATTTGTTTTTGCCACATTTATTTTATTACAGAATAACGCAAAAAAAAAAAAAAAAAAACATACTTCAATACATGTCATTTTATCCTTGAAACATTAAATTGAAAAACTGTAGAATTTCATCAATTCCACATTTTAGCAGAAGCTCTTATCCAGAGCGACTTACAGGAGCAATTAGGGTTAAATGCCTTGCTCAAGGGCACATAGACAGATCAACTAGTCGGCTAGTGGATTCGAACCAGCGACCTTTCGGTTACTGGCCCAACGTTATTAACCGCTAGGCTACCTGCCGCGCTATTCCATTGAATAACTGGCCAATACATACACTACATGACCAAAGGTACGTGGACACCTGCTCGTCGAAAAATCGCATTCCAAAATCATGTGCATTATGGAGTTAGAAGCACAGAATCGTCTAGAATGTCATTGTATGCTGTAGCGTTAAGATCACCCTTCACTGGAACTAAAGGACCTAGCCCGAACCATGAAAAACAGCCCCAGACCATTATTCCTATTCAAATCAAATCAAATCAAAGTTTATTTGTCACATGCGCCGAATACAACAGTTGTAGACCTTATAGTGAAATGCTTACTTACAAGCCCTAACCAACAGTGCAGTTTAAGTAGAAAATAAGTATTATGTAAACAATAGATAAGTAAAGAAATGAAAAACTGTAAAATGACAGTAGAAAATATATACAGTGGGGAGAACAAGTATTTGATACACTGCCGATTTTGCTCAAAGAATGATGTTTCCACCTCCATGCTTCACGGTTGGGATGGTGTTCTTGGGGTTGTACTCATCCTTCTTCTTCCTCCAAACACGGCGAGTGGAGTTTAGACCAAAAAGCTCTATTTTTGTCTCATCAAACCACATGACCTTCTCCCATTCCTCCTATGCATCATCCAGATGGTCATTGGCAAACTTCAGACAGGCCTGGACATGCGCTGGCTTGAGCAGGGGGACCTTGTGTGAGCTGCAGGATTTTAATCCATGACGGCGTAGTGTGTTACTAATGGTTTTCTTTGAGACTGTGATCCCAGCTCTCTTCAGGTCATTGACCAGGTCCTGCTGTGTAGTTCTGGGCTGATCCCTCACCTTCCTCATGATCATTGATGCCCCACGAGGTGAGATCTTGCATGGTGCCCTAGACCGAGGGAGATTGACCGTCATCAGTGAACTTCTTCCATTTTCTAATAATTGCGCCAACAGTTGTTGCCTTCTCACCAAGCTGCTTGCCTATTGTCCTGTAGCCCATCCCAGCCTTGTGCAGGTCTACAATTTTATCCCTGATGTCCTTACACAGCTCTCTGGTCTTGGCCATTGTGGAGAGGTTGGAGTCTGTTTGATTGAGTGTGTGGACAGGTGTCTTTTATACAGGTAACGAGTTCAAACAGGTGCAGTTAATACAGGTAATGAGTGGAGAACAGGAGGGCTTCTTAAAGACAGGTCTGTGAGAGCCGGAATTCTTACTGGTTGGTAGGTGATCAATTACTTATGTCATGCAATAAAATGCAAATTAATTATTTAAAAATCTTTTTTTTTTAGATTCCGCCTCTCACAGTTGAAGTGTACCTATGATAAAAATTACAGACCTCTACATGCTTTGTAAGTAGGAAAACATGCAAAATCGGCAGTGTATCAAATACTTGTTCTCCCCACTGTATATACACAGGTGGTATATACAGGTCGTACCGGTACAGAGTCAATGTGCAGGGGCACCGGTTAGTCGGGCTAATTTAGGTAATATGTACATGTAGGTATAGTTAAAGTGACTATGCATAGATGGTAAACAGAGAGTAGCAGCAGTATAAAAGAGAGGGAATGGGGGAGGGGGGTGGAACACAATGCAAATGGTCTGGGTAGTCATTTGATTAGCTGTTCAGGAGTCTTATTGCTTGGGGGTTAAAGCTGTTGAGAAGCCTTTTGGACCTAGACTTGGTGCTCCAGTACCGCTTGTCATGTGGTAGCAGAGAGAACAGTCCATGACTGGGGTGGCTGGAGTCTTTGACAATTTTTAGGGCCTTCCTCTGACACCGCCTGGTATAGAGTTCCTGGATGGCAGGAAGCTTGACCCCAGTGATGTACTGGGCCGTACGCACTACCCTCTGAAGTGCCTTGCAGTCGGAGGCCAAACAGTTGCCATACCAGGCAGTGACGCAGCCAGTCAGGATGCTCTCGATGTTGCAGCTGTAGAACCTTTTGAAGATCTGAGGACCTATGCCAAATCTTTTCAGTCTCCTGAGGTGGAATAGGCTTTGTCATGCGACTGTCTTGGTTTGTTTGGACCATTCTAGTTTGTTGGTGATGTGGACACCAAGAAACTTGAAGCTTTCAACCTGCTCCACTGCAGCCCCGTCGATTAGAATGGGGGCGTGCTCGGTCCTCCTCCTTTTCCTGTAGTCCACAATTATCTCCTTTGTCTTGATTACATTGAGGGAGAGGTTGTTGTCCTAGTTTGAGGAACAGACGCCTCACAAGTCCTCAACTGGCAACTTCATTAAATAGTACCCGCAAAACACCAGTCTCAACATCAACAGTAAAGAGGCGACTCTGGGATGCTGGCCTTCTAGGCAGAGTTGCAACAGAGTTGAGGCGTCTGTTTCTCAAACTAGACACTAATGTACTTGCCCTCTTGCTCAGTTGTGCACCAGGGCCTCCCACTCCTATTTCTATTCTGGTTAGAGCCAGTTTGCTCTGTTCTGTGAAGGGAGTAGTACACAGCATTGTACGAGATCTTCAGTTTCTTGGCAATTTCTCGCATGGAATAGCCTTCATTTCTCATAACAAGAATAGACTGATGAGTTTCAGAAGAAAGTTCTTTGTTTCTGGCCATTTTAAGCCTGTAATCGAACCCACAAATGCTGATGCTCCAGATACTCAACTAGTCTAAAGAAGTCTGGTTTTATTTCTTCTTTAATCAACACAACAGTTTTCAGCTGTGCTAACATAATTGCAAAAGGGTTTTCTAATGATCAATTAGCCTTTTAAAATTATAAACTTGGATTAGCTAACACAACGTGCCATTGAAACACAGGAGTGATGGCTGCTGATAATGGGCCTCTGTACGCCTATGTAGATATTCCATTAAAAATCAGCCGTTTCCAGCTACAATAGTCATTTACAACATTAACAATGTCTACACTGTATTTCTGATCAATTTGATGTTATTTTAATGTACAAAAAATTTGAATTTCTTAAAAAAACGAGTACATTTCTAAGTGAACGGTAGTGTATAATTTTTTCCCCTCTGGTTGCACATTTAACATGCTGATAATAATTTGGTAAGACTGACTTTAGTTTCCCTGCATTAAAGTCCCCGGCCACTAAGAGCGCCGCCTCTGGATGGGCGTTTTCCTGTTTGCTTATTGCCTTATACAGCTGACTGAGTGCGGTCTTAGTGCCAACATCCGTCTGTGGTGGTAGATAAACAGCCACGAAAAATATAGTTGAAAACTCTCTCTGCAAATAGTGTGGTCCACAGCTTATAATGAGATACTCTACTTCAGCTTTACACCACTCCAGCCGACGCTTGGCATTGCGCATGGTGATCTTAGGCTTGTGAGCGGCTGCTCGGCCATGGAAACCCATTTCATGAAGCTCCCAACTAACAGTTATTGTGCTGACGTTGCTTCCAGAGGCAGTTTGGAACTCGGTAATGAGTGTTGCAACCGAGGACAGACGGTTGCATTCGGCGGTCCCGTTCTGTGAGCTTGTGTGGCCTACCACTTCGGCGGCTGAGCCATTGTTGCTCCCAGACGTTTCCACTTCACAATAGCAGCACTTACAGTTGACCGGGGCAGCTCTAACAGGGCCTATTACCAGAGTGTGTCTGGGAGTGTTTCATAGGGAATCATATTCTCACTATCTATTACTAGAGTGTTACTATTACTATTACTATTACTGGGAGTGTTTCATAGGGAATCATGATGGGGGGGGGGACACACAATATGCTCACTAACGAGTTTTGGAATATTGACATGTTGCAGTTGGTCTAGCCTACAGGTGCGCTCTGATCGTCTGAATTCTAATTTTGACCAGAAAATGGGCAGACTCAAGTGATTGACACTATCAAATACATCAGCAATTGGCCACTGCATAAAGGGGCTTAGAGCCAACAAGGGCTTAGGGCCAACATTGGCGCTGACTTGTCTTATGTAAACAAGTCTGAGGGAAGGTCTGTCTCACTGAGGTTTAACGATGGTTGGCCTCCAATATACAGTATGTTGCATTACCGCCACCAACTAGACTGGAGTATAAATCCAGAATACTTTGTAACCCTACACCACAGCTGTGTTTGAATACTCATACTAACTGCACTAACCATACTATTTGTGATGTGAATTGAGTATACAATATAGTATGCTTATTGGTCATAGCATGGCTATAGTTAGTATGCCAAACATTCCCGGATGTCTTACTAAATTCGCCAAAATACGAAGTAAACACGCAAAGGACACTATTTCCGTACTTTTAGGGCCCATAATGCAAATCTTCAGAAAATGGGCGTGGCTTCACAACGTTTTCAGATTTGAAGAAAATGGCGGAATATATGCAGCCGAAGTACGAGTAGAGCGAATACAAATTCATTGCTCTAACTAATGACAAATGTTAAGAAAATGTTGAGCAATGTAATAAAGTAATTACTTTTCAAATAGGTTACGTTATGTTGGCTGACAATGTGTTAGCTACGCTATCCATATGAACCACATAGCATTACTGCAGTATGTACCGGTATGTTAGCTAGTTAGCTAACAGTTGGATACTAATACATCGAACTTGCCAGGCAGTATATTAACTAGCTGCTATCTAACTAACCAACGTTTATTGACTTGATTATTCACATCATTCTTAGCTAAGTGGTATAGTTGTTGTGCATTTCAATGGACATTGTTAATGCTATCTACTCCGATTTCAGAACACCCAGGGGCGCTGAGAGAGATTTGGGCCCTATGAAAAGATATCACATTGGGCCCCACCACCAATGTTGTAATAATTTTTTAGGGTCCCTGTCAGTCACAGGCCCTTAGAATCGTCAACCCTACTCCTCGGTCAGAGCATCCAATGTGCGCTCTAAATTTACAATCTGACAAAGTTCTGGATTTACGAACGCCCAGAGCGCACTGCAGATTGAATTTATGAACTCACACGAAATCCTTAAATGTTTAGCTAGTCATTTGTTATGCTAACAAGCTAGTAAGAGGTTGCATAGCAACAGCATCAACTTCCGGTAGACAGGCAAAGCTCTAGCACGCTCAACTGAAACGATACCGTTCGTTTACAGTATACTACAATTAACTTATATTATGTAGTATACAGTATGTTAGTATGGGTATTCGAACACAGCACGGGGTTCCCAAACCTTTTTCGTCCACGACCCCATTTTGATATCTGAAAACTCTCACGATCCCAACCATTGTTTCCTTTTAATATGGGGCTATGGCAGTCAATTGCAAATTAGTCTGACATAATGTCTCTTATCTCACCACCACTAATGAGATGGGTGTGCTTGACGCATGTAGTGTCGGAGCTTCTCAAAGTCAGGGGGTGGTCAACAGTGCGCATCTCATCTCTGCTGTCACAGCCAGCCTGGATCTGTATTTGGTTTTAAAGCAGACGAGCGCACTGCTGAATCCAGCATCACACAGATATGAGCTGGCAAAGGGTACCATAAATGTTAATGCTCTGAGGGAGATAGCAGGTATTAAACTCCTGCATTGAATGCGCAATCTTCAGCATTCCGCCACATGACAGCTCAAAAGGCAGCACTTTACTTTTTGCACTTGAATCATTCCGATTTAAGCGCAACGTCAAAAGCGGCTTTTCCCCACGATCTACTAAGGGCACTCTGGTTTAATTCTATCTTTTTCGATTTCAATAATTTTCATTGTAAATAATAATTTGTTCTTAACTGACTTGCCTAGTTAAATAGAATACATTTATTTATTATTTATTTTTAAGGTTAACCACATTGAAATTATTTTGAGTTCCAAAGATGATATGTATACTGAACAGAAATATAAACGCAACATGCAACAATTTCAAAGATTTTACTGAGTAACAGTTCATATAAGGAAATCAGTCAATTTAAATAAATACATTTGGCCCTAATCTGTGGCTTTCACATGACTGGGCAGGGGCGCAGCCATTGGTGGGCCTGGGAGGGCATAAACCCACCCACTTGGGAGCCAGGCCCAGACAATCAGAATTCGTTTTTACCCACAAAAGGGCTTTATTACTGACAGAAATATCCTAATCCAGACCCAACCCTCCAGGCATGATCCTAATCCAGACCCAACCCTCCAGGCATGATCCTAATCCAGACCCAACCCTCCAGGCATGATCCTAATCCATACCCAACCCTCCAGGCATGATCTTAATCCATACCCAACCCTCCAGGCATGATCCTAATCCATTCCCAACCTTCCAGGTATGATCCTAATCCAGACCCAACCCTCCAGGCATGATCCTAATCCATACCCAACCCTCCAGGCATGATCCTAATCCATTCCCAACCTTCCAGGTATGATCCTAATCCAGAACCAACCCTCCAGTAAATTGTGACAAACTCACATACAAAATTCTGTTTTTGATGAGACTGACTTTATGACCAAAACTATCCTATTTAGACTTTGTAGTTAATTTCGACACTATAATTAATATTTCTGACTCATATCGATGCCACATAGGGTGTTTAAAACCAGAGTAATTGATTCTAACGGGCAGTTGACCTTTAAACTCTATGATACACTGGAAAGATGACAACTATAAATCTAAACTCTGCTGGCCACTGGGTCAGGCACATGACTAAATATCTCAGAAAATAAAGTTGTTGTTCTCGTATTATATTATATAATTTTTCATCATAACGCCTGCTCTTATATTTTTGGGGTTTGAATTACTCCCGAGATCATGGGAAGCCAAATAGCAGATAAACCATTAACATATTATATACAGTTGTTATTGTAGCAATCAAACTTGTTCTGACCTGCCTTGAGAATAAAGCATTGATGCCCCCGCCCACATTTTCAATTTGTTCGATTTTTCCCTGAGCACTTCACATGAATATGAGTTGTGTTTGTTTTGAGAGAGAGAGAGAGAGAGGGAGAGAGAGAGGGAGAGAGGGAGAGAGAGAGAGGGAGCGAGAGAGGGAGAGAGAGAGAGAGAGAGAGAGAGAGAGAGAGAGAGAGAGAGAGAGAGAGGGAGAGAGAGAGAGATAGAGAGAGAACAATATGCACGCCAGTGTGGTGAAAAGAAAGTGGGCAGCACTCAGCTTCACAACCAGCATAACAATAAAGAACATTATGCTGCTTTCATTATTCTATGCATTGGTTTTATTCATGTGGAAACCTACATAAAAAGTTCTGGGAAGTGGGAGATACCTCTGAGAGATGGAGTTATGTTTGAGATGGCAAACAACGTAATTAAAGGCAGTCAGGAAAACTAAAGAAAAGAGAAGAAAAGAAGTGTGAGAGACTGAGTGTATGTGTGTGTGTGTGTGTGTGTGTGTGTGTGTGTGTGTGCGTGCGCGTGCGTGTGTGTGTGCGAGTGTGTGCGAGTGTGTGTGTGTGTGTGCGTGTGTGCGAGTGTGTGTGTGTGTGTGCGAGTGCGCGTGCGTGTGCGTGTGTTTGTGTGTGTGTGTGTGTGTGTGTGAAAGAGAAACAACGGGAGAGAAAGCAGACAGGTAATGAAAGCTGTGTTTTGGCATGCCAGGCAAGTTAAGTGTTTCCCATCCAGCCCCGTCTTCACTTTTCCAGCCTGAGAATAAATAGCTTGATGAGAAGTCATAATGAGTCTAGTCATATGTGCCAAGCTAGGCTTCTAGAGAAGACACACTTTGAATGCATATAATCCATCTCACAAATCAAATACTGTTGCATGAATATAATGAATCCCACTCACTAACCAAACACTGTCTGTGTCGAGGGGGGAAGTTTCCCCTGGACTCTGGATCTGAAGTCAGCTATTTATTTCCCCTCCTAATGGTTAAGGTTAGGATTTGATGAAAGTAGACTGTTTTGTAACTGCAGTGTCCACCATGGAGAGAACACAGTGAGGAGGACCAAAGCTTCGATATCTCCCTTGTTAGCCTGGGTGCCAAGTCTGGTTCTGCTCCAAGCAACTTGTCTTTGGACAGAAAAAAAGGTACTGTAGCGTTGTTGAATACAGAAATCATCAGGTATCCAGACCCAGTAGTTATACTGTGTTGCAGGCCTATCGTGGAGAATGTAATTTATTTTGATTTCTCCTTTTGTTTATCCAGACGATTAGTGCCATTGAGATATGAATCACAGTTGTAAGGGAACGCTGGTAGTGGTATATCTCACATGCATTCATCAAAATAAAGTTATTAAAATGTCTTAATTGAAAAACCGACTTGGCTAAATTAATCACGACACCATTATCTTGCAGTGGTCCATGTTCACAGAAGATGCTGAGGCAGAGAAGCTGTAAGAGACCTTGAAGGCTTTCATTAATGTACTCTGAGTTCCCTTCCATCTCTCTCATGTCTCCGTCAAAACCATTGCAGACAATTATCAGTAATTATACTAAGAGTATACTGACTGGATGAATGGAGGCTGTAAAACCATAGCAACACGCTGGGCCTGCTTTTATTCACAGATTTAAAAAAAAACGTTTGGTCACACTTTACTTGGAGAGTCCCCTATAGATGATGTTTAGCAGTGGAGGCTGCTGAGGGGAGGACGGCTCATAATAATGGCTGGAACGGAGTAAATGGAATGGCATCAAACACCTGGAAACCATTCCACTTATTCCCCTCCAGCCATTACCACGAGCCTGTCCTCCCCAAATAAGGTGTCATCAGCCTCCTGTGATGTGTAGGGTTAGTGTTAAGGTAATGGTTGGGGTTATGGCTAGGTTTAGGGTTGAGCCGGAGTGTGGAAGTCGCCGTTAACTATAGGTCATTATTTGTCTTTGTAGTTATTTTGGTTTGCTCTCTATTTTCGGCCTCCTTAATTGTTGAATTGTAGTTACTGCCCCCTTGTTAGTCACCATGGCAACCGAAACACCTTGGAGCTGCTGCACCTGAGCCTGATGAGCTTAACTAGCCATGCTCACTTCCGGCTCCCACTGCTGGTAAGAACATTGATAATGACTGTCTCTAGTAGTATTTAGTAGTGTTAGTAGTGTTAGTAGTATTTAGTAGTATTGGTAGTGTTAGTAGTATTTAGTAGTATTAGTAGTATTTAGTAGTATTAGTATTTAGTAGGATCCCCAACTAGCTGCTGCAGAGGCTACTCTACCTGGGGTCCAAATAGGAATCAAAACAGAACCAATAGAATACATACAGCACTACATTACAATGTAGTCATTTAGCAGACACTCCCATCCAGAGGGACTCACAGCAAGTGAATTCATCTGAAGACAGCCAGGCAAGACAACCCCATATCACAGTCGTATCACAACCACCTATCACATACATGTATAACGAAAAATGTCAAGGATTTTTTATTTCAGCTCATGAAACATGGGACCAACACGTTAAATATTGTGTTTATATTTTTGTTCAATGTATGAGAGCCTGCGCCAACATGAGTTTTCCATTAATAAAATGTGTAGGATAAATTGCAGTGGTAAACTAAGAAATTAAATACTTTATTTCAGTTGTAATGAATGATTGTCAAATAGTTAAATCTAAAATAGCATACAACACAATCATGGTTTAGTTTCAAATGTCAAATGTATAGCCTACAGTTAAGGGATATTTCCTTTCCCCCTCTTGATTAGAAATGGCCATATTTTTTCTGATTCCCATGTAAAACAGCCTTTTGAGTGACTAAAATATCACCAATAATATTTAAGGATGATAGAAATGCTAAAAATGTGAGATTATTTATTTGTTCTCTCATGGCTACACTACCAGGAAATTTGACTGTCTTTATTGCGTCAAATGATGATGGAAACTATGTTTTTTGAAAAAATTATGATTGTCGAATAATTTTGAAGGTACATGTCAACACGAAGGCCAAGCTATGAAGCTCCACTCCACACAAATGTGAAGCTCCATATACGTTTAATTCTAAATGCCTACTGCCTGCTAAATCTATTTTTCAACTATAAAAATAATGTTTATTTGCAGTATCCTTGTCCTGACTTTAAAGAATGGCTGAATTGCTTCGTCTTGCTTTTCTGGTTGGCTTGATGCAGAGTGCAGAGTGCAAGTTTCACCATGGCATGGACCGTGGCGATACGTTGGCACATGATAATTATTAGAATATGGCAAATATTAGTACATTCTTGCCTTCTATCAATGCTGGCTTTTTCGGGCTAACCGAGAAATAAAACATAGTCGGAGGGCATACAGGATGTTGCCAATTTATTAATGCACAATTTGGCTAAATGGGAAATGGAAACAAACACGTTTTTGTGAAAGTGCTTTTTAATGTGACGTCATTACGTCCAGTTGTTTTTAATCGACACGAGATCGTTAAATGGAAACGAACCGTAGCAGTTGTCGAATCTATTTTCTATGCGAACTTTCTACAAAAAAATTACTGGAAAAATAATGGAAACATAGCTAATAACTGCAGATGGCAGGAGATTAGTTTTGGCGCCAGGGCTCTGCTATATGCGTCAGCATGGGATTGTAGGTGGGCAGTGATAGACGGCCACAGACCATGGATCAGGCTGTCTCACCAGTACCATTAATCCGGACATCGGGCTCCGTGTACCGGCCTCCAGCGGGGCCACATCCCACCTTACACCGGAGCCAACTCAACTCGTCACGGTGCCATTCAGTAGAGAGCGATCCGTCTGCCAAGAGACCCGCGTCACAGCCTACCCAGAGAAATTATGAATGGAGATATCCATCTATTCTAGACTATTATCGAAACCATCTACCGTCCGTTATGGAGGCAATTTGAATGGACTTTGAATAATTACTAGGAATATAAAATATGATGATAGTCCTGCAATAATAATCTAATTTAACACAATTATGGAAGCAATTTGAATGGACTTCGACGAATAACTACATAATATGATGATAGTCATACAATAATAGCCTTATAATTGAAATAATGCATAATGGTTTAATTATAATTGACGGGATTTAAGTTTTGGACGGGATTTAAGATCATTTTGTTCTTGACTTTGGAATAGAAATGTTGATGGATGAGTTCTACTTCATGGGATTTAGGGATAAATTACAAATATAATAATAATATTTATACAGGGAATAGGCTATACATTGTACACATACAGTATAAATGTGATTGTTATTTTGAATCACAACATAAAGGCAACTAGCCTTTTGCACAAATATTGAATGAGATGCACGTCATTATTTTGTACTACACTCCATGAGAACAACATAAAACATATTTAATTTGAAATTGGATTCAGTGAAACCAAATCCACAAAGATCATTAGGTATAGGACTTCGTGCTCATCATTTACATGGACAGTTTGATTCATCAACAGTCCTGGAATCATGGGGCACACACTCCAACACACTCCATAATAAAGACGGCACCGCACTTTAATCTCTGTTACCTGCAGTTATGGCAAATATCTCCATTTGCTTCGGAGGTTGAGTTGGAAAAGGGACACACATTTTCACAGAATATCCTAATTTGAACTGTAGAACGAACGTTTTCCTGTCCATTGGAGAAATACGTATGACCTATACCTGGTAGGCCTACATCCGATCTGTCTGTCCGTCCGTCCGTCCGTCTGTCCGTCAGTCAGTCAGTCAGTCAGTCAGTCAAAAACAGTCTCACATACTGTCACAGACGACAGACTTTTGCTCTTGGTTAGTTTGTCGCCTGGATTGGCATATCTGCTTGATGCGCGCATCTCCGCGCCGCGCTTCTCCGATTGGGCCCTGCTATATGGCACTGAGGTGCTGCCCATAGGCATAGAGGATTGCTGTTGGGACAGACTTAACAATGACGACAGTTTCTGTCTGTAGCTTTTCCTGAACCGTTTTGCAGACCTGTGCAAATTCCCCACGAAGCAATAACAGAGCGGATTGAGAGAGGAGTTGGTCAGACCCAGCCATAGCGCAAAGGGTCTCCCCTGTAGAATCCACTCGTGGTATACATGGTTCACATCATCCTCTTTCTCTAAAGATGAAGTCATGTTAAAGTCTAACCATATGTCCACTACATACAGAGGTAGCCAAGACAGGGTGAAAAGCACAACCAGCGACAGCACCATCTTTGCGATCCTTTTACGCACTTTGAGACGGGACAGTGATAGCGTAACGCCAAATGTATTCGAATCTTGCGTCCGTTTTTCGTCGGTGCCCCACAGCTTCCAGCCGGTCAGCACGCTGATGACCAGGTTAAACAACACGGGGAAGCCGTAGAGAGAGCAGAAGAGCAGAAAGCTATATCTCTGTTTCAGTTTGACTTCGTTCCAGCTCTCCACGCACACGGTGAGGGTGATGTCCAGCAGCGACAGAGTTTGGGTGGTATTCATGAAGAGGAGTGGTATGCACAGCCCCGACGACACGATCCACACCACACAGATCATACACAGTATCCGCCGCCCAGTAAAAAAGGACCGAGCGTGTAAAGGGTTGTGCACGCTGTAGTAGCGGTTCAAACTGATCACGGCCAGGCTCAGGACGCTCGCGGACACCGACACCGCCTGAACGAACGGCACGGTGCGGCACAGAAACTCCCCGAACACCCAGGCGTTGTAGACCTGGTGTCCCAGGTTAACGGGCATGCACACACACACCACCATCATGTCACACACCGCCAGATTGACCAGCAGTCTGCGGGTTGCCGAAACCCCCGCCAGACCGGCCCTCTTTCGGGTGAGGACCAGGAGAGCCATGATGTTCCCTCCGAGACCCGTGAGGAAGGACAGGGAGTACATAACCACCAACACGATGGTGCTCGGTTCGTGTCCCGAAAATAAGAACAAGTCCGGGTAGGAGTTGGTATCCTCCGGTAAACTCCAGTTGTTGTGCTCATGTTGAGGTCCCCCAAGTGAAATATTCGTTGAATTTTTTTTTCCAAAATGTGAGTAAAAATTCGTTAGATTCATCTCCCGCTTGTTCTTACATCGTTTGCGCTTCGTGGATTGTCCAAATCAGACGCGCACACAGGTGAGACAGAGGGATGAGCTGCGCGCAGCACGTTCCAGTGGTGAGATGAGGATTTCACCTACACATATTTGACGCCTTGTCAAATGAGATCATAATAACCCAATAACCAGTGCGTTTAACTGAAAAACAGGAAACATTTCCTCATTGAACAAGTGCCGTCCTCATCGATATAACTCGGCTGGAGCGCGCGCGGTAGTTCACTCGGACCCTGATCAATTGAATATTTATTCGTGTGACTAGAGGAAGCAAGAGCTGCGCTATCCCGCGCTCGCACTCAGACCTGGCCGTATCTCATTCCAAATGTTGTCGCATCCTCTCTGTCCTCGTTCCCTCTCCTATATATTACACAGGTATGGATAGATGACAGCTAACTCTTTTGACTGGATCCATTGACCCCACCTAAGATACTAATTCTGATCAGTGAAGGGAAAGTGATTGGACGAGGGTCGATGGGAGGTGGCAAGGCTTTTGGAATCACTCTCACTCCGAATGAAGGGATGGGATTCTCTCTCTCTCTCTCTCTCTCTCTCTCTCTCTCTCTCTCTCTCTCTCTCTCTCTCTCTCTCTCTCTCTCTCTCTCTCTCTCTCTCTCTCTCTCTCTCTCTCTCTCTCTCTCTCTCTCTCTCTCTCTCTCTCTCTCTCTCTCTCTGTCTGTATCTCTCTCTCTCTCTCTCTCTCTCTCTCTCTCTCTCTCTCTCTCTCTCTCTCTCTCTCTCTCTCTCTCTCTCTCTCTCTCTCTCTCTCTCTCTCTCTCTCTCTCTCTCTCTCTCTGTCTGTATCTCTCTCTCTGTCTGTATCTCTCTCTCTCTAATATTTTCTTTTCACACTTCAAATCATCATAGGTGTTGAGCCAAAAGATTTTGATGATATACAAGAAGCCATATACATGCAATCATACTGTAGTGGGTGTCATGGCAACCACTGAAATCTTAAAGAAGTGTATAGAGATTCCTCATGCCCAAACCATGGTCCCTCAATCAGAGCCATTATAAAATAACACCAGTCATACTCTAGTCTGCCTTGTTCTTGTCACCTAAATATCACTAGTGGCACCATGTCAAGAACAAAGTAGACAAGAGTATGATAGGTGTTATTTTATAATGGCACTGATTGACATGAGGAAAGCATAATCTTTAGACACTTCAATAAGATTTCAGTGGTTGCCATGGCACCCACTCTACAGTATAATTGCAGTCTTATATGGCTTCTTGTATATGGCCCACCTAAGTAACTTTTGCAACCAAATGATAGTATTGTCACACACAGCCTTTTAAATGACTAAAATATAAATGCCATGGAAACTCAGGGGGAAAGATGCTGTTGGGGAAAGATCCCAAATCTCCTCATTGCCCCCTAGCAAAATTACCCTACATTTAGGCTATTGTTTATATGTACAGTGGGGAGAACAAGTATTTGATACACTGCCGATTTTGCAGGTTTTCCCATCTTACAAAGCATGTAGAAGTCTGTAATTTTTATCATAGGTACTCTTCAACTGTGAGAGACAAAAATCCAGAAAATCACATTGTAAGATTTTTAAGTTATTAATTTGCATTTTATTGCATGACATAAGTATTTGATACATAAGAAAAGCAGAATTTAATATTTGGTACAGAAACCTTTGTTTGCAATTATAGAGATCATACGTTTCCTGTAGTTCTTGACCAGGTTTGCACACACTGCAGCAGGGATTTTGGCCCACTCCTCAATACAGACCTTTCAGCTCCCTGCAAAGATTTTCTATTGGGTTCAGGTCTGGAGACTGGCTAGGCCACTCCAGGACCTTGAGATGCTTCTTACGGAGCCACTCCTTAGTTGCCCTGGCTGTGTGTTTCGGGTCATTGTCATGCTGGAAGACCCAGCCACGACCCATCTTCAATGCTCTTACTGAGGGAAGGAGGTTGTTGGCCAAGATCTCGCGATACATGGCCCCATCCATCCTCCCCTCAATACGGAGCAGTCGTCCTGTCCCCTTTGCAGAAAATTAGCCCCAAAGAATGATGTTTCCACCTCCATGCTTCATGGTTGGGATGGTGTTCTTGGGGTTGTACTCATCCTTCTTCTTCCTCCAAACACGGCAAGTGGAGTTTAGACCAAAAAGCTCTATTTTTGTCTCATCAGACCACATGACCTTCTCCCATTCCTCCTCTGGATCATCCAGATGGTCATTGGCAAACTTCAGACGGGCCTGGACATGCGCTGGCTTGAGCAGGGGGACCTTGCGTGCGCTGCAGGATTTTAATCCATGACGGCGTAGTGTGTTACTAATGGTTTTCTTTGAGACTGTGGTCCCAGCTCTCTTCAGGTCATTGACCAGGTCCTGCCGTGTAGTTCTGGGCTGATCCCTCACCTTCCTCATGATCATTGATGCCCCACGAGGTGAGATCTTGCATGGTGCCCTAGACCGAGGGAGATTGACCGTCATCATGAACTTCCTCCATTTTCTAATAATTGCGCCAACAGTTGTTGCCTTCTCACCAAGCTGCTTGCCTATTGTCCTGTAGCCATTCCCAGCCTTGTGCAGGTCTACAATTTTATCCCTGATGTCCTTACACAGTTCTCTGGTCTTGGCCATTGTGGAGAGGTTGGAGTCTGTTTGATTGAGTGTGTGGACAGGTGTCTTTTATACAGGTAACGAGTTCAAACAGGTGCAGTTAATACAGGTAATGAGTGGAGAACAGGAGGGCTTCTTAAAGAAAAACTAACAGGTCTGTGAGAGACGGAATTCTTACTGGTTGGTAGGTGATCAAATACTTATGTCATGCAATAAAATGCAAATTAATTATTTAAAAATCATACAATTTGATTTTCTGGATTTTTGTTTTAGATTCCGTCTCTCACAGTTGAAGTGTACCTATGATAAAAATTACAGAACTCTACATGATTTGTAAGTAGGAAAACCTGCAAAATCGGCAGTATATCAAATACTTGTTCTCCCCACTGTATATTTCACATTATGTTGATGTAAAAATCTGAGCATAATACTTTTATGGATGTCAACCCGAATGCATGTTAGTGTCATCTTCACCAATCAACAGCATTGCAATTAACGACTTTGACTACCACCACCAATTCCTGTATGCTACCAGCTTATACGAAAGGGAGTTACCATTTAACAGTCACTTGTTCTAAACCTGTAAAAGGAACTTTTAAAATGTTATGCAGTGAAAACAGCCCAAAATATACAAATTGGACTTTAGTAACCACATTGTGGGCCTGTTACAATACATAAATCTTGACGGATTTGATGAATATCCACTTTGTTAGATCAAATTGGTTGAATGTAAGTCAGTCCGGCATCCTTCTTCTATCCCCCATGGTCTGCGTTAGACTGACCATCATTGACCTGAAAGGGGCAAATCCAATAAAACACATTACTGAGAACCTCTCTCCATATTTTCAAGCATAGTGGTGACTGCATCATGTTATGGGTATGCTTGTAATCGTTAAGGACTTTCTGAAGGCACTGTATGTACACTGAACAAAAATGTTGGTCCCATGTTTCCTGAGCTGAAATAAAAGATCCCAGAAATGTTTCATACGCACAATAAGCTTATTTCTCTCAAATGTCCCTGTTAGTGAGCATTTTTCCTTTGCCAAAATAATTCATCCACCTGACAGGTGTGGCATATCAAGAAGCTGATTAAACAGCATGATTATTACACAGGTGCACCTTGTGCTGGGGACAATAAAAGGTCACTCTAAAATGTGCAGTTTTGTCACACAACACAATGCCACAGATGTCTCAAGTTTTGAGGGAGTGTGCAATTGACATGCTGACTGCAGGAATGTCCACTATAGCCACAGAATTTTATGTTAATTTCTCTACCAACGTTGTTTTAGGGAATTTGGCAGTACATCCAACCGGCCTCACAACCGCAGATCATGTGTATGGTATCGTGTGGGTGAGCAGTTTGCTCATGTCAACGTTGTGAACAGAGTGCCCCATGGTGGTGGTGGGGTTATGGTATGGACAGGCATAAGCTACGGACAACGAACACAATTAAATTTTATCGATGGCAATTTGAATGCACAGAGATACCTGTGACGAGATCCTGAGGTCCATTGTCGTGCCATTCATCCGCTGCCATCACCTCATGTTTCAGCGTTATAATGCGCAGCACCGTGTCGCAAGGATCTGTACACAATTCCTGGAAGCTGAAAATGTCCCAGTTCTTCCATGGCCTGCATACTCACCAGTTATGCCACCATCCATTGAGCATGTTTGGAATGCTCTGGATCGACGTGTACGACAGCGTGTTCCAGTTAACGCCAATATCCAGAAACTTCGCACAGCCATTGAAGAGGAGTGGGACAACATTCCACAGGCCACAACCAACAGCCTGATCAACTCTATGTGAAGGAGATGTGTAGCGCTGCATAAGGCAAATGGTGGTGAAACCAGATACTGACCGGTTTTCTGATCTAAGCCCCTACCTTTTTTTTTTAAAGGTATCTGTGACCAACAGATGTATATCTGTATTCCCAGTCATGTGAAATCCATAGATTAGGGCCTAATTAGTTAATTTAAATTGACTGATTTCCTTATACGAACTGTAAAAAAAAAAAATCTTAGAGATTGTTGCGTTTATATTTTGGTTCAGTATAGTTCATCTACAACATATAAGCTTTTGGATCATGTAGTCATTCTACAGATTCAAAATTGTCCTACAAATGTTTACGTTATTTAAATTATGATAGCATGATCTCCCGTAGCAACCGTTACATTCTAAACACAAGAAATCAGAAAAAAACGAAACATCCACAACACAGCAGAAAATCAGGCACCAAATTGTAGGAGGAGACCCCCGCCGTTTAGTGACTTACGGTACTGTATTACAGATTAGTCCTCAAAAGACTGAACATACTGCCGCACGGCCACGGAAATCACTGGGAGTCTAGACTTATGGAAGAAAAAGTCTAGGCCTTATATATCTTATATTGTTTTCCTGTCTCTGTTATGTATGACTGGCATTTCCCTAATACCATTATGCAGCTTTTGTTTGATAAAGCATGAAATTGGACTATACCAGCATCAGTCACCACTATGCTGGTGGGAATGTCAGCTCTCTGGGTTCATCTGGTTATAGCTAGGTTCATTTCCATCTGTGCTGCTTGTTTAAATGAGAGGTGTCTGATTGGAGCTTATCAAGGCTGATCCCACTGTGATCCCTGGGTAATGGAGATGGTGGGGGTCAGTGTGTGTGTGTGTGGAGTAGAGGGTGCGCAGGGGGAGCTCTTCCTCCCCCTGCTCTTCCTTCATAACAAGAGGGATAACAGAAAGAATTACTTAACACACATACATGTCCGCTGGTCATTTTAGCCCCACTGGCTGCAGGGAGGGAAGTTATTATGGGCCACTATTCTGGTCATCTAGTCATTCAGTGGGTTGGAATGGATTCACATAATATTTGACCTGTCTCTCGACTGTGTTCTGGAGAGAGGGGAGGCTGGGCTAATACCTCTCCCAGATGTGAGCATCACATTAGGGATGGAAATTAAGATGAATGTAAAACATTTGGAGACTGAATGTTTAAAAAGGTTATTATAACTCCAATATTGGACGGTGGTATAATCTGTAATGAAATACAACGTTAGACAATTGGGAGAAAATGGGGGTAAAATTGCAGCAGGAAATGGGAGTGTAGACACTAGACTAGAGGAAGGATACATTACCCCAACACACTGACTAGACCGGCCACGTTGTGTGCAGTAGCGTTGCAAAATAAATGTACATGTACATGTTATTCAATCATTTCATCCACCCTGCTTGCATGTGTCAATGAGCATCTGCGTTGCCTAACGCTAAAATAGAACTTGGCTCTATTTGACACACTGCAAGTCAAAGATAACTAACTAAAAACTAACTAGGTTTCCCCTTTTATCTGTGGATGAATCATTGGAGTAGAGAAACACATTATTTTGAAAACAAAGTTAATCTCTCAGGACAAACCTCCATGAGTGTTTCATGTGTGTTTCGACCAGCCCCCAAATTAATATAGTTGATTCACAGTTAGTTTTGGATATTTTCTCTTTAAAATATTTTATTGAAGGTATTTTTTTTGTTTTGGAGCAAGACAAAACAATACGTGCCATCTGATGGGCGGCAGGTAGCCTAGTGGTTAGAGCATTGGGCCAGTAACCGAAAGGTCGCTCATTCGAATACCCGAGCCGACAAGGTGAAAAACCTGTCTGTGTCCTTGAGCAAGGCACTTAACACTAATTTGCTCCAGAGGCTGACCCTGTAGGTCGTCATTGTAAATAAGAATTTCTTCTTAACTGCCTTGCCTAGTTAAATAAAGGTTAAATAAAAAAATGGTGCACATGAGCCACACAGGCCATACAGCTATCTGGTAGTACACGGGCCACATAGCCATCTGGTTGTACACGAGCCACATGGGCCACACAACCATCTGGTGGTACACGACCCACATGAGCCACACCAGCCACACAACCATCTGGTGGTACACGACCCACATGGGCCACACCAGCCACACAACCATCTGGTGGTACACGAGCCACATGGGCCACACAACCATCTGGTGGTACACGACCCACATGAGCCACACCAGCCACACAACCATCTGGTTGTACACGAGCCACATGGGCCACACAACCATCTGGTGGTACACGACCCACATGAGCCACACCAGCCACACAACCATCTGGTGGTACACGACCCACATGGGCCACACCAGCCACACAACCATCTGGTGGTACATTGGCCACACGGGCCACACGAGCCCTACAAACAGACCAAAGGAGGTTGGTGGCACCTTAATTGGGGAGGACAGGATCGTGATAATGGCTGGAGCGGAATGAGTGGAATGGTATCAAATACATCAAACACATGGTTTGATGCCATTTAATTTGCTCCGTTCCAGCCATTATTGTGAGCTATCCCCCCCTCAGCAGCCTCCACTGAGACACACACTCATACTGAGACCATTTCAGAGGCATGCACAAAACATGATCAAAATAGACAGGGAAATGGGAGGATGTGTCCGTAGGAAGGATATGCAGAACACCCTCCAACCCTGTGTAATGGTAATTCCAATTAGACAGTTCTTCTACCCAGGGTGTTAAGATAACTCTACCCATAGGACAGTTGAGACAGTGAGTAGACATGGCAGCTCTGGAGTATTTCCAGCTGAAATATGCTGATGAGATGACCAAGGGCATGGCCATCTGATGTGTGTTAGGCTGTTCAAGCTGAAACTGCACTATCACTTACTTGAAAATGTCAAGCTATAGCTGGCTAGAGCAGGGTATAGCAGGGTATGACAGGGTATAGCAGGGTAAAGCAGGGTATGACAGGGTATAGCAGGGTATAGCAGGGTATGACAGGGTATATCAGGGTAAAGCAGGGTATGACAGGGTATAGGAGGGTATAGCAGGGTAAAGCAGGGTGTGACAGGGTATAGCAGGGTATAGCAGGGTATGACAGGGTATAGCAGGGTATAGCAGGGTATAGCAGGGCATGACAGGGTATAGCAGGGTATAGCAGGGTATGACAAGGTATAGCGGGGTAAAGCGGGGTATAGCGGGGTATAGCGGGGTAAAGCCGGGTATAGCGGGGTATAGCGGGGTAAAGCGGGGTATAGCGGGGTATAGCGGGGTATGGCAGGGTATAGCAGGGTAAAGCAGGGTATAGCAGGGTATAGCAGGGTATGGCAGGGTATTGTAGGGTATAACAGGGTAGAGCAGCATTTTTGTATTTGTATTTATTATGGATCCCCATTAGTTCCTGCCATAGCAGCAGCTACTCTTCCTGGGGTCCAGCTAAACTAAGGCAGTTTATACGATTTTAAAAGCATTCACAGATTTCACAACACACTATCTGCCCTCAGGCCCCTGCTCCACCACTACCACATATCTACAGTACAAAATCCATGTGTACGTGTGTGTATAGTACGCAAGTTATCGTGTGTGTGTGTATGTTTATGTTGCCTCACAGTCCCCGCTGTTCCATAAGGTGTATTTTCATCAGTTTTTTAAACTGTGTTGAGGATCAGCATAGCAGATGTGTTGTTACCTACCCTTACCAACTGGGGGCGGCCCGTCAGGAAGTCTAGGATCCAGTTGCAGAGGGAGGTGTTTAGTCCCAGGGTCCTTAGCTTAGTGATGAGCTTTGAGGGCACTATGGTGTTGAATGCTGAGCTGTAGTCAGTGAATCTCACGTAGGTGTTCCTTTTGTCCAGGAGGAAAGGACAATAGAGATTGCATCATCTGTGGATCTGTTGGAGCGGTATGCAAATTGGAGTTCATGGCTACTGACATGAGTGTACGGGGCGGTAATCATTTAGGCAGGTTACCTTCGCTTTCTTGGGCACAGGGACTGTGGTGGTCTGTTTGAAACATGTAGGTATTACAACATAGGAATCACTACAAACCTTATTGTATGACCTCTTGTACACTATATTAGGCCCAGCCTTTGGAACTTTCTGCAGCATTAGTAAAGATGTGATCAATACACGATTTTATTCCTGTACTGTAAATACGGTAACTACCCTGGTAGGTTGACTGATAACTTGAATAAGGTTGTAGGCACTGGTTACAGTTTGAAGCTTTTTCTTGAGTGGGCAGCTTGATGAAAGCCAGTCAGTATTTAAATCACCCAGAAAAGATACCTCTGTGTTGATATCACATACATCATCAAGCATTTCACACGTTTACCAGATACTGACTGTTAGCACTTGTTGTTCTATAGCAGCTTCCCACCAGAATGGGCCTTAGATGAGGCAGATGAACCTGTGGCCATATTATTTCAACAGTATTTAACATGATATCCTCTTTAATCTTTACAGGAATGTAGTTCTGAATAATGGCAGGCTATAGCAGGGTATAGCAGGGTGTAGCAGGGTATAGCAGGGTATGGTAGGGTATGGCAGGCTATAGCAGGCTATGGCAGAGTATGGTAGGGTATAGCAGGGTATGGCAGGGTATGACAGGCTATAGCATGGTATGGCAGGGTATAGCAGGGTATGGCAGGCTATAGCATGGTATGGCAGGGTATAGCAGGGTATGGCAGGGTATAGCATGGTATGGCAGGGTATAGTATGGTATGGCAGGGTATAGCATGGTATGGCAGGGTATAGCAGGGTATGGCAGGGTATAGCATGGTATGGCAGGGTATGGCATGGTATGGCAGGGTATAGCAGGGTATGGCAGGGTATAGCATGGTATGGCAGGGTATGGCATGGTATGGCAGGGTATAGCAGGGTATGGCAGGGTATAGCATGGTATGGCAGGGTATAGCAGGGTATAGCAAGCTATAGCAGGGTATAGCATGGTATGGCAGGGTATGGCATGGTATGGCAGGGTATGGCAAGCTATAGCAGGGTATAGCATGGTATGGCAGGGTATAGCAGGGTATGGCAGGGTATAGCATGGTATGGCAGGGTATAGCAGGGTATGGCAGGGTATAGCATGGTATGGTATGGTATAGAATGGTATGGCAGGGTATAGCAGGGTATGGCAGGGTATAGAATGGTATGGCAGGGTATAACAGGGTATGGCAGGATATAGCATGGTATGGCAGGGTATAGCATGGTATGGCAGGGTATAACAGGGTATGGCAGGGTATAGCATGGTATGGCAGGGTATAGAATGGTATGGCAGGGTATAGCATGGTATGGCAGGGTATGGCAGGGTATAGCAGGGTATGGCAGGGTATGGCAGGGTATAGAATGGTATGGCAGGGTATAAAGTAAAGTAAAAAGTAAGTAAAATTTATTTATATAGCACATTTCACAGATAAAGATCACAAAGTGCTTCACAATAAAATGAAATACAATAACAAATCTTGAAACACAAGAACACCAAACAAAAATCGAAAACATAACAAACAACCATAAAAACCCCTCGACTACCTAAAAGCCTGCTTGAAGAGCAAAGTCTTCAGTTGCTTTTTAAAAGAATCAACAGAGTATAGCATGGTATGGCAGGGTATGGCAGGGTATAGCAGGGTATGGCAGGGTATAGCATGGTATGGCAGGGTATAGCAGGGTATAGCAGGGTATGGCAGGGTATAGCATGGTATGGCAGGGTATAGCAGGGTATGGCAGGGTATAGCATGGTATGGCAGGGTATGGCATGGTATGGCAGGGTATAGCAGGGTATGGCAGGGTATAGCATGGTATGGCAGGATATAGAATGGTATGGCAGGGTATGGCATGGTATGGCAGGGTATGGCATGGTATGGCAGGGTATAGCAGGGTAAGGCACGGTATAGCAGGGCATGGCACGGTATAGCAGGGTATGGCACGGGGGGTATGAGTGGTGATGTGTGAGTTATTGTCTGTATGAGTGATATTGTGTGAGTTACTGTCTGTATGAGTGATGTTGTGTGAGGTACTGTCTCTTATGAGTGATGTTATGTGAGGTACTGCCTGTATGAGTGATGTTGTGTGGAATCAGCATGTTTGATCAACTTAGGAGGTGAAATAAATGTTGTTCTCAAGTTCAAGTCTTGACTGAATCTTGGACCATGCAGTGCTCCTGACTGAATCTTGGACCATGCAGTGCTCCTGACTGAATCCTGGACCATGCAGTGCTCCTGACTGAATCCTGGACCATGCAATGCTCCTGACTGAATCCTGGACCATGCAGTACTCTTGACTGAATCCTGGACCATGCAGTGTTCCTGACTGATAACACATTACACTACTAGATCTAATTTGATTCCACCCGTGACCTTGTTGCCTATCACCACCCACCTGCTGTAGGCTACACTGTGTAACAAACTGTCACCAAGGCCTCATCAACTGGAATACACACATACTACAGAGTCATAGATTAACACAGTTTGGCGGATCTAATGCGGATCAGTCTGAATCCTGGTCTATTAATTTGCCGGAATGCGATTAATTGACCAATCTTATTCTACGATTCAAATTAGAATGTGATTGTAATGAAACGTTTGGTCCTTTTGGAGGGTGTGGCGTTAACCTCTGTTTGAACTCTTGGAATGGCTATTCCTGTCTGTGAAAAACAGGTTCAGCAGGTGAATGGTTAATAAACATGCCACTCTAGCATGATAAAGGACCTGAGCTCCTTTCTGTCTCAGAGTCAACACAAACGTTGAATCACGAGACAGCCGGAGTGAGAAGGTCAAAATAACACAAAGCAGAACCCACCATTAGAGACCTGGCCTTATCCCTGTGTGTACTGTGTGTCAACCCCGTCACTGTGACATCACCAGCCTGTTCTGGTGAGGCGTTTCTAATAACGCACACACACGCCTCACCAGAACAGACTGATGATGTCACAGTGACTGGGTTTCCATTTACATTTGAGTCATTTAGCAGACAAGGCAAGGGTGCTTGTTTTTTGTATTTTTTTCTTCAGGCTAGGTCACTACTTGCAACTCACAGATTTATCTTTTAAGTAATGTGTTTTGTGTTTTTTGTGTCCGATTTTTAAATACTTTCTTAATTGCACTAATGAAAATGTAGATTCATATTAAGAGTATCCAGAATAGTAATAGAACCACAGGTTCTCTGTCCTTTTAAAGGATCAGCGTGCAGCTTTTAAAAACATTCTTGATAATCATGGGAATCTATTCAACCAAATCAAATGTCCATTCTAACAGCCCTGGACTGAAAGCTATTTCCAAGCCTGTCTTAACTTTTTCTGTAGGCACAACCTGAAGTATACATTTCAATTTCAAACACCAATGGGCTCAATATAGCCAAACACCTGCTGTTAAGTGAAACGCCAGTCAGACTTTGACTATCACGTTCTCTGAGGTAGTGTAATCTTAAAAGTCATTTTGGATACGATGCAACTTTCAACTTTCACAATAACAGCAACAACAAATACTGTCTAGAGATTAGAAGCCACATGATGTCTTCAGTTCTAGGCAATTCTCTTCAGTTGTTTTCCTCAATAAGGAGAGAGAGAGAGAGCGAGAGGGAGAGAGAGAGAGAGAGAGAGAGAGAGAGAGAGAGATGTATGGAAGGTGAAACTGAAAGCCTTCCACATTATTTGCTCTGTTGAATAATAACAGATTTAGTCTATAGCACAGAACCTGGCTAGGAGAAGCAAACGTATGTGCCTCGCATAATCCCTTGAAAGACATCCCTTGAAAGACAAGTTTTTGCAGAGGTCTTAGTCGTGCAATTTTACATCTATGTTTGGTGCAGTATTGATCAAGTGAAAAAATGTGCACCAAAACGAGTTAATTGAAGAATTTCATTGAAGAATCCCATCCATCCCATCCACTCCTACTAGGAATAGTACTGTTGACCAGTCACAGACGAAGGGGCGTAGACTACAACTGCAGAACTTCAACATGCCTCAAAAAAAACATTTGTGTGTTCAAACTTGTAACGCTCTTTGGCGGCAGGTAGCCTAGTGGTTAAGAGTGTTGGGCCAGTAACCGAAAGGTTGCTGGCTTGAATCCCAGAGCTGGCAAGGTGCAAAAATCATCTGTTCTGCGCTTGAGCAAGGCAGTTAACCCCCAGCAACTGCTTCACGGGCTACGTGGATGTCGATTAAGGCTAAATCGGATCTGATTGAATAGAGCCCAAGATAAAACTCTCTGGGAAAATCTCAATTGAATACTCCTCACCTCCTTCTCAAAACAAATTGGAGGAGATGGTCAGAAGGGTGTGACCTCTGGCTTTTACATCTATTGGGTTTTGAGAAGGAGGCGAGGAGAGCGGACACAAAGACTATGCAATTGAGATTCTCCCTCTGTCCTCATTACCAAGACCTGCAGTTTTTCCTGTTTTGGTGACATGGTCAGAAAAAAAATCTCCTGGCCCTAGTTGACTCAGACCTCAGTAGTTTGAGGATCCATTGCAATCAAAGCAGTTCCAAATCATTGGTTCAACTGTATTTTATTACTTCCATTTGGTGAATGGACCTTTCAGAGGGAAATGGGCTGTTAGCGATATCAGCACTGTCATCTCAGTGATGAGCAGAAGATTAACTGTTCATTTTCTCATTGATTAGGCTGAGAAATCTGGTTCAGAATAATGAGAGCCGCCAATGCTAGTGCTCAAGAGACCATATCCCTCCAATGATGGACAGGCCTACACTACCTACCTGCTGTCAGTGATATGTACCACTACCTACCTGCTGTCAGTGATATGTACCACTACCTACCTACTGTCAGTGATATGTACCACTACCTACCTACTGTCGGTGATATGTACCACTACCTACCTACTGTCAGTGATATGTACCACTACCTACCTACTGTCAGTGATATGTACCACTACCTACCTACTGTCGGTGATATGTACCACTACCTACCTGCTGTCGGTGATATGTACCACTACCGACCTACTGTCTGTGATATGTACCACTACCTACCTACTGTCAGTGATATGTACCACTACCGACCTACTGTCTGTGATATGTACCACTACCTACCTACTGTCGGTGATATGTACCACTACCTACCTACTGTCGGTGATATGTACCACTACCTACCTACTGTCAGTGATATGTACCACTACCTACCTACTGTCAGTGATATGTACCACTACCTACCTACTGTCAGTGATATGTACCACTACCTACCTACTGTCAGTGATATGTACCACTACCTACCTACTGTCAGTGATATGTACCACTACCTACCTACACTACCTACCTACTGTCAGTGATAAACATGTACCTCTTCTCATCTTTTGATTTTGCCATCTAACTGGAGTGTGTGTGTGTGTCTGCTCACTGGAGCTCACACTTTTCTAAAGAAATTGATCTGAAATGGAATCTATTATGTGTGGCGACAGGTGTTTTTCTTTTTAGTATCCGTCTTGAGTGTGTTGAGAGAGAGAGTGCTCTCTCACACTCACCCACACATTTTTGCCTTCCCATACTTATCAACTACACCTTCCATACTTACAAAATAAAATAAAATAAAATTGGTCACATGTGGTTAGCAGATGTTATTGCGGGTGTAGCGAAATGCTTGTGCTTCTAGCTCCGTCAGTGCAGTAATATCTAACAAGTAATATCTAACAGTTTCCCAACATATGCCTAAAAATACACATACATCTATGTAAGGAATGGATTAAGAATATATACCTATATGTCAGAACGGCATTGGACTAAGATACAGTGGCATAGTATAGAATACAGTATATACATATGAGATGGGTGATGCAATATGTAAACACAATTAAAGTGCCTAAGATAACGTAGAATAGTAGAGTACAGTTTATACAAATGAAATGAGTAATGCAAGATACGGAAACATTAAAGTGGCCTGTGATTTCTAGTCTATGTCTATAGGCAGCCGCCTCTGATGGCTGTTTAGCAATCTTATGGCCTTGAGATAGAAGCTGTTTTTCAGTCTCTCGGTCCCAGCGTTGATTTTATTTTATTTTTTATTTCACCTTATTTAACCAGGTAGGTCAGTTGAGAACAAGTTCTCATTTGCAACTGCGACCTGATGCAACTACACCTTCCATACGTATCAACTACACCTTCCACACTTATCAACTACACCTTCCATACTTATCAACTACACCTTCCATACTTATCAACTACACCTTACATACTTATCAACTACACCTTCCATCTCCAAGCCCTCCTGTTTTTTTACTCCCAGTTGTACTACTGCCACTTGCCTGCTTCGTAGTGTGTCTGATGTAGGAACCCCCTCATCTGAACATACAGTTGAAGTCGGACGTTTACATACACTTAGGTTGACATCTTTAAAACTCATTTTTCAACCACTTCACAGATTTCATGTTAACAAACTATAGTTTTGGCAAGTCGGTTAGGACATCTACTTTGTGCATGACACAAGTAATTCTTCCAACAATTGTTTACAGACAGATTATATCACTTATAATTCACTATATCACAATTCCAGTGGGTCAGAAGTTTACATACACTAAGTTGACTGTGCCTTTAAACAGCTTGGAAAATTCCAGACAATTATGTCATGGCTTTAGAAGCTTCTGATTGAATTGACATAATTTGAGTCATTTGGAGGTGTACCTGTGGATGTATTTCAAGGCCTACCTTCAAACTCAGTGCCTCTTTGCTCAACATCATGGGAAAATCAAAAGAAATCAGCCAAGACCTCAGAATTTGTTTTTAGACCTCCACAAGTCTGGTTCATCCTTAGGCGCAATTTCCAAACACCTGAAGGTACCACGTTGATCTGTACAAACAATAGTACGCAAGGATAAACACCATGGGACCACGCAGCCGTCATACCGCTCAGGAAGGAGACGCGTTTTGTCTCCTGCAAATCAATCCCAGAACAACAGCAAAGGACCTTGTGAAGATGCTGGAGGAAACAGGTACAAAAATATCTATATCCACAGTAAAACGAGTCCTATATCGACATAACCTGAAAGGCCGCTCAGCAAGGAAGAAGCCACTGCTCCAAAATCACCAATAAAAAGCCAGGTTATGGTTTGCAACTGCACATGGGGACAAAGATCGTACTTTTTGGAGAAATGTCCTCTGGTCTGATGAAACAAAAATAGAACTGTTTGGCCATAATGACCATCGTTATGTTTGGAGGAAAAAGGGGGAGGCTTGCAAGCCAAAGAACACCATCCCAACCGTGAAGTATGGGGGTGGCAGCATCATGTTGTGGGGGTGCATTTCTGCAGGAGGGACTGGTGCACTTCACAAAATAGATGGCATCATGAGGAAGGAAAATTATGTGGATATATTGAAGCAACATCTCAAGACATCAGTCAGGAAGTTAAAGCTTGGTTGCAAATGGGTCTTCCAAATGTACAATGACCCCCAAGCATACTTCCAAAGTTGTGGCAAAATGGCTTAAGGACAACAAAGTCAAGGTATTGGAGACCTCAATCCTATACAACATTTTGGGCAGAACTGTAAAAGCGTGTGCGAGCAAGGAGGCCTTCAAATCTGACTCAGTTACACCAGTTCTGTCAGGAGGAATGGGCCAAAATTCACCCAAATTATTGTGGAAGGCTACCCGAAACGTTTGACCCAAGTTAAACAATTTAAAGGCAATGGTACCAAATAATAATTGACTGTATGTAAACTTTTGACCCACTGGGAATGTGATTAAAGAAATAAAAGCTTAAATAAATCATTCTCCCTACTATTATTCTGACATTTCCCATTCTTAAAATAATTTTTACTAGGATTTAATGTCAGGAATTATGAAAAACTGAGTTGAAATGTATTTTGCTAAGGTGTATGTAAACTTCCAACTTCAACTGTATTTACTGGATTCATAAGCGAAAACTAAAATGTGACTTAAAACATTTTTGACCTGTGACTTCTCAACTCCTGGCTTCAGCTATGTTGAGTAGGTTATTTGCGAATTCAGCTGTATTCCCTAAAATCAACAGACATGCATGCACGCTAGTGATGTGTCATGCGCAAAAGATGCGGCTCTGAGAGCCGATGCTTTGTAGTGAATCAGAAGAGCCGGCTCGCATCGAGTGAGAGCCGGCTCCCAGTTTTTTTCCTTTCGCTGCGTGCTTACAGGCAGAACTTTGTTTTGATTGGTCAGCAATCGCATCGCGGCCAATCAGATGTGAGGATATGGGATCATACCATTATGTAAAAACAGAGAGGGGGGTGAAGTGAAGCGGCACTCCACTGCAAGTTAATGAGTCGTAACAACGTTAATAACGACACTGTCTGTCAGATAGCGGTGAGGAGAGTGTGTGAGTCGTAACTATGAGTGACACCCGAAAGAGAAGCAGCATCTGGCTCCAGTTTAAAGACAATGGAAACAACAAAGCAGAGTGCGTTCACTGCAAGATGAAAATTACTTTAAGAGCAGGTTCCACCACAAACCTGCATAGACATATGAGAACTGTCCATCCTACAGTGCAGTTAGAGGAGAGAGGGCAAGCTAGCACCCCATCTACAGATCCTGGTGTGTCTCATCCCCAAAAAACAGCAACTGCAGCAGCATCTACTGGCTTCCCTACACATGCAGGTATAACCTCTCCTACTGCAGCTCAAAGCAAAATAAGCCAGTTTATACCCAAAGTGATGACCCCATCCAAACAGCACAGCATTGATGTAGAGCTAGCTAAAATGATAGCTACTGATTTCCAAACCTTTTCAATTGTGGAGGACAGAGGTTTTAAAAGTTTTGTCAAAACTTTAAATCCCACATACACTCTTCCCAGTAGAAAAACATTGTCCCAAACAACAATACCTAAACTATATGACACAGAACGGGCATTATGGCAAGTAAGGGTGAAACAAGCTCCATCAGTTTGCCTGACAACTGACTGCTGGACCTCCAGAACAACCTGCTCTTTCATGGCTGTCACTTGCCATTTCATTGAAAATTACAAGATGACATCTTGCCTTTTGGACTGCTTTGAGTTCACAGAGAGACACACTGCAGAAAACCTAGCAGATGAGCTAGTAAGAGTGGCAAAAGAGTGGCAAGTAGAGGACAAAGTAGTGTGCTGTGTGAGTGACAATGCAGCAAACATCACCAAAGCCATAAAAATTCTTAAGTGGACCCATCACCCATGTCTGGCACATACACTAAACCTCATGATTAGAGATGCCCTAAAGGTGGTCAAACCAACCGTGGATAAGGTGAAGGCTGTTGTGGAGTTTTTCCACAAAAGCACAGTTGCAACACAGAGGCTAAAGTCCACACACTGCCAGATGGGGATGCCTGAACTGAGGCCCAAACAAGAGTGTGCCACCAGGTGGAACTCAACATTTTATATGTTGAAACGAATTCTTGAAACAAAAGATGCCATCATCTCCACCCTGGCCCTCATCAACGCACCAGTTGATGCTCTATGTCAAGAGGAATGGGAGCTGGTGAAAGAGGTCTGCACCGTCCTGCAACCATTTGAGGAGGTGACTGTGGAAATAAGTGCAGACAGGTACCTTGGACCATTTTTTTTCACTACTACCATTCAGTCACTATTATACATTGCAGAAACAATACAGTATAATGTGCCACATATAATATGCCACATACTTTAAAAAAAGCTTCATTTTAAAAGTTGCTGTTTCTCTCCCTCAGCTATGTTTCTGCCTCAAAAATGCTCCTGCTATGCAAAGGTTTGCAGCGTGTGACAGCCCAACAGACTGTAACCATGCAGAAAGGGAAAGAATTGGTTGCAGCTCTTTGTTCAGCCATGGACCGGAAATTTCTGCGTATGGAGTACAACACTGTCCACTCAGAAACCACATTATTGGATCCTAGGTTTAAAAAACTTGCATTCAATGACAACAGAGCTGTTGATGAGGCACTTCAGAGAATTAGTGCAGCAGCAGCAAGATGCACCCCTAGCAGCCAGCCAGCTCCGCCATTAGAAGGCCAAGTGTATGAGGAACCACAAACCTCTGTTGTTTGGAGGCTTTTTGATGAAAGAGCTACAGGAGATGCTACAAGAAGAAATCCTACAGCTGATGCTATACTGGAGGTGAGGTCTTATCTTGAGGAGCCCATCATCCAACGAGCAGAAGACCCACTGAGCTGGTGGCAGGCCAAGGCCTCAGTCTTTCCACGCCTGGCGAAGGTGATGGAAGGGAGACTGTGTATTGTGGCAACATCGGTTCCTTCAGAGAGAATCTTGTCAAAAACAGGGCAGATAATCTCAGAAAGAAGAAATAGGATCAGTCCATCAAAGCTGAGGCATCTGATTTTTTTGAATGCCAATCTTCACTGAGGACATTAATACTGTTTGCTTGAGTTTGGTTCTAGTTCTGTTCTAGTTCAATTCTGTTTATTTGCTGTTTTTTTGTTGTTAATTTGTGCAAAAAAATGTTTGATTAAAATGATTAAAAACAAAAGAATGCTTTTGTAACAAAATAAATGCATAAAAACACTGCACATGAAAGGGTTTTCAACACACAAACCATTTTTTTTTTTTAAAGTTAGGGTAAAATAAAGGCCTACAAAAAAATCCTAAATTAAGAGCCGTTCAGGAGTCGAAAGAGCCGGCTCTTCTTTGGGAGCTGAGCCAAAAGAGCCGGCTCTCGGAAAAGAGCCGAACTTCCCATCACTAATGCACGCACACGGTGAACATGGACAGGCAAAAATGACAAAATACAGATACAAAATACCATAAAGATCAGTGTCAAAATAAGCTACAAAATAAATTTGCAAGTAGCCGTCCCGAAAAACATTCTCAGTAATGGTTACAAAAACGTTTTACTTGATTTGACTGTGATATGCTGTTGTGTAACTACCTTAGTTGATCAGGTCACTCGTCTGCTAACTGACAAATGTATATGTGAAAAAGAACATACCAAAATGAACTGCAAAGCACACTGGGTATTGTTTCGGTGCAGAGCTCATTAGACTAATACTCAGCATGCTTTGCAACTGTTCATTTTTAATATACAGTACCAGTCAAAGGTTTGGACACCAACTCATTCCAGGTTTTTTTATATTTTTAAAAAAACTATTTTCTACATTGTATAATAATAGTGAAGACATCAAAACTATGAAATAACACATATGGAATCCTGTAGTAACCAAAAAAGTGTTTTATATTTGAGATTCTTCAAAGTGGCCACCCTTTGCCTTGATGACAGCTTTGCACACTCTTGGCATTCTCTCAACCAGCTTCATGAGGTAGTCACCTGGAATGCATTTCAATGAACAGGTGTGCCTTGTTAAAAGTACATTTTACTTTCCTCATTAATGCGTTTGAGCCAATCAGTTGTGTTGTGACAAGGTAGGGGTGGTATACAGAAGATAGCCCTATTTGGTAAAAGACCAAGTCCATATTATGGCAAGAACAGCTCAAATAAACAAAGAGAAATTACAGTCCATCATTACTTTAAGACATGAAGGTCAGTCAATCCGGAACATTTCCAGAACTTTGAAAGTTTCTTCAAGTGCAGTTGCAACTGGCTCTCATGAGGACCGCCACAGGAAAGGAAGACCCAGAGTTACCTCTGCTGCTGAGGATAACCCAGAGTTAACTGCACAACAGATTGCAGCCCAAATAAGTGCTTCACAGAGTTCAAGTAACAGACACATCTCAACATCAACTGTTCAGAGGAGACTGCGGGAATCAGGCCTTCATGGTCAAATTGCTGGAAAGAAACCACTACTAAAGGACACCAATAATAAAAAGAGACTTGCTTGGGCCAAGAAATACGAGCAATGGACATTAAACCGGTGGAAATCTGTTCTTTGGTCTGAGATTATTGTGAGAAGCAGAGTAGGTGAACGTATGATCTCTGCATGTGGGGTTCCCACCGTGAAACATAGAGGAGGAGGTGTGATGGTGTGGGGGTGCTTTGCTGGTGACAAGGCACAATTAACCAGCATGGCTACCACAGCATTCTGCAGCGATACGCCATTCCATCTGGTTTGCGCTTAGTGGGACTATCATTTGTTATTCAACAGGACAATGACCCAACACACCTCCAGGCTGTGTCAGGGCTATTTTACCGAGAAGGAGAGTGATGGAAGCCCAGGAGCCCCGGGGAGAGGAGCCGACAGCCATTCGGACCACATCCTCTTGCAGTCCTCAAAGTCGACCTCGTCCTCCCTCCCGCTGGTTCCTGTTCCTGGGCTGGGAGGTCTCAGCTCCAGCCATGCCCTCCACCACCTCGTCTGTGCCTCCTGGGGATGATTGTAGAACCACTCCGGGGGCAGCCGGTCCTCTGCTGTTGGAGGTTGTAGACTCCCCCAGTCATCCTCTCTCCTCTGCCAATCCCGACCCTGTAGCACGAGTGAGGGAACAGGAGCACCTCGTCGTCCCCATCCGACTCCTGGGCGTACTCCTGCTCCCATGGCTGTAGGGGCTTCTCCACGAATCCCCACAAGTGTAGTGGCTGGGGCTCCTCCTCTTCCTTCCCCGACCACCCCCATAGCGCCCCCCAAAAAACTGTATGGGGGTTCTTCTGGGCCATCGAAGGGGTCCGCCCCTTCGCCCGCCGACATGGAGCTCGTCGACGTCACCGATGCCCTGGAACCTGCGGGGGATCCAGAGATAGACAGTGGTAGTACTCCTTCACAGATACCAACTCCTTACCTCCAAGGAGCTCTCCGTCCAGCTCTGCGCGATCCTGTGGTGGTGGGTTTTTCTGTCACGTTGCATAGAGAGGACCCGAGGCACTGAGCAGTAGTGAGAAGTAACACCTTTTAATAGCAGCAAAACAACAAAAGGCTAGCACGCAAACATGAACTGGTGTGCAAAAAAGGAACACACACAAAAACCCACAACACAAGTGGGCAATCAATGAACATAAATAGGCTCCCCAATTTGAGACAATGTGGCGCAGCGGCCTCTAATTGGGGACCAAATCCAAACTAAACATATAGTTATCCAGAGAGGTCTCTGGACACTAAACCTGAACACCATAAAGGTTTCCAGAGACCTCTCTGAACATAGATCATTACAGAAAATACCAAATACATTGGAGTGTAGTTCAACTAAGTGTAATTAAAATTACTAAAGGCTCAGAAGTAAGTATGTATTAAAGTATGTATTTCAAATACTGTACATGTAACAGAAATTTTGCCTGTGAAAAACACGATCCACAGCAGGTTAATATACACTGTTTTAACCGTAACTTACTGGCAGCCAGTAATATACTGTAAATCGTAATAAATGAAGGAATGGATGAGTGAACGAAATTCATTGAGGGGAGATGGGGTTTGAAGTGTGGTATCGCACAGTATTTTATGGTTTTGGGATTGGTACAAGCAGATTGGTGATATCACCTGCACTTTAAAGGCCTAGGACAAAACAGACCTAAACAACAGGACAAAACAGACCAAAAGGACATGGGAAAATGCTCAGCCAGTCCCCTATACATTTTACATTGATGGGACATACCCAAAATTACCATATAAATTACAGTTTTCCGTTACAGAGTACATACAGCCCAGGCGATAATGGTTGAGAGAGAGAGAGAGAGAGAGAGAGAGAGAGAGAGAGAGAGAGAGAGAGAGAGAGAGAGAGAGAGAGAGAGAGAGAGAGAGAGAGAGAGAGAGAGAGAGAGAGAGAGAGAGAGAGAGAGAGAGAGAGAGAGAGAGAGAGAGAGAGAGAGAGAGAGAGGGCATTGTTGTCATTGTACATTTTTGAATACAGGGAAACTGAGAGACAGATATACAGGCTACACAGCAACCCACATACTTTTAATGCTCTAGTACCCTCAATCTCAACTCTGGACCTCCAAGCCAGTTCCACTGCTTTTTTAAACTGTTCCCCTCTAACCAGGAACTGATTTAGACCTGGGACACCAAGTGGGTGCAATTAATTATCAGGTAGAACAGAAAACCAGCAATCTCCGGACGTCTTACGGTAAGAGTTGAATACCCCTACTCTAGTGGATCTAAGCAATTTCTAACAATGGCACAGGACATTTGTCTTTTTAGACAAAAATAACACATTAACACAATAACAACTAAGCCATGAATACTGAAATGGGTGAAATAGCACAGATTTCGGCTTGGGCTACAACCTCAAATTCATCCCAAGTCAACCTGATGACTCTTCTACAGCAATCGCAGTGTTAACGCACAGCCGCTCCTGGGTCTCATCTCCTGGAAGGAGTGGGTAGATGGATAAGTGACGAAAGGCAGAATCAGAATGAATCAGGTTCAGGACAGCTCTCCAGAAGCCTCCTCGCCTACATATGCACAAAGAAATCAGCAAGTTTATGAAATATGTGAATAACATTATGAATAACATCGAAATTCAATAATTGAATTTAATGGTTATGTGCTGTGTGTGTGTGTGTGCGTGCGTGCGTGTGTGTGTGTCAGGGCCGTGCACAGACCTTTCAGGGGGCATGTGCTCAAAATGACAACACACACATCACACATTGTAAGTAAGCTAGTTAGGCTGCAGTTCCTCCTAAAGTCATGATTGACAGGAAAAGAGGGTGGGCTATCAGCTGGCCGATGTTGTTGATGATTGTTTTACTGATTGTGATTTATCTTCGATACTCTTAATACATTCTTAAATAATAACTTCTTAATATAATATTAAAAGCCCATGATATATAGCTGGCTGGCTAGTGGCATGTGTGGATATTGCTGGTGCCCTGATACACACATATAACTCTCTACTGAACAAGGGATGTAGTTGAGTGGAGGGTCGTTGATGTTAATCAAATGTTATGCTGCTGTGGCAGTACTGTTGATATTTAAACTAGGTATCTAGCTACACACACTCTACCGGTGACCGCATCTCAAGCCTCTCAAGCCATGCATGTTTGGATAGCGGGCATTCAGAACGACAATGACAATCTCTAGGGGCGGCAGGTAGCCCAGTGGTTAGAGTGTTGGGCCTGTAACTGAAAGGTTGCTGGATCGAATCCCTGAGCTGACAAGGTAAAAATCTGTCGTTCTGCCCCTGAACAAGGCAGTTAACTCACTGTTCCTAGGCCGTCATTGAAAATAAGAATTTGTTCTTAACTGACTTGCCTAGTAAAATAAAAAATACACATGTTTATCAATACCACCACCCAAAAGGGCACTTGGCTAGTGAGAGGGCAATGGGGCATGGGGCATGTGCTCAGCACAGGTAGACTCCTGTGTGTGTGTGTGTGTGTGTGTGTGTGTGTGTGTGGCGCGCATGTTGGTGTTTGCATGTAGTCCTTGTGTTATAATGCACATCTTCCACAACTAATAGAGAAAATACAGGTTTCTCTCTAGCCCTGTTTATACCTGCCACTAACATGCGTCCTTTGTCCTGGTCTTGAGTCCTTTGTCCTGGTCTTGACCCGATCTTGCCTGTTTACACTTATAAGATCTGATCACAATCAGATCACACTGCGTTTTTTAATAATCTATAGTTGTCAAACATATCTGGGCACAATCAGCATGTGGAAAAGATCAGGACAAATGACGCATGTTAGAACCAGGTATAAACAGGGCTTTAATGTTAGAACCAGGTATAAACAGGGCTTTAATGTTAGAACCAGGTATAAACAGGGCTTTAATGTTAGAACCTGGTATAAACAGGGCTTTAGTGGCACTAAAAAAGAAGCGTCCACAAGAACTTAAATACATGCTTCTGCATTTGTTGTCTCCCCTGCAGGATTTGATCTAAATTTCAACGAACCTAAGGGATTTGAAGAGAAACAGGTGTGTGTATACAGAGTCAACTTCAGCATACATCATTTACTGTCAAAAGGTAGACCAGGGACAGGCTAGGGATTACTGCGAATCCAACACATTTCAGGAAGTGTGGTATCTTCATTTCCTACTTCATAAATCTTTAATGGTGAACTGTAAACCCCAAGGCATTTTTAACTCAAATACTTATAGTAAGTTGAACTCAAAGTCAATGAAAAGTCATTATTAGTACTGACTCAAAACTAAATGAGAAGTCACATCAATTAAATAATTTTAAGTTATAATAACAAATTCACTTTTTACCCTGCATGCTTTACTGCAGGTAGATTTTTAGGAATAGTTTTTCATATTTGTGTTTTTTCATGTACTGTCATGTGAAAAAGTAAGTACACCCCCTGGAAAGTTGTTTTTACATATTTGGACAGATGGATATGTAATCTTCACTTCAACACTATTGACAGAAAAAGGTTACCCATTTTAACAAATTTCACACAAAAAAAAAGCTTTGAAAATGTTATGCAATTAAAATAAACAAAAATGGCTTTACCTTATGGGGAAAAAGTTAGTACACCCCTACCTTTACCATCACATAAAATGGCTAAAATTAGAATTAGGTGTACCAAAACAAGTGCAAATGATTAGAAAACATTAGAGAGAAACTTATAAAGATAAGAAAATTGGTCTGGTTTGGTCTTAAACATATGGGTGTGTGGTAACACATCATTCAAAGATCAAAATACCTACCCGAGGCCCTCAGAAGAAAGATTATTGATGTCCATGAGTCTGGGAGGGGTTACAAATCCATTTCCAAGCAATTTGAAGTACATCATTCCATTTCCAAGCAATTTTAAGTGCATCATTCCACTGTCCGACGAAAATTCCAGACCACTGGCAAACTACCTAGGGCAAGTCGTCCCACCAAAGTCAGCCCAAGAGCTGACCGAATGATGCTCATAGAAGTCTCTAAGAACCCCAGGGTAACATCAAGAGACAGGCCTCTTGCCACAATCAATGTTCGAATTGCATGGGTACACTGTCAGAAAGAGACTGCACAAACTTGGCCTACATGGGAGGTCAGGAAGAAAGAAGCCTCTTCTCTCAAAAAAGAATATCAAGACACAACTGACTTTACCCAGGTGTTACTGAAATGGTTGATCCAGTTTAAATGGCTTAGGTAGTCTCCTCACAATGTTCCTAACCCTGACAGTCTTTATGAATGCGGGTGAATAAAAATATCCAACTGTTGGATATTCTAACTCTAGCTGGCTTCCAATAGCAATTACACATCACTTTGCAAGCCAGTATAATGTGACTTGCAGGTAGGGTTGCACATTTCTGGTAAATTTCCCAGGTTTTCCATAAATCCTGGTTGGAAGATTTCTGGAAATCTTGGAAAAGTTACTGGAATTTTGCAACCCTAACCATGAGTTTCAGGCCACTGTGTTAGGGTAACCTAAGCCTCAAATAAGGCCTTATTAGGTATGTAACGTATTGTCATAAAGAGTTTAATTATAATATTCACCTAAAAACTCACTTGGTGAAGGCCACAGGACTGAAAATGAATTAATTCAACAACCATGTCTCTGTCACTAACAAATACAGTTGGTACTCGAAAGGCAAGGCATTCAAGCTGATCCAACTCAAATCTGGACCCCCTACAGGATCACAGTGATTCTATCGGTTTGAGTAATGACTTTAGTAACTGTACTCGGATATAGTAAGTGCAACAGGTTTCCTCCAAAGTTTTGAGTAATGACAGCACATTGGGGCTTACGGTGTACCTCTACTTCCTGAAGATACACAGACACACTGACACAAGCGAAAGTTTTTCTCACTCTCCATGCTCTCTTTCTCTCACTCACTCGCTCACTCGCTCACTCTCACACACACACACACACACACACACACACACACACACACACACACACACACACACACACACACACACACACACACACACACACACACACACACACACACAAGCCTCCCCCACACACACACTCTACCCCACACTCTCAAACCCCCAAACCCCATCCCACTCCTCCCATGACGCCAGTCTGTTGCCCCATTGGCCCAGAACCCTGAACCAGAGCTCCTCTCAGATTTAGAGAGACTTTCACTCTGACAGGAGCAGATGAGTTAGAATCAAACTCATGGATGCAGACCAACCTTAATTCATTTTCCACTGGCTCGACACAGCCACTTGGAGGGGTAATTTACCACTCACAGATGGAAACCTGTCTTCAGGAAAGAGAGGGGGGGAAGGGAGGAAGACAGGGAGGGAAGGAGGACGAGAGAGAAGGGTTGTTTTTCAGGAGAAAGGATGCGGCTCTGAGGAGTTGACTGGTGCTTCATTTTCACTTAAGGGGAAAAGTAATTTCTCTCTCGCCTTCCTCGGAGATGTGGCTCTTGTCAAATCCCAGGCTTTGTGGCTATAGAGGACAACCTGTGTCTTGGCATGGAGGAAGATATTACCACAGAGCCCTTAAGCTATGGCTGTGACAGCAAGGATAGATGGAAGGAATGAGAGAAGGTGATGAAGGGACAGAGGATTCTAGAAGGAGAGGGAGAGGATGAAAGACAGGATAGGAGGGGAAGGAGACGGGAGGGATAGTGGTTGGAGAAACAGATGCACTTGAGCTTAGTCTATTGAGAAAGGCCGCTTTAGGCAGACCTGGCTCTCAAGAGAAGACGGGCTATGTGCACAGTGCCCACGAAATGAGGTGAAACTGAGCTTTCTAACCTCCTGCCAAATGTATGCCCATATTAGAGACACATGTTTCCCTCAGATTACACAGACCCACAAAGAATTAAAAAACAAACCCAATTTTGATAAACCCCCATGTCTACTGGGTGAAATACCACAGTGTGCCATCACAGCAGCAATATTTGTGACCTGTTGCCACAAGAAAAGGGCAACCAGCGAAGAACAAACACCATTGTAAATACAACCCATATTTATGTTTATTTATTTTCCCTTTTGTACTTTAACTATTTGCACATAATATGACATTTGAAATGTCTCTATTCTTTTTGAACTTTTGTGAGTGTAATGTTTACTGTTAATTAAATTGTTTATTTCACTTTTGTTTATTATCTACTTCATTTGCTTTGCAAGGTTAGCATATGTTTCCAATAAAGCTCTTGAATTGAATTGAATTGAGACAGAGACAGAGAGAGAGAGAGAGAGAGAGAGAGAGAGAGAGAGAGAGAGAGAGAGAGAGAGAGAGAGAGAGAGGGGCCGGAGTATTGAGGTTGCCTTGCTGTTATTGATGAGGTTGGAGTAGTAGACTCATTGGGGATGAGAGGGATTTCCTTGAAAGGTTAAAATCCTTGTTGGATGTTAGTGCCAGGAGCAAGGACAAAGGTACTAACTCAGTAATCCCATGAAGATAATCCACACACTCGCTTCCGTGTCAAGATAATCCACACACGCTCTCCTGTGTCAAGATAATCCACACACGCTCTCCTGTGTCAAGATAATCCACATACGCTCTCCTGTGTCAAGATAATCCACACACGCTCTCCTGTGGAATAACAACGGAGGAAGGGAAAAGCATATTGATAATGGCTGGGTGAGTACAGTACACCTTACTGATCTAGTTAACATGTTTACCCAACAATATCTGAGGCCGCCGCCACTTTCAGAAGGGGTTCTCTTAAAACCATCAAACCACCATCTCAATTTCCTTCATCATACCGCTAGTGCTCTCACCACTCACCAGATTTTTTATTTGCCTTTATTTAACCAGGTTGGACAATTGGGACATAATTCTTGTTTTGTAAAGATGAACTGTACAAAGATGAGAGAGAGAGAGAGACACACAGAGAGAGGAGAAACATATATACAAAAAAGACGGTCTGATAATTTGTGAGGATTCTGTCACATTCATCAACTCTACTGAGAGTATAATCATATTGAAACCATAATTATATAGGTCATTGGAGAGAGAGATGGAAAGAAAAAGAGAGACAGCGAGTATCAGACCAGTACTACACCAGTATCAGACCAGTACTACACCAGTATCAGACCAGTACTACACCAGTTTCAGACGAGTATCAGACCAGTACTACACAAGTATCAGACCAGTACCAGACCAGTACTACACCAGTATCAGACCAGTACTACACCAGTATCAGACCAGTACTACACAAGTATCAGACCAGTACCAGACCAGTACTACACCAGGATCAGACCAGTACTACACCAGTATCAGACCAGTACAACATCAGTATCAGGCCAGTATCAGACGAGGAATACACCAGTATCAGACCAGTACTACATCAATATCAGTCCATTATCAGATCAGTATTATAGACCAGTATCAGACCAGTAACAGACCAGTACCAGGCCAGTATCAGACCAGTGCAACACCAGTATCAGACCAGTACCAGACCCCGTATCAGACCAATACCAGACCAGTATCAGACCAGTATAAAAAAATAGAAAAACAGATACACAATCCCTGAGTGTCAAACGCACATCTATGCTGTAGGACAGTGTTACTCTTTGCGCGGCAACAGGTCACAAAATGTCAAATTTTCCAATACTTATACATGACAATGACAGCATTTCAAAGCAATGTGTTTAATGCAGGCCTGAGTCACATTATATCTATTATTCATTGGACGGCAGATAGATGGCAGTATAGCAGTTGTTGAACAGAAAGGCAATTAATCGCTTAACGTGAGTGCTCAGCCAGAGAGCGATCGACACAGTTTCCTAATGCTACTACGGCCTACTTTTGCAGTCTGGTCGACATGGATAGGTTTATTATTAAAACGAAACATAAATCTGTTGACAATGAAAATGAGGGGGAAGAGCCGGAGAACAGCCTGACAGCTGTGAATGAGCAACCACCGGGGAACCGGGAAAATCAGGAAGATAGTGGCGGGGAAGTGCTGCTAGCTAATGTGACTCCAGTGGTTAAGAGAAGGATACGGTCGATTGAAGAAGAACACAGAAAGTTCCAAGAGAAATGGACAGACATGTTTTTTTTGTACTGCATGATGCTACGAGCTCACTCTGTCTTATTTGCCAAAATACAGTCAATTGTTTTAAACAAGGAGATTTAGAGCGACATTTCCAATCACACCATGCCCATTTTGACAAAACATATCCGCCACAACAAAATATCGCAACTCAAAGGACAGCTCAAAGGACAACAACAAATGATGAACATATCTAGCACTGTTGCAGAGAAAACGACAGAGGCAACATATGAGATTGCTTGGATACTCGCAAGAAACAAGAAGGCCTTCACAGACGCAGAAACTGTAAAAGAATGTTTTTTGGCCTCAGCCAAAATATTGTATGCTGATTTCACAAACAAGGAAGCTATTTTAAAGAAAATTAAGGGACTGCAACTCTCTGACTCGACCATAACAAGACGCATAGAAGATATCGGCGAGGACATTGATTGATTGCTGACATATCTATGGCGCTGTGTTATAGTCTTGCACTTGAGTGTGGGTCCGCTTCCCGCTCAATGGGTCGCTCAGAGAGGAACTTTTATGTTTACTGCCTCTTCAGGGACAAACACGAGGAGAGGATATTCTGAAAGCCCTTTTACATTTTTTGCTGTTAATAACATTGACTGGTCACATCTTGCATCTGTGTGCACTGACGGTGCACCAAACATGCGAGGGAAGGAGAAGGAACTCGTAGGCCTGATGAGAAAGAGAGAGGATATTCCCAAGTTTGTTACATTTCATTGTATCATTCATCAGGAAGCACTTGTGGCTAAACTCAAAGACTGTGAATTACAGAATGTGATGCAGAACGATGTGCGCGTAGTGAACATGATTATTGCAAGGGCACTGAATCACCCGCAATTCCGTGAGTTGCTGGAGGAATACCAGACAGAATATGGTGACTTGATATTTCACAATGAAGTGAGATGGCTTTCGTGTGGCAGAGTTTTAGAAAGATTTATCTCTCTCCTCCCTCAAATCCGTGAATTTGTTAAAATCAAAGTAAAAGAGGAACCAGAGCTGGATGATCCACAGTGGATATTAAAGCTGCCTTTTTTAACGGACATCATCTGCCACCTGAACACAGTTAATCTCCAGCTCTAAGGGAAGGCTAAAACTCCGGCCAAAATGCTACATGTGGTCACAGCATTTCAAGACAAAATCATCACGCTGTTCATACCTGACAGAGATTTTGTTCATTTCCCAAAGCTCAGAGCAGTCACCACATCCAACACAGACCTACTGCAACATTTTAGCTATGATGGATTCGTGCATGTGTTGGAACAGTTGAAGTTGGAGTTTGAATCAAGATTCAATGACATCATGGAGTACAAGGACTTTTTCAACTTCCTTGAGAACCCCTTTCATGTGCCAGTGTCATCTCTGATCCCAGTCATCACTGCTCTCTGTCCTGACCGTGCTGGAATAGAGAGCGAGATAGTAGAGCTGCAGGCAAATGACACATTGCAAGGTGAACTAAGATCAGGTGCTGCTGATTTCTGGAACCTTGTGTCAGACACAGAGTATCCACTTCTGAAGCAGTATGTGCAAAAGGTGACATAATTTTTTGTCAGCACTTATTCATGTGAAGCAACATTTTCATCAATGAACATTGTGAAACAAAAACAGAGAAACAGACTGACCAATGGACACCTGGATTGCCTAACAAGGATTGCAACAACATACTACACATTTTGAATAAATTCAGTCAAAAAGCAGAAGGGACATTTTCGCTGTTCCAACTACTGAGGTAGCCTAACCCTTAATATGGGTCATACATGTGATGTAGCCTACTTGTTGTGTTCATGTATATATTTGTGATGTGAATAAATTAATTGCATGTGTTCTATTGCAGAACCACCTTCAGCTCAACATCAGCAAAACAAAGGAGATGGTGGTGGACTTCAGGAGAACCAAGGCACAACTGACTGCAGTCCCTATACAGGGGATGGATGTGGAAATGGTTGGATCATACAGTTCCTGGGAGTCCATATGGACAATAGGCTGGAATGGGCTGGTAACACCAGGGCCCTGTACAAAAAGGGCCAGAGCCGACTCTACATTCTGAGGAGGTTCAGGTCCTTCAACGTGTGCAGTAAACTACTGCATACCTTCTACCAGTCTGTGGTGGCCAATGCCATCTTTTTTGCAGTGGTGTGCTGGGGAGCCAACATAAAAGCCGGTGATGCTTCTCGGGTAAATAAGCTGATCAGGAAGGCTAGCTCTGTCCTGGGGATGAGCCTTGACACTCTAGAGAAGGTGGCGGAGAGACGGATCCTGGCCAAACTGCTGGCCATCATGGACAACGTCACCCACCCTCTGCATGCCATGGTTATGACGCAGAGGAGCACCTTCAGTCACAGATTGATCCCACCACGGTGTGCCAGAGGGCGCTACAGGAGGTCCTTCCTGCTGGCGGCTATTAGACTATATAATGCCTCACCGGGGTGCCGTGCCGTCGGCAACATAGATCTGGAACTGTTGGGGTGCTAGGACCTAGTTGAACAATTATGCATCCATCCGTGAGTAACTCTGGTCCGTAATCACTCATTCACTCAGGACTTATTTATTCATTCAGGTCTGTATATACATACTCATGTACAGTTGTTATATCATATCACGTGCAATATTGCAAGTAATTCTTGGACTTAACTTACGTAGTCATTCACTCAGGAATGCATATTAGTATCCTGTCAGCATATTAGCATCTTTTCTCATTGCTTTTAGTATATCGAATGTGCAATGCGTGCAGTTATCTGTAAATAAACCCTGCGCACTACGGACCATATTTTAAAAATTACAAAGAAATGTTCCCCTTGGAGATCAATAAAGTACCTATCTATCTATCTATCTATCTATCTATCTATCTATCTATCTATCTATCTATCTATCTATCTATCTATCTATCTATCTATCTATCTATCTATCTATCTATCTATCTATCTATCTATCTATCTATCTATCTATCTATCTATCTATCTATCTATCTTTGAATTTGCTTTCTATTGATAATTGATCATTTTAAAAGCTAAAGCACAACAAATGTAAGATCTGTGCGGCCCTCGAAAAGATTGTCTCAACCCAAAGCGGCCCACTTAAAAAAATTAGTGAGTAACACTGCTGTAGGACCTAAGTAGATGTCACGGTTGTGATCTGAATTCCAGCCTGCCATGATAGAAACCAACGTCTTAAACATTACTGTCACTGATTTAGCAGGCAAGTTTAGAGTCAAAGTATGCATCATCACAAGGTCTTTATTAACTGAGGACTGAACAGGAACAGGCAGAGGGGAGTAATCATTATGACTGCATTATTTAGCGGGTTGATACTGATCCATGCATCACAAAGCCTGAAGGTAAGGCTACAGAAGGTAATGTTTCCATATTGCCAGGAAGACAGAATGACTGACAGAAATATTGTAAAAAACCCTTCCGGTTGCCCATGAGTACTTCTCAGTGTCCTCTCTTCCCAGAGACACAACTCTATGACACTTTATTACCCTGCAGAGAGCAGAGCAGAGGTAGTGGGGGATGGGTGTTCCATTGTTTACAGACACTCTGCCCCTCAACTCTCACACCTCTGCTCCTGGAACACTCTGTTGCTAAGGGTAACCAGAATCACATGACCTGGTTAGAGACCCCAGTCTGCCCCTGACCTCTTTAGTTGTTTCCAGGAGGGCAGGTTGAGACAACCTCTAGAAACTCTTGTCCTCCACCTCAAGTCACATCTGGACCCTTTCCACGTGGAAAATCTTGCCTCTGGACTTCCTTACCAGTGTTTAGCGTGTCTTTGATCCAACTGTTATAGGCCTATTTCTATTTTGCCCTGTTTATCAAAAGTTTACAGTATATGCAGATGATACAGTCTTATACTGAGCTGGCCCCTCCTCGGATTTTGTGGTAAATGCTCTACAACAAAGCTTTCTTAGTGTCCAACAAGCTTTCTCTACCCTTAACCTTGTTCTGAACACCTCCAAGGTGTGATTACTACCTCTGAGGGTTTAATGCTTGAGGTAGTCACCTCTTACAAGTACTTGGGAGTGTGGCTAGACAGTACACTGTCCTTCTCTCAGCACATATCAAAGCTGCAGGCTAAAGTTAAATCTAGACTTGGTTTCCTCTATCGTAATTACTCCTCTTTCACCCCAGCTGCCAAACTAACCCTGATTCAGATGACCATCCTACCCATGCTAGATTACGGAGACATAATTCATAGATCGGCATGTAAGGGTGTTCTCGAGCGGCTAGAAGTTCTTTACCATTCGGCCATCAGATTTGCCACCAATGCTCCTTATAGGACACATCACTGCATTCTAGATAGATAGATAGATAGATAGATAGATAGATAGATAGATAGATAGATAGATAGATAGATAGATAGATAGATAGATAGATAGATAGATAGATAGATAGATAGATAGATAGATAGATAGATAGATAGATAGATAGATAGATAGATAGATAGATAGATAGATAGATAGATAGATAGATAGGTACTTTATTGATCCCCGGGGGGGAAATTTCATTTCATTCTATACTCCTCTGTAAACTGGTCATCTTTGTATACCCGTCGCAAGACCCATTGGTTGATGCTTATTTATAAAACCCTCTTGGCCTCATTTTCCCCCTATCTGAGATACAGTGGGGAGAACAAGTATTTGATACACTGCCGATTTTGCAGGTTTTCCTACTTACAAAGCATGTAGAGGTCTGTAATTTTTATCATAGGTACACTTCAACTGTGAGAGACGGAATCTAAAACAAAAATCCAGAAAATCACATTGTATGATTTTAAAATAATTAATTTGCAATTTATTGCATGACATAAGTCTTTGATCACCTACCAACCAGTAAGAATTCCGGCTCTCACAGACCTGTTAGTTTTTCTTTAAGAAGCCCTCCTGTTCTCCACTCATTACCTGTATTAACTACACCTGTTTGAACTTGTTACCTGTATAAAAGACACCTGTCCACACAATCAATCAAACGGACTCCACACACTCAATCAAACAGCTGTGTAAGGACATCAGGGATAAAATTGTAGACCTGCACAAGGCTGGGATGGGCTACAGGACAATAGGCAAGCAGCTTGGTGAGAAGGCAACAACTGTTGGCGCAATTATTACAAAATGGAAGAAGTTCAAGATGACGGTCAATCTCCCTTGGTCTGGGGCACCATGCAAGATCTCACCTCGTGGGGCATCAATGATCATGAGGAAGGTGAGGGATCAGCCCAGAACTACACGGCAGGACCTGGTCAATGACCTGAAGAGAGCTGGGACCACAGTCTCAAAGAAAACCATTAGTAACACACTGCGCCGTCATGGATTAAAATCCTGCAGCGCACGCAAGGTCCCCCTGCTCAAGCCAGCGCATGTCCAGGCCCGTCTGAAGTTTGCCAATGACCATCTGGATGATCCAGAGGAGGAATGGGAGAAGGTCATGTGGTCTGATGAGACAAAAATAGAGCATTTTGGTCTAAACTCCACTCGCCGTGTTTGGAGGAAGAAGAAGGATGAGTAGAACCCCAAGAACACCATCCCAACCGTGAAGCATGGAGGTGGAAACATCATTCTTTGGGGATGCTTTTCTGCAAAGGGGACAGGACGACTGCACCGTATTGAGGGAAGGATGGTTGGGGCTATGTATCGCGAGATCTTGGCCAACAACCTCCTTCCCTCAGTAAGAGCATTGAAGATGGGTCGTGGCTGGGTCTTCCAGCATGACAATGACCCGAAACACACAGCCAGGGCAACTAAGGAGTGGCTCTGTAAGAAGCATCTCAAGGTCCTGGATTGGCCTAGCCAGTCTCCAGACCTGAACCCAATAGAAAATCTTTGGAGGGAGCTGAAAGTCCGTATTGCCCAACGACAGCCCCGAAACCTGAAGGATCTGGATGGAGGAGTGGGCCAAAATCCCTGCTGCAGTGTGTGCAAACCTGGTCAAGAACTACAGGAAACGTATGATCTCTGTAATTGCAAACAAAGGTTTCTCTACCAAATATTAAGTTCTGCTTTTCTGATGTATCAAATACTTATGTCATGCAATAAAATGCAAATTAATTACTTAAAAATCATACAATGTGATTTTCTGTATTTTTGTTTTAGATTCCGTCACTCACAGTTGAAGAGTACCTATGATAAAAATCGCAGACTTCTACATGCTTTGTAAGTGGGAAAACCTGCAAAATCTGCAGTGTATCAAATACTTGTTCTCCCCACTGTATCTACTGTAGCCCTCATCCTCCGCAGCTACAACAAACACAGGGCAGGTGCAAAATGCCACTTTCGTTGTGGCATTTTGCACCTGCCCTGTGTTTGTTGTAGCTGCTTGACAATGAAATTTCCCCCCCGGGGGATCAATAAAGTACCTATCTATCTATCTATCTATCTATCTATCTATCTATCTATCTATCTATCTATCTATCTATCTATCTATCTATCTATCTATCTATCTATCTATCTATCTATCTATCTATCTATCTATCTATCTATCTATCTATCATACAACACCAGTTCTGCCATTCACATTTGTTAAAGGTGCCCAAAGCACAAACATCCCTGGGTCACTCGTCTTTTCAGTTTGATGCAGCAAACACTCAAACTGAACAGTTTTATCTCAATCTCTTCATTCAAATCTCTTCATCTCAATCTCTTCACTCTTACTGACAGTTGTGGCTGATTTGTGTGGTGTATTGTCATCTCTATCTTCTTGCCATTTGTGCTGTTGTCTGTGCCCAATAATGTTGTACCATGTTTTGTGGTGCTATCATGTTGTGTTGTTACCATGTTGTTGTCATGTTACGTTGCTATCATGATGTGTTGTCATGTGTTGCTGCCTTGCTATGTTGTTGTCTTAGGTATCTCTTTTGGTAGTGTTATTTTGTCTCTCTTGTCGTGATGTGTGTTTATTTTATCCTATGTATATTTTATTTATTTTTATTTTTAATCCCAGCCCCCGTCCCCGCAGGAGGTCTTTTGCCTTTTGGTATGCCGTCATTTTAAATAAGAGTTCTTAACGGACTTGCCTAGTTAAATAAAGGTTCAATAAAGAATATATTTTAAAAAATAAGGAAATCAGTCAATTTAAATAAATTCATGAGGCCCTAATCTATGGATTTCACATGACTGGGAATACAGATATACAGACGTGGATCAGAAAACCAGTCAGTATCTGGTGTGACCACCATTTGCCTCATGCAGCGCGACACACATAGAGTTGATCAGGCTGTTGATTGTGGCCTGTGGAATGTTGTCCCACTCCTCTTCAATGTCTGTGCAAGTTGTTGGATATAGGCGGGAACTGGAACACGCAGTCGTACACGTCGATCCAGAGCATCACAAATATGCTCAATGGGTGACATGTCTGGTGAGAATGCAGGCCATGGAAGAGCTGGGACATTTTCAGCTTCCAGGAATTGTGTACAGATCCTTGCAACATGGGGCTGTGCATTATCATGCTGAAACATGAGTGGATGGCGGCGGATGAATAGCGCTACAATGGGCCTCAGGATCTCGTCACAGTATCGCTCTGCATTCGAAATGCCATCGATAAAATGCAATTGTGTTCGTTGTCTGTAGCTTATGCCTGCTCATACCATAACCCCACCGCCACCATAGGGCACTCTGTTCACAACGTTGATATCAGCAATCTGCTCACCCACAACACTGGTTTGCAGGCTTTACTCACATTCCAAGAACTCCTCTGGTCTGAGGCTTTGTCGACTGACTGGTGACATCATTCCTTGACACTCGTTCTCCAACTGACTTGGCTGATGCCATTTCAAACAGCAGAGTATCAGAGCAACCCCCCTCCCCTCAGTAACAAAAGAACACCCAAAAGCAATCAAATCCTACCGGTTAAAGCTGGTTGAAATCAGTTCATAACCACAACCACTTTTGCCCGTGGAGAAAGGCCAGGGTCTTAGTTGAAGATCACCTTTGATAATTAATCTCCATTCAGAGAATCACACCAACCTACCCACTGGGCACAGACGTCAACGTCTATTCCACGTCGGTTCATCGAAATTTTATTGAACTGACGTGTAAACAACATTGATTCAACCAGTGCATACGCCCTTTCAAAACAAAGGAATGTTGATGCATGGGGGCGGTGTTCATGAGAGAATTGAACAAGCCTGCTATCCAACAGCCTTCTCTGGTTCAACCCCAAATACTCATTAACTCCTTGACCTGTGCTGAAGATCTCTAATGGAATAAGTGAGATGAATTGACACAGGAAAGAGAGTGAGAGAGGAAGAAAGAGTGACAGAGAGAGGGAAAGAAGTTAGAGCAAGCAAGAGAGGGAAAGTAGAGAAAAATAGATAGATGGAGAGGAAGAGAGATAGAGAGAGAGAGAGATAGAGTATGAGAGAAATGAAAAAGAGCTGGATCTGTTACTGATCCTCTGTGAGATGAGCTCTGCTGCTGTAGTCTCTGATAACCATTCAGTATAACATCATTACCTAGTCCTAGGCCACCACACATCCATCCACTCAACACAGATAGCATCATAATACCAATATCTATCATTTATCATCATTGAGGTAGACCAATCCTAACGCGCAGGCCTGTTGTAAACTCGTCCTCACTTCAACTTTGTGGCCGTGGATAGAAATAATTACTGTGCTACTCTGCAGGCCTTTTCTTCTCAAGCTCAGAAATGATAGATTTCTTGTCTTATTTTGTCGCTTACAAGGGTGTCTGGACCAGGTAAAGAAGTTTGAGATGAATAACACACTCATTTTAAATTCCACCTGTCACAGGATAGGATGATAAACCCCAACAGAGAGAGGACAGTGAGGGTATATGCATTTAGATGTATCTCTCTCTCGATCATAACAGCCTTTGAACATCCAAGGCTGTGGTTTAATCAGTCTGCCTCACAGGGCGGTCGTTTTCTGAGAAACAACCTGTTGCTCCTCTGTGAGTGTCCCAGCCTGCGTCCCAAATGGCACCCTATTCCCTACATAGTGCACTACATTGACCAGAGCAGTGCACTATATAGAGAATAGACTTTCATTTGGGATGCATCCCTCTTGTCTGAGAACTAAATACCCCTCCTGTTGGACTGCAAGGTCAATCCAGTGGTCTGGTTTCTTAATAATATGTCATTTAGCAGATGCTTTTATCCAACGTGACTAAACAGTCATGTGTGCATACATTTTATCGTTCTCACTCACATCATCTGTACTGAACCTCAAAGGAACACACACACATACACACACAGACACACATCTTTGTCAACGTGTCCATAGTAACTTTAGAGGCAGACTTGTAGTGACTGTAGTAGCAGAAGGCCCTTATAGCGGAATGCTGTGTGACTTTCTAGTGGTGACTTCTATACGACACAAACACATGAACAGCAAAGGAATAACACCCATTTAGAGATACAGGACATCTGATGGCATGAGGAATGTAGATAGATAGATAGATAGATAGATAGATAGATAGATAGATAGATAGATAGATAGATAGATAGATAGATAGATAGATAGATAGATAGATAGATAGATACTTTATTGATCCCTGAGGGGAAATTTCTTTGTCAAGCAGCTACGAAAAAAACACAGGGCAGGTGCAAAATGCCAGAACGAAAATACACAAAAGACAGATACACGATACATTATACATAGAGCGCCACTATGAAAAAGTATCAAAATACAAGAAGTCTGGAGTGCAAAAAAGCTATAAAAAGACTGCATAGTATGGGTGGATGGCTGAATATGTACACTATACCTTGATGGATGGTGCATGGTTAACTATACTATACAGGTCGATGGCAGAGAAATACTTAAATAGCTAAAAGTGCGTATGATATAAGTGAGGGTAATAATAGTTTACTGAATATACAAACTGGTTATATGAACAGGTAAGTGAATATTTTGCATGGTTAAATTAACTGTACAGGTAAATGACAGGAAGAGATACTTAAATAGCTAAATGTGTGTATGATATAATTTAGGGTAATAATAGTAATTCCCTTAAAATACAGTCCTTAGTGCGCAGGGTTTAATTACAGATAAATGCACGTATTGCACATTCAATATTCTAAAAGCAATGAAAAAAGATACAACTGACAGGATACTAATATGCATTCCTGAGTGAATGACTATGTAAAATAAGCCCAAGAATTACTTACAATATTGGACGTGATATGATATAATAACTGTACATGAATATGTATATACAGACCTGAATGAATAAATAAGTCCTGAGTGAATGAATGATTACAGACCAGAGTTACTCACGGATGGATGCATAATTGTTAAACTAGGTCTTAACACCCCAACAGTTCCAGGTCTATGTTGACGACGGCACGGCACCCCGGTGAGACATTAAATAGTCTAATAGCCGCCGGCAGGAAGGACCTCCTGTAGCGCTCTCTGGCACATCGTGGTGGGATCAGTCTGTGACTGAAGGTGCTCCTCTGCGTCATAACCATGGCATGCAGAGGGTGGGTGACGTTGTCCATGATGGCCAGCAATTTGGCCAGGATCCGTCTCTCTGCCACGTCCTCTAGAATGTCAAGGCTAATCCCCAGAACAGAGCTAGCCTTCCTGACCAACTTATTTACCCGAGAAGCATCACCGGCTTTTATGTTGGCGCCCCAGCACACCACAGACTGGTAGAAGGTATGCAGTAGTCTACTGCACACATTGAATGACCTGAGCCTCCTCAGAAAGTAGAGTTTTGTACAGAGCCCTGGTGTTACCAGCCCATTCCAGCCTGTTGTCCATATGGACACCCAGGAACTTGTATGACCCAACCATTTCCACATCCATCCCCTGTATTGGGACTGCAGTCAGTTGGGCCTTGGTTCTCCTGAAGTCCACCACCATTTCCTTTGTTTTGCTGATATTGAGCTGAAAGTGGTTCTGCTCACACCACAACACAAAGTCATTGATTGCGCTCCTGTACTCCTCCTTCTGCCCACCCCTGATGCACCCTACAATAGCAGAGTCATCCGAGAACTTCTGTAGGTGGCATGTTTCAGAGTTATATCTGAAGTCTGAGGTGTAGAGGGTGAACAGGAAGGGGGACAGGACCGTTCCCTGGGGGGCCCCTGTGTTGCTCACTGCCCGTTCTGACACACAGCTCTGTAGTCGTACAAATTGTGGCCTACCGGTCAGGTAGTCCGTGACCCAGGAGACTAAGGGTGCTTCCACTTTCATCTTCTTCATCTTCTCACCCAGTAGCAGGGGCTGAATGGTGTTGAAGGCACTGGAGAAGTAAAAAAACACAACCCTCACAGTGCAACCTGCGTTGTCCAGGTGAGAGTAGGCCCTCTGCAGAAGGTAGTTGACTGCATCATCCACCCCGATGTTGCGCTGATATGCGAAATGCAGGGGGTCCAGTGATGTACACACCAGGGGTCTGTATACACAGAGATTGACATTAAGGTGTGAAGGGCTAGGAGTATTTTATGAATGTCTGAAGATTATTATTACCCGGAGATTATAAACACTTATGAAAAAATCAGTTTACACATACACTACCGTTCAAAAGTTTGGGGTCACTTAGAAATGTCCTTGTTTTTTAAAGAAAAGCACATTTTTTGTCCATTAAAACAACATCAAATTGTTCAGAAATACAGTGTAGACATAGTTAATGTTGTAAATGACTATTGTAGCTGTAAAACGGCTGATTTTCTATGCAATATCTACATAGGCATACAGAGGCCCATTATCAGCAACCATCCCTCCTAAGGCACGTTGTGTTAGCTAATCCAAGTTTATCATTGTAAAAGGCTAATTGATTACTAGAAAGCCCTTTGCAATTATGCTAGCACAGCTGAAAACTGTTGGAGCATCAGCATTTTGTGGGTTCGATTACAGGCTCAAAATGGCCAGAAACAAAGAACTTTCTTCTGAAACTCATCAGTCTATTCTTGTTCTGAGAAATGAAGGCTATTCCATGCAAGAAATTGCCAAGACACTGAAGATCTCGTACAACGCTGTGTACTACTCCATTCACAGAACAGCGGAAACTGGCTCTAACCAGAATAGAAAGAGGAGTTAACGATGTCTACACAGTATTTCTGATCAATTTGATGTTATTCTAATTAAATGGACAAAAAAATGTGCTTTTCTTTCAAAAACAAGGACATTTCTAAGTGACCCCAAACTTTTGAACAGTAGTGTAAATGTCATAATTTGTTTAAGTGCAGTGTGGTTTGTTGTTTTCTGTAAAAAAATATCACCTGCTCAATGGGGCAACCACAGAGCAGGCTCAACTTGCCTGACTGCTCAGTTCACTTGCCCAGGGCAATAAAGGAACCCCTGATATGTATTTGGTGCATACAAAGTTCTCCTTCTATTCCATACCCACCTCTCAAATCAGTTGAATATGCTGAGGAGACTACTAAATGTACATAGACCAGACAGACAATGAGGCAGGATGTTAGTGATAGCTCTTTATTTGGACTAATACAATAAATACAACTAGAGGAACACACCGTCAATTTCCTCCTCCTTTTTACTGCAGCCAATCACCATGTTCAAATTACAGTCACCTGACTCTTCATAGACCTGATTAGAAGTCTCAGAAGTCAGGTCAATCGGTTGCATTCTGGGATTGAACCCCAGATCTTGGAGGACCTTCAGGGTCAGCAAAGGTCATGGGAGTCAAAAACAGCTGAAGGTATAAAGTTGCCTCGTAACCACAGATCTAGGATCAGATTACCCTACCCACAGTCCTAACAGAAAGACAGAAAAATATCTGTTCCTGGACTAGTGGTTAGGGGTAAATTCTACCTACTCCTTAACAAGGCCCGTTCTTCAGAGCAAAGATTCCACATCACAAACAAAATGGATGCTTGGACAAACTACTAGGTTAGGTTCAGTGGGCACAAAAAAATAACGCACATTTTCAGTTGCAAAGCATTTTGCTACTTTGTGCCCTAGTGAACACGACCATAGGATTAGCAGGACATCACTTGTATGGCACTACCCAAATACTGGACCATTGCTCCATTTCCTTTCAAACAAGTGCCAAAGCGTTTTGAAGCATTGCATGTTGACAGCAGTAATATTACAAATATTTAAAACAGTCTTGTATAACAATATTTCAGGAATGTTGGAACATGTTAATTTAGTAATATTAGTAATCTATTGCAGTTACATTGAACAGCATACATTTTTAAACGGCAATTTAAATTACTTATTTTTCTGTCAAAGAAGCCGACATCATAGAAATGTGAACTGTAGATATCCAACCAGTCCTCTTAAAAGGTGTATTCACACAGGAAAGACACCACACCCAGATCTCAACCCAGAAGAATACTGTTGTTTTCAAAAGGTTCAGTTCTTAACTGGAAAGAACTGAACCTTTAGCACACCTTTAGTTCTCAAGTTGGGGAGTCTTATGCATTTCACTGTGTGAACCTACCTTAAGTAGACCAGTGTAACAATACTACAACAGTCACTGTATCTCTGCAAGGCAACAAAACAAACATCAAAATATACTAAAATAGGGATCATTACCAGCTTTGGTCAGAAGTTAAGTTAACAAACCCTGATGCAAAACAAACAGAAAATAAAACTTCCCCAAACACACACAACCATTAAACAATGTCAACGTCACACTTGGTAACAGGTACAGAGCTTGAACAGGTGTTAGACATGTGAGAGACAGGAAGCTACGTCCAGGAGGAACAGACCTATGTCTGCATCATTAGGGCACTGCTAGGGTTTGGCATAAGATAAAACATGCACAAACACGCACAAACAAACACACCGTGAGTAGGTAAAGGGTCCACCCACACAGAGTTATCACCAAGGTAACGACACACCATTTAGCTGTAACATAAGACAGCAGCTAGGTAGGTTATCTAGTCACTAGTCAGTTGGCAACACAGCCAGGCTCACATGCTAGGCTAGCTATAGGGTTGAGCCAGCATGTTTCCAGTTGTAGCTGGATTATCAGAGATTTATTCTACAGTTCTAAAGAGACAGGATTCAACAAATTAAAAAGAAAGGACCTTATTGGTAGCATAATATACAGCACGTTTTGTTCCCATGGGAACATATCCTGTGGCAGCGAAGGTTGCGTCCATTATATGTATTGACCAATGGGGTTTAGATTTGATGATAGGAGAAATTGATGCTATTGGGGGAGAGGGCTGTGAATGGGCGGGACTGGTCTAACCCTCTCGGGCACTGATGCGTGGCTCGGCCAATGAGCTGTGGATGATGCTACTCATAGACTCCACCCCCTCTCCTTCCAGGAAGCTGCGGTGGTCTCCCTCGATGACGTGGACCGACACCTTACCATCACACACCTGGGGAGAAACAAAGCCTGCTATTATAGTATATGTTTGTGTGTAAGTGTGTGTGTGTGTGTCTGTGTGTGTGTGTGTGCAATCACCTCGCTCAGTTTGTAGTCGGCCCCCAGGTTGTCTCCGTAGTCGCTGCTGGCCTTGGCACGGAGCAGGGTGACGTTGCCATGGTATTTGGTTGTTGGGACATAACCGTCGGCAGCCTTGAGTTTGTAGTAGAATGTGGAGGCGGCGAATCGCAGGGAGTCTTTACTGACGTTCTTATGGCTGGAAGTGATGAGGTCCACCGCCATGTTGACACGGGCCTTCAGATCAGACAGAGGGAGGAGGGTCTCCAACAACTAGAAAGGAGGGGGGGGGGCGCTTATCATTAACAGCAGACTTGTACATTTCCTCAGTGAAAACAATGCACTGAGCAAATATAAGTTGGCTTTTTACCAAATTACCCCACGTCAGACCTCGTATTCACCCTGCACACCATAATTGCCAAATAAACAAACCAAAACAAAGGCATTTCAAAAACGCTTTTGACTCAATTTGGCATGAGGGTCTGTGATACAATTTGATGGAAAGTGGTGTTGGGGGAAAAAAATCTAACCATGAACACAAACAAATGTACGGTTAAAATTGGCAAAAAAGATTTTCTTTCCACAGGGCCGGGGGATGCGACAGGGATGCAGTTTGAGGGCACTAGAATAGTCTGCAGCACCCGGCCTCACCCTACTAGAATCCGAAGTCAAATGTCTACTGTTTGCTGATGATCTGGTGCTTCTGTCACCAACCAAGGAAGGCCTACAGCAGCACCCAGATCTTCTGCACAGAATCTGTCAGACCTGGGCCCTGACAGGAAATCTCAATATGACAAAACTAATGGTCTTCCAAAAAAGGTCCAGATGCCAAATTCCATCTAGACACCATTTCCCTAGAGCACATAAAAGAGAGAGAGGGACACAAGAAATTAAAGTATAATAGATGGAATCTGATTTTAAAGTGTTGCAAAAGGGTTGTACCTTGTTGTACTCGATGCCAGTAAACTGCTGGATGAAGGCACACATAGCTTCAGTCTCTGCCTCCGACTCTTTACCAGGGGTCAGTTTGGATTTGTAGCTCTGAAAGGAAAAATTACTTAATGTTGGTATTCTAACTCTACACTATAGTTAATGTTGGTATTCTAACTCTACACTATGGTTAATGTTGGTATTTTAACTCTACACTATGTATCCATGTGTCTGTATACATGTGTCTCTGTGTCCATGTGTCTGTATCCATGTGTCTGTATACATGTGTCTCTGTGTCCATGTGTCTGTATCCATGCGTATCTGGGTCTGTATCCATGCGTATCTGGGTCTGTATCCATGCGTATCTGGGTCTGTATCCATGTGTAGCCATGGGTCTGTAGCCATGGGTCTGTAGCCATGGGTCTGTAGCCATGGGTCTGTAGCCATGGGTCTGTAGCCATGGGTCTGTAGCCATGGGTCTGTAGCCATGGGTCTGTAGCCATGGGTCTCTGCGTCTGTAGCCATGGGTCTCTGCGTCTGTAGCCATGGGCCTCTGTATCCATGGGTCTGTATCCATGTTTCCGTATCCATGGGTCTCTGTGTCTTTATCCATGGGTCTCTGCGTCTGTATCCATGGGTCTCTGTGTCTGTATCCATGGGTCTCTGTGTCTGTATCCATGGGTCTCTGTGTCTGTATCCATGGGTCTCTGTGTCTGTATCCATGGGTGTCTGTATCCATGGGTGTCTGTATCCATGGGTCTCTGTGTCTGTATCCATGGGTGTCTGTATCCATGGGTCTCTGTGTCTGTATCCATGGGTCTCTGTGTCTGTATCCATGGGTCTCTGTGTCTGTATCCATAAACAGATCACTGACTTCTTCGATTCCCACCGGAACTTCTCTGCTATGTAATCTGGTTTCCGAGCCTGGGTCTGTAGCCATGGGTCTCTCTGCGTCTGTATCCACGTGTCTCTGTCCACGTGTCTCTGTGTCTGTATGTCTGTATCCATGTGTCTGTGAGTCCGTGTAAGCTCTCACCTGCGTGTAAGCGGCGACGTAGGAGTGTGATCCGTCGAAGAGGAAGAGGTACTCTACCGCTCTACCCTGGGCCTGCAACTGAGAACACATCTCAAACGCCACACGTTTGAGATGTCTCTGTGTCCATGTGTCTGTATCCATGTGTCTGTATCCATGTGTCTGTATCCATGTGTCTGTATCCATGTGTCTGTATCCATGTGTCTGTATACATGTGTCTCTGTATCCATGCGTATCTGGGTCTGTATCCATGCGTATCTGGGTCTGTATCCATGCGTATCTGGGTCTGTATCCATGCGTATCTGGGTCTGTATCCATGCGTATCTGGGTCTGTAGCCATGGGTCTGTAGCCATGGGTCTGTAGCCATGGGTCTGTAGCCATGGGTCTCTGCGTCTGTAGCCATGGGCCTCTGTATCCATGGGTCCGTATCCATGGGTCTGTATCCATGTTTCCGTATCCATGGGTCTCTGTCTGTATCCATGGGTCTCTGTGTCTGTATCCATGGGTCTCTGTGTCTGTATCCATGGGTCTCTGTGTCTGTATCCATGGGTCTCTGTGTCTGTATCCATGGGTCTCTGTGTCTGTATCCATGGGTCTCTGTGTCTGTATCCATGGGTCTCTGTGTCTGTATCCATGGGTCTCTGTGTCTGTATCCATAAACAGATCACTGACTTCTTCGATTCCCACCGGAACTTCTCTGCTATGCAATCTGGTTTCCGAGCCTGCGTCTGTAGCCATGGGTCTCTCTGCGTCTGTATCCACGTGTCTCTGTCCACGTGTCTCTGTGTCTGTATGTCTGTATCCATGTGTCTGTGTGTCCGTGTAAGCTCTCACCTGCGTGTAAGCGGCGACGTAGGAGTGTGATCCGTCGAAGAGGAAGAGGTACTCTACCGCTCTACCCTGGGCCTGCAACTGAGAACACATCTCAAACGCCACGCAGGCCCCAAAGGAGTATCCGGCGATCCGGTACGGACCCTCTGATTGCACCTTTACACAAAAAAACCACAAACACTGTTATTTATAAATCACTAATTGTCTATCAATCATGTACTGTATGTAAATGTATCATTACAAATGAAGTTCCTGTCAGTATATTACGTACCTGACGTATACACTCCACATAGTATGTAGCCAGAGACTGGATACTGTCCAAAGGAGCAGCTAGAGAGATGGAGGGGAGATGGATGGTTTCAGTTGTTTAGAGTGAGAGAGTGTGTGTGTGTGTGTGTGTGTGTGACTGTATTAGTACCAGTGTGTGTGACTATCAGTATGAGTGTGTGTGAGAGAGGAGGGGGTTTGGGTATGTATCATGCGTGTATTTCGTCATGCGTGTATTTCTGTGTGTGTGTGTGTGTGTGTGTACCTTTAGTGCACTGCAAGCCGTAGCAGGGAACACTGAGCTTGGCGGTGAGAGTGCGGAAGGCAGTGATGGAGCCCTCTATAGGGTGGACCAGGAACAGCGGGCGCTCAGCACTCTGCACCTCGTTGAGACGAGAGACCGTGGGGCCGTCTGGGTTGACCAGCATCAAACTGAGGTCTGACTCCAACAGAGAACGCACTCCTCCCTTCTTCAATGGAGACTGACGGGACTCTGGAGAGAGAGAGACACACACACGAGCCCATGAAACACACACACACACACACACACACACACTTCTCGCTTACACACAACACACCTGCTGTTTCTGCCGGTTGGCTGGACAGCTCTCGGAGCTTGTTGATGTTGAGCTGTCGGATCTCCCTCATCGCCATGACGATGTCGTAGTCGCGCTCAAGTGTCTGACGCACTTCCACGCCCATCAGAGAGTCCAGACCCAGATCAGCCAATGAGGCGTCAGCATTCAGGCTACTGACATCACGTACACCTGAGAGAGGCAGGGAGAGAAGTTATACATGATGAATACATACCAAATCAGGGATGCAAAATTGTGGTAACTCTCCCAAAATTCCCAGAAATCCCAGTTGGAAGATTCACGAAATCAAATGGCAATAAGCAGGAAATCCAGAATACACAAACCAGGACTTCTGGAAAACCAGAATTGAGCCTCTCTTACCCAGTATATGAGCAACAGCCTCCACCAGGTCTCTTTGTCCTGTTCCTTCGCTCTTCATCACGCTCCTCTCTGCCAGCACGAAGCTCGACATCACCGGACGCCGCTCGCACAGGAAGCGGTCCAGCACCTCCAAACAGGAAGTGATGCGCTGTGGGAGAGTCCCGCCCACCACCACGTCGTTACCGCCCATGGTCTCCAGGACAACGCCCACGTCGCCAATGGCGCCCCACTGGACAGCCAATCCAGGCAGGCCGTCGTGGCGCCGCTGCTCACACACGCGCTCCATGGCAGAGTTGGCGTAACCATAGTTACTTTGGCCTGCATTGCCGCGGCCGCAGCTCACAGAGGAGAAGGCTACGAAGTAGCTGAGGTCTGGACACATCTTTCTGGTCACCCTGAGGAGAAACAACACGCATATGAGACATTCATTTTGTCTCCAAAATTTGATAATGTGGGTTTTTGGGTCTCAAATATGTGTTGCTCTAAAATATATATTCTTGTTTTCAACCATTGTCTTGAATTTCACCAAATGAATGAACTTAAATTCAAACCAAACTAATTTGACTCTCTTCCGAGGGAAGCGAGGCAGAGCCAAGGTTGAGGATAGCAACATATATTATGTGGAGAATGTCCTCTCACTTGTCCAGGTGGAGGGTGCCGTTGTATTTAGGTTTGTTGACATCCAGGAACAGCTGAGGAGTCAGATTCTCTAGCATACCATCCTTCAACACCTGGTACACACACAGACAGGAGAGAGACAGACATATACAGGTTATAGAGAGAGAGAGGGGTTAGAGAGAGAGACAGGAGTTAGAGAGACAGACGTTAGAGAGAGAGGGGTTAGAGAGAGAGGGTGGGTGAGAGTGAGAGAGAGAGAGAGAGAGAGAGGGTGGGTGAGAGTGAGAGAGACAGACAGAGAGAGAGAGAGAGAGAGACAGACGTTAGAGAGAGGGGTTAGAGACAGGGGGGTGAGAGAGACAGAGAGGGGGGGTTAGAGGAGAGAGAGAGAGAGAGAGAGGGGGGGGGGGGGGTTAGAGGAGAGAGAGAGAGAGAGAGAGAGAGAGAGAGAGAGAGAGACAAAGACAGACAGGTGAGAGAGACCGGTTACGACAGGTGAGAACAGTGTAAAGGTAGGAGGGGGGCAGTACCATGGCGAGGTGAAAGACTCCTCCCACAGGCCCCAGCCTGCAGGCCTCGTTGATGAGTTGCTCCGCCCCCCCCTGGGTGCTGACATCACTGGTGGACACCAGCACCTGCACACCCATCCCCTGCCACTCACGCACGCGCTTCGCCTGGTAACCTAGCAACAGGAACCGACAATAACAAAGGTGACTGGACTGTCCCCAACAAATCCACAGTGTATAGCTAATGTAACACAATGGCTTTACAATACAGCACAACACACATGTACAAATGGGAGAGTACTAACCTAGTTAGCCATGCAAGTAAAAGTTCTGAGTTCTTGTCTCTCTCTTACCGTTGCGGATGCCTGATCTAGAGGTGAGCACCAGTTTGCGGGCGCCTCTCTCTGTCAGCCAATGGGCGAGCTCCAGCCCAAAACCACCCAGTCCCCCCGTGATGATGTAAGAGTGGGAGGCGGGGCAGAAGGTACGGCAGATGGCGGGGAGGGAGAGGGGCAAGCCCACCGCCTGGGTACCATTACCCATCTCCTCAGAACGCACCTAGAGAGAGACAGAGACGGAAGATACAACACAGATATCAGATTAGAATAAAAAGATTAAAGTAGCAATAACTGTGTTATAACAATGTCATAAAAGTCTAATATGTCTGTAATAAGCAGAGTAGTGGGAAGAGAACAAGTGATGGAAAGGTTTAAAAAGAAAAGTTTGAGGAAATGAAACATGCTTTTTTTTTTGTGAGGGAGAATAAAATAAGTTAAGTAAAGAGTAGAGATGGTAGAGTGACTGACCTGCAGCTGGACTTTGCCGATGTGTTTTCCCTGGGCCATGTATCTGAAGGCCTCCTCCACCTGGTCTCTCTCAAACACTGTAGTCCTCAGGGGCTTGACTACACCTCCCACAATGCCCTCTTTCAGCAGCTGGGACACCTCCTCCCACTCCCTGTTCCCTTCCTCAAACAGGGCGTCCAAAAGGATCCCGTGGAACGCCACATTCTTCAGGAAGAGGGCCATTCCTGAGGGAAACAGGGACGCATGTCAGACATTACGGCTAAAGATCAGCTGCCGTGGTACAGTGAGTCAGGCACAAAATGGCTGCCATGGAGAGAGCAACGGCAGTGCTGTGTACTGACCCAGAGGGGAGTTGTTGGACAGGTCAAATTTGCCGATCTCCAGGAAGCGTCCGTGTCGGGCCAGACAACGAAGACTGGCCTGCAGCTTCTCCTCAGCCAGGGAGTTCAACACCATGTTCACTCCTAAACACAGAGACATCCAGTATACACAACACCATTTAAGTTATCCTTTTTGTCTCAGTCGGTGGAGCATGGTGTGCGCAATGCCAAGAGTCGTGGGTTCAATTCCCGCTGGGGCTAGCAATATGTAAAATATATGCACGCATGACTAAGTCACTTTAGATAAAAGCGTCTGCTAAAAGCGTCTGCTAAATGGCTAAATGGAGTGTGAGGGAGGGCGGGAGACTGGGTTGGATGGCTTAATATAGGGAACATGTGTGCAAGGTATGACTACATATTTTGATGGTTCAGTGGCATGTTGGGTGTGTATAGTTTAAGTGTTTTGTGTGATAGGAGCTGAGCTGATATTTAAAGTGTGTGTGTCTGACCTTTTCCCTGTGTGTGAAGCAGGACGTGCTGTTCGAAGGTGGCGTCTCTAGAGTTGCCGAAGGACTCAGAGGTGAGCTGGGGGAAACGCTCCTGTAGGTAGGCACGCTTCTCTGCTGAACCTGAGACAGAGCACAAACGCAGGTTACAGAGAGACATCTACGGCTAAATGCAATGACAATCCTGACATTAACAGGCTGAGTATGTCTCTGGTACTCACCAACAGTAGTGAAAACCCTACAGTGCTGACTGAGCGCGATGGCGATGGCAGCCTGGCCGACGCCCCCTGACCCTGAGTGGATGAGAACACTCTCGCCTGGGCGGAGCCTGCCTCGCACCACCAGTGAGTAGTAGGCTGTAGCGTAGACCACCGGCACCGACGCTGCCTGCTCCAGGGTCCTAGAGAGAGAGATGGAAACCTTAAGTTACTAACAATAACTTAGTCATAAGGCTAGACATCCCCAGTAAATAGGTAGTCTGTTCCCAGAACATCACAGATGTTTTTTCTCCCTACGAGGTCCTATACGGCTCTGTATTCACAAATTATAGGAGTGCTGATCTAGGATCAGGTCCCCTCTCTTATTTATTATGATTTAAAATCCTCCTACTGATCCAAGATCAGCACTCCTACTCAAGTGCATAGGGAATAGGGTGTCATTTGCCTCACCAGCTGTCTGGGACGTCCCAAAGGAAGCGCGTGTCAGCGTCAACGCAGGTGGCCAGGCCTTTAGCAGGCAAAAGCCCCATCACACGCCTACCGCTGGGGTCACGACCTGAGAACTCCATACCCAACATGCACTGCTGCAGGGCCAGGTCACCTACAGAGGGAGAGGAGGGGAGGGTAGTGAGGCTGTTGTGGGTGTGTGTGTGTAGACCTGACTGTGTGGGCGAGTTTCCCTGTGCGTGTCTCCAAAATGATGTGTGTGTACCTGGGATGGCGTCAGGTGGCAGTTTCCCGGTGGCCAGCATGATGTCTCTGAAGTTCAGGGAGCTGTAGTAGACGCGACACAGCTGCACGTGAGGGCTGCTTGCCACAAAATGACGGAGAGGAGAGGCGATCCAACGCAGGGAGGAGAGGTCGCCGCGGGTCAACACGTTAACGTACGCCTGCTCTGTCAACTCCTCACTCAGATCTGAGGGAAGAGGAGAGATGTTAAGTTTTGTGTTCATCATTAGGGAAGATCTTTCTTTTCATTGCAATTATATCATCAAGCTCCTACAATGACTTAATGTGACATTTCTCTCAAGATCTCTCTCACTGGGTGTAACTTTTGAGATGTTGCTAGAGCAAGCACAACAGAGAGGGGAGATGGTGGTGTGGTTGTCTTACCCTGAGCGATGAGCTGGTGTCTGAACACTCCCCAGTGTCCGTCCCTGAACACGTTCATACACAGGTCTCCCTCCAGCACAGACCTCATGGAACTATGGGTGGGCTGCAGGGTGGGCGCCGCAGAGGACTCACACAGGTTGGACACAAATGCACACCTGGGGAAGGAGAGAGAGTAGAGATGAGAAGAAAGGCTTTAGTCTGTGATTCAATGTACTGTATGATTCACAGCCAAGCTACTACCTTTCTAATATATATATACACACACACACACACCTTTTAAGACGTACACAACTGTGCTGCTAATACCAATCCAATCCTTTCAGATCAAGTGTCTTGGGGAAGGGGAAGAGGCGAGGGGAAGGGGTTGTTTCAGACCAGGCTAATCTCACCGTATGCGGTTGCCACCAGGCTCCTGGCGCAGACAGTTGACCATGCCCACCACCCCTGAGTGTGTCTGGGTAGCAGTCAGCCAGACCGGAGAGTCTGAGGGCTCTGCCAGCGTTGCCTGGGGGGGGAGAGAGACTGTTATAAAGGCTTATAAGCACTTAATAAGGAGTTAACACAAACAGAGCTACACGTTTCCCTCACCTTGAGTGTCTCCACCCACTGGTAGTCCATGCTGTCCACAGGCAGGAAGATGGGCTGTTTGCTGGGTAGCCGACGGCGACACAGGAATAGGGCGGAGCCATAGAAGGACTTTCTGACAGCCACTAAGTTGAGAGACGCATCAGAGAACACCTTCTCCCACTCAGCCTAGAGAAGAGGACAATAACATCTGCAGGATTAGACATCATAACAAGGTCATCACTGAGAGAACAGTCACAGATGAGACTGTATGTATGGGCAGTTTATGGATCCTCACTAAATAGTGCCTGAAGCTGATAGTGCCCCACTATAATACTCGAAGGTTAGCTAAGGGCTAAGAATAGGTCTGGGCTTCTGTTTTCCACTGCAGTGTGACTGACCTGCGAGTACAGTCTCTGATTGTTGGCCTGGCTGTCCTCGGAAGTGAGGAAGGCCAACGTCTCCGCCAGCGTCTCTCCCTTCAGTAGGGTGTGGAGCATCACAAAGCCCCCTTCCTTGGCCCCCGAGGCCAGGTTCCCCACCACTACCTCTGCCCCGGCCCCCAGGGGCCCCCAAGCGTGGTTACACACCACCAGGTCAGCCCCTCCGACTGCTCCCCCAGGCACGGGGCCCTGCTGGGGGTCCCACTGCGCCGCAGTGACCCCCAGGGCGTCCAGGGTGATCTGGTGGGGTGTCAGGAGGTCGATGGTCTTTGCCGTGGTGACGTAGTCGATGCGGAGCATGGGCTGGATGTTGAGGAGGGGCACGGCGCGGGAGAAGAGACGACCGTCGTTGGAGAGAGCCTGAGTGGGGAGAGACAGAGCCGTTTTAGAGAGGAGAGTATGTTGGTCTAGGTGTTACCCCTGTGTCAGAGAAGTACTGAAGAGCTAGTGTGTGTTCAGAATCATTCAAATACGTTTGGTTTGTCACTTTCTTCTTGTTAAATCTCTTTATCGTGTCCCCAGACCAATGCTTTGGAAGTATTATGAGTCCAGCTCACCTCCAGGACTTTGATCTTCCCAGGGGTAGTGTTCTCCAGGGCTGTGTCCAGACAGTGTCTGAGGGCTGGGCCATCCAGCAGGCAATTTAGCAGGGGGTCCTGGAGGAGACAACTCCTCTCCTCCTCAACAGTCTGCTCCAGCTCTGACCGCAGGTTACCGTTAAGCTCCAGACCACACAGCAGGGACAGCAGCCGCAGCAAGCCAGGCTCAGAGGGCTCTGGGCTGGGTACAGCAGGGTCAGACACCCCCTCTAGACCAGGGATGGAGAGCTTGACGCCCTGAGGAGCCAGCTTCTTCTGCAGCTTGCGGATCAGGCCTGGAGAGATGCATAAAACATTTATCTAAAAAGGGAATCAATTTGGACTTATTTAACCCTGCTGTATAGGCAGGGGTTGTATAGGCAGGGGATGCTATACCTATTTTTAAATGTTAACTGTGATTTTAAAAACAGTGAAGCTGAAAGCAAAATTATTTTCTCACTGTTGGGATGAAAAAGGCAACAGGAAGTAGACATCTAACCTTTACAGTTCTTGAGTTGGTCTCCCAGCTTGTCATTGGCTGACAGGCATTCTGTCCCCAGGTAGGGAACGAACACGAACTCCTCCAGGGTGGGCGGGCTCTGTTGCTGCTGACGACGCGGCGCCACTGTGGCGTGGAGGCCGCAGATCTGGACTCCGCCCGCCACAATGTTGTCAAGGCAACGGCTGACGTGGACGTCCACCGCTGGATGATGGAGAGGGGGGGGACAGTCAGAGAAAAAAATACACATACTTAATATGAGGTTGAATGTGTGTGTTTTTACACACCTTTCTTCTTCTCTGCGTAGTCAGTGACCATCTCCTGGTGGATGGTGGGGTCCACACACACAGAGCGGATCCGCGTGGGCAGGCGAAGGCTGCGTCCTGATAGGCCAACCACGATCATCTGCAGCATGGTGTCCAGGAAGGTCACCCAATTATTGGTCCATTGCAGCTTACCACTGTTGCCTTCAGCCAATCAGAGACAGGAACAGAGCAGGGTCAGAGAGAATCAACCAATGACAAACCACAACAAACTAGCCACCCAGTAGTAAGTAGGCCTTAATAAAGAGGTTCACAAAGTCTAAACTTTTTCCTCTGACACAGACACACACCTGCATTGTCGGACTCCAGGATGCCCTGGAAGGTCTTGCCATAGTCGTAACCGCGGAGACGGAGTTCCTTGTAGATGTCATGGGCCGTCAGGCGCAGTTTGGGGTCACCGTCGTCCCCGGCGACAGGCTTACCGATCTGAGAGCGAAATGAGTCCAGAGCAGAGTCCTCCAGAATGCTCACCTTGCCTGCACAGACAGCGAGGAGCATGGGATAGGTGAGAGACCGTGTGGAGGACCAAGGAGAAGGCTTGTATGTGCATTATGTCATAGAGCTTGACTCCATATATACACACTAGTTATTATTATTATGTAACAGATCGAATGAGTCTATATACACTAGTTATTATTATTATTATTATTATTATTATTATTATTATTATTATTATTATTATGTAACAGATTGAATGAGTCTATATACACTAGTTATTATTATTATGTAACAGATTGAATGAGTCTATATACACTAGTTATTATTATTATTATTATTATTATTATGTAACAGATTGAATGAGTTTATATACACTAGTTATTATTATTATGTAACAGATTGAATGAGTCTATATACACTAGTTATTATTATTATTATTATTATTATTATTATTATTATGTAACAGATTGAATGAGTCTATATACACTAGTTAATAATAATATTAGAAATAATGTAGAAACCACCCTGATTTACATAAACATTTTTCTTGGATGCTTCTAGATAGATAGGTACTTTATTGATCCCCGAGGGGAAATTTCTTTGTCAAGCAGCTACGAAAAAAAAGGGCAGGTGCAAAAAGCCAGAATGAAATACACAAAAGACAGATACACGATACATGATACACGATACACGATACATGAAAAAGTATAAAAATACAAGAAGTCGGGAGTGCAAAAAGCTATAAAAAAGACATTGCATAGTATGGGTAAATGGCTGAACATGTACACTATACATTGTTAAAAAGTTAAATATTGCAAGTTGATATAGATAAATAAGAAATATTTGCATGGTTAACTATACTATACAGGTTGATGGCAGAGAAATACTTAAATAGCTAAATGTGCGTATGATATAAGTGAGGGTAATAATAGTTTACTTAATATACATTCTGGTTAAATGAACAGGTAAGTGAAAGTTTGCATGGTTAAATTAACAGTACAGGTAAATTGTACAGTTAAATGTCCAGTTAAGTGAATATTTGCATGGTTACATTAACTGTACAGGTAAATGACAGGAAGAGATGCTTAAATAGCTAAATGTGCATATGAAATCATTTAGGGTAATAAAAATAATAATTCCCTTAAAATATAGTCCTTAGTACAGGGTTTAATTACAGATAAATGCAGGTATTGCACATTCGATATAATAAAAGCAATGAAAAAAGATACAACTGACAGGATACTAATATGCATTCCTGAGTGAACGACTACGTAAGTTCAGTCCAAGAATTACTTAAAATATTGCATGTGATATGATATAGCATCTGAACATGAATATGTACATACAGTCCTGAATGAATGAGTGCTGAATGAATAAGTCCTGAGTGAATGAGTGATTACAGACCAGAGAGTTACTCACGGATGGATGCCTAATTGTTAAACTAGGTCCTAACACCCCAACAGTTCCACGTCTATGTTGCCGAAGGCACGACACCCCGGTGAGGCATTAAATAGTCTAATAGGCACGGAAGGAAGGACCTCCTGTAGCACTCTCTGGCACACCGTGGTGGGATCAGTCTGTGACTGAAAGTGCTCCTCTGCATATTAACCATGGCATACAGAGGGGGGGTGACATTGTCCATGATGGCCAGCAGTTTGGCCAAGATCCTTCTCTCCGCCACCTCCTCTAGGAGAGTATAAAGTATACGTACCACTGACAGCCAGGTTGCCGTTCTCAGAGACCTCAAACCGACTGGTGGCGGGCATGAGACGCACCTCCAACTGGACTGAACCTGACAGAGAGTAGAGAGAGAGAGAGAGCAAATTGAGAAAGAGAAAAAGCACATTGAAGGTCAGAAATTAACTACAGCAAAAGATTGACAATCCAAACAGACAATCCATGATCAAACTCTTGCCCTCCCTTCTACGTCCCTCTCTCACCAGTCTTGGGTAAGATGGTGGCCCTGTGGATAGTGACGTCCTCGAAGGTGACGGGGGTGGTTTCCATGACAACTCCCAGGCTCCTAATCAGGGTCCTCCAGGCCAGCACCAGGTAACCAGTGGCTGGGTACAAGACACGCCCATCGATGCAGTGACCAATCATATAGTAGTCTGGAGACTCTGGGTTCATGTCTAGGGGGAGAGGAGATCAACTCTGTTATTGTCTGTTATTGTCTGATAGTGTGTGTATGCGTACGTACAAGTTTGTGTGTGTGTGTATTCTGTGTCAGTGTATGTTTGTCTCTCACCAATGTTATAGATGGTAGCTGAGGTGGACCCTCCAGAACCAGCAGGGAAGTCCTCAGCCTTGGGTACATCCCAGGTCTGGGTGTGGTCCCACTGCACCAGGGGGGAGATCAGAGGGGTGCCCACGGGCACCGGGTACTCCACAGGCGGGTACAGCTGCTTACTGTCTACGTTGATCCTGTACACAAAGGACAGATGCTTGGTATTGAGACATCTGACTCAAGCGTAGCTTTTCTAGGACTCAAAACTAAACATTTTCCATGCATGTTTTGGCTTGTACTAGGGGCCATCAGAGTTTATTAGAGTCCAATTATTTCAAAGCAAGGTCAGAAGGCCATCTTGCAGTATTGTGACATAGATGGTGTCTTTATTAAAACACCAGATAAAGCTGGTTGAGAATAGAATTGCATCAGTTGCATAATGATGACATCAGAGGCATGGCTTGTCCGTAGCAGGTACTTACCCGTTCATGTAGACCTTGCCGATGTGAGAGAGGAAGAACTCCAGGTTGTTGGCGTGGCCTCTCTTCATCAGGGGCAGGATGGAACACGTGGGCTTCAGGCTGCGCTTCAGGATTGCCTGCAGGGGGAGACAGAGAGCAAGGTGAAGGAGCAAGGAGAAAACGATCACATTGGGACACTGTGTTTCTGAGAGGAGAAAACGATCACATTGGGACACTGTGTTTCTGAGAGGAGAAAACGATCACATTGGGACTGTTTCTGAGAGGAGAAAACGATCACATTGGGACACTGTGTTTCTGAGAGGAGAAAACGATCACATTGGGACACTGTGTAATCGCAGCAATAGTGAATGAGTGGAGTCATCTCCTCCTGTGTTTCTATATTATGTGTATACTAACCTGCAGCAGAGCGTGTGGTGCAATCTCCACCACCACAGCGTTATCAGGCACCAGGCTCAGGCCCTCCTGGAAGAGGACAGGGCTGACCAGGTTATTGCAATGGTACTCTGCTGAGGAGTACAAGGCCAGGGGGCTGTCCCAGTCCTTCTGGGGGATTGATGTACTGATCCACCTGGCAGACCTCTGCTTAGGCTCCTTGATCACCTACAAAAGGGGGAGGAGAGAGAATTTAGTCCATTTGGCAGATGACTTGAAATTAAATTATTTTCTAGTGTATGGGAATTTTTCAGTTCATGAAGGTAGTTTAAATTCTCCTCCTGAATTGACAAGTTAAAACCCCAAACCTAGGTTCAAAACTTTTAAAGTGCTTGACACACATCGTCTTACCCTCTTGAGAGCGGCCAGCAGGGCGGGAGCGATGGAGGCCATGTAGTAAGAATGGAAGGCTACACCGGCACTACGAACCTCCTTGGCAAACACACCACTCTCCTTCAGCTCTGCTACAAACTTACTCACTGCCTCCTGCATACAGAGAAGAGATGCACAGTGTCAGTTTCAGGCGTATGGTTTTCACAAGCAAAAATGTAGGTTACAGACAGAATTGGTCTCAATAGTATAAAAGGATCTTTGACAATGTATAACGCTAATGACAGATACAATTGCAGGGATTTGGACCAAAATGTGTTACCGCAGGGCCAGAGATGGTGACGGTGTCTTCAGCGTTGTGACAGGCTGGAACCACACCCTTGGGACATTGTGCCTTACACTCTGCCCAGGTCAGCCCTGAGAGAGAGAGAGAGAGAGAGAGAGAGAGAGAGAGAGAGAGAGAGAGGAAACCCAACTTAACTCAATTCAAAACGCATATGCACGTGCACACACACCCAGTACCTCATACACACACACACTCTCTGTTCCTTACCAACTGCAGCCATGCCACCGGGGGGCAGGTTAGCCTCGTTAATGGACCTCCCTCTCCAGTATGCTGCCAGGATAGCCTCACTGTGACTGAGGGATCCGTCTGCGTAGCCACAGGCCAGCTCTCCCACACTGTGGCCCACAATGCCGTCCGGCTGCAGACCCAGCTTCTGGAGCACGTCAATCTGGGCGATCTGAGAGGGGGACAGACAGACAGGGGTTATCTTTAGGAGCCTAGTACAACACCTTGATATGTCAGAGGCATTGTGCGGTCTTTGGAGGAGAATACAGTCCTATTTCCATAGCCTTTTGGTGTCAGTACCATTTCCCCCTACTCTTAGTTAAAATGGTGTCCCTCCCTCTGTAAAGATGGAGGTGTGCTCTTAGTAAAGACAGCTGCTCCCCTGTACCTGTATGGCAGCGAGGCCTACGAACGCTTGGACAGTGTCCTCGAAGGTGCTCTCGTCGGCCTCCATGAGCAGACTGGACACACACATCCCTGTGTCCTTCAATGCTATGTCCGAACGCAAGATGGACTCCTGGAACTCTGGCAGCCGCATCAGACTGCGGCCCATCCCACCCCACTGGGTGCCCATACCTGAGAGATACACACAAGTTAACACACACCTCTCTCTTCAACCCCTCTGCTTTCATCACTCGAGGTAGAAGTTGCCCTTAACCACAGATCCAGGACCACATTACCCTGCCCCCAACCCTAACACCAACACTAACCATTAGGCTGGGGATTGACGAAATGCTACATCTGACCATGTAGCAGTGGTTAAAGGCAACTTCTAATTTCCTCTCCTACCCAGTACTCTCTCTTACCTGAGCAGATGTACCACAGTGGTCTGGGCGTGGCCTCAGTCTTCTGCACCTCTGTGACATCATCCTTGGAGCCAATCAGAGTGTAGCCCCTGTAGGGCATCCCCGCCGTGGGCACCCCGGACACCTCGTTCAGCAGACACAGGAAGTTGTCATCGTCCGAGTGTTCCTTCCCCTTGCTGAGGAGGGAGGAGACAGCCTCCTCTGTGCGCCCGCAGGCCTGGAGGAGCCTGGGTACTGGTGAGGACTCAGAGGGGGTCTTGGGGGGCGCTTTGACATTTTTAGGGGTGTCTAAACTAGGGGGGCGGAGGATCACATGAACATTGGAGCCTCCAAATCCGAACGAGTTGATGCCAACGATGCCACCGCGGACTGGTATGGGCTCGTTGACGACGCGGAGGCGGCCGTCACTAAGGGCAGGGATGTCAGTGTTGGGGCTGTTGTAGTGGATGTTGGGAGCCCACACACCTCGCTCCAGAGACAACACGACCTGGAGCGAGAGAGAGAGGGAGAGGCAAGTGTTAGTGCTGGGCTTGGCCAAAAGCCTGCACATAGTGATTTTGTACATCACAACAGGTGTTCTAGAGGTTAGCCCAGACCAGACCCAAAGCAGTTCTCACCTTGGCCAGGGCAGCCAGGCCAGAGGCAGGCTCTGGGTGGCCCATGTTGGACTTGGTGGACCCAATGAGCAGTGGGTCACGCTTTGATTGACAGAACACACTGACAATGCCATTCACTTCCTGTGGGTCGCCGACCTGGAAGGAGAAAGGAGTGATGTTACCAGGGGATCCAGATACTGATGTATCAGGGGGAGGAATGTGACAGAATACCGTCCACAGAACATTCTGGAAAATTATGTTATTGGGTGTGGTGGCGACATGATCCAACAACAACAAATCAAGTGTCTGTGTGTTCACCTTGGTCCCGGTGCCGTGGGCCTCAATGTACTCCACCTGGTCAGGTGTGATGTTGACTTCCTGGTAGAGAGAACGTACCAGCCGCTGCTGCATCTCACCTGAAGGAAACGTCACACCTGGGACAAACACGTCAATCAATTAATTTATATTTTCTGTAGCCATTCAGAGAACTTTTATGTAATGTTGTATAACAAATGTCACCCACATGCAGTACCATGACTGGCTAAGAGCGGTGTAGGGTAAGTTCGCCCCTGGATGCTGATCTCGGGTCAATTTAGCATTTTTCGCTTGAGGGAGGGGAAGCGGATCCTAGATTGGTACCTGGGGGAAACGTCACCCTGGAGTGGCTTAGAGCTGTGCCACATTATGGGGCCATTAGCCCAGGGTACCTGCCTGGCCTTCTAAACACGGCAGGCCAGTATGTTGTGACTGGATCACCAGTCTGGGAGTGTGTTTACTGTTGCGACAGAGACAGACTTGGCAGAGCAGAGGGAGGGTATGAAGTGTGGTATGGAATATCCTAAAAACGCCACTGTGGTATCCAGAAGCTGTCAGGTGTGTGTTCCTGGTGTCACACTCCAGAGAATGTGTCACCCTCTTCAGCCAGCTCTGGAGAAATACAGGCCTGCAGCGCTAAGTGTGTGAGGAATGACTGGGAAGCTCTTCTACACTCCCCACATCAATCCGTCTGTATTTCAAAGAGTTGGAGCTGGCACTGCCTGGGTACTAGCTAGATTACACCACAGATGACATTGGAGCTACACTGGGGCGTCAGGAAAACAGTGGGTGGGTCAGTGAGGCCTCACAACCTATTGTACAATAGACCAAAAGGGATTATGGGAAATGCAACAGAGGCCAAGGGAATTGTGTTTCTCCACGAAAATAATGTTTCTACTGGATTACTGCTGTTACAGTACTGGGCACATACGTAAGGCAGGCCATATGTTGGTGAACATTTTTGCGGAAACTAAACGTAACCTACCAGAGAGTTAGGCAGAAATATAGCAATGTTACTTAGAATCAAAACTTTTCCCAGATCTAAAAGGATTTTAAGAGATGTGCTAGAGGTGTATATAAGACGGGAAACCATGCTAGGTTTGTGAGGTCTGCCTCTCAGTGCTTTGGGGATAGTGGCTAGGCCTAAGGTTTCATTCCAGACTGGGCAGGTACTCTCAGTGGTGTGTTATAATGGGGTGTTGTCTCTCACCCTGCTCCTTGTATCCGTCAGTGTTGTTACCAGCGTTGAGTACCGTGGCGTACACCCTCTTAGCCATGGAGCGTTTGGTCAACAGCACCGCCACCGCAGCCTCCGATCGACAGTACCCATTTCCTGGGGGAACAGATAGAGGAGCGCACCAGGAAGTAATGTTAGTGTGCTTTCAGGGCCAGACCAGGAAATAGTGCTTCTGTATGTGGGTCTGCTTTCAGGGTCAGACCAGGAAATAGGGCTGCTGTATGTGGGTCTGCTTTCAACGCCGGAACAGGAAGTAGCGCTGCTGTATGTGGGTCTGCTTTCAGCGTGAGAAGCATTTTATCTCCAACATTCTGAACACAACCCAGGTCTCTCACCCGCTTACCTGAGGAGTCGAAGGACTTGCAGGTTCCATCCGGACTGAGCATGCCCAGCTTCATGAACTGCACTGAGGTGTTTGGCTTGAGCAAAAGGTTGACCCCGCCCACCAGGGCGGAGTCACAGTGTCCGTGGCGAATGGCGTTGAAGGCGTTCTCCAAAGCCAATAGGCTGGAGGAGCAGGCCGTGTCGATGGCTGTGCTGGGACCTGGAGGGACAGAGAGATTAGGAGAGAGAGATGGGGGTGGAGAGAGAGAGAGAGAGAGAGAGAGAGAGAAAATGGGGGGGTAGAGAGATCATCTTTTTGAAGACAGCTGATACCATAATGTGACAAAACTGCTTAAGAGAAGCCACTGCCGTGCTAGATGAGGTCATACCGTTGAAGTCGAAGAAGTAGGACAGACGGTTGGCGAACATGGCACGCTGGCAGCCCGTCATGCTGTAGCCTAGCAACTCCTCAGGGTCTCTACTGAAGGCCTCGCCCGCCTCGGAGCCGCTCACTCCAATGTAAACACCTGTCCTGCTACCACGCAGCTCCGTCGGGTTCAGACCTGTACACACACACACACACACACACACTAATCTCAGACACAGGTCTATGAATGTTTAAACATTAACTCTTTGACATGTGGATAATGTAATCTATGGACGACAGGAAGAGCAGCTGTTGTGATAGTAACAGCCAATGGGGATCCAAATAAACAAATACATTTTACTGTGTCTATTTACACAGTTTCCCAAATAAAATGTATCTATACACATCTACTCATCCATCCATCCCCCTATCCTCACCTCCGTCTACAATGGCTTCATAGGCGATCTCCAGCATTAGGCGGAGCTGAGGGTCCATGGTGTGGGCCTGTTTGGGATGGACCCCGAAGAACGCAGCATCGAACCGGCTGATATCCTTCAGCTTGCCGTTCCTCTTGGGAAGACCGTACAGACCTGGGAACGAATGGGAATGACACATGGAGCATTAAGGGATAAATAACTGGATCACTGGGTTACCCATACAGCATGTGTTTTACCTGTAGTCACTGACTGGACAATGTGATTAATGTGACATTAAAATAATAGTGAATTAATTAATTAATGTCATAGTTTCACACACACACACACACACACACACACACACACACACACACACACCTAAAGCAGGACCATTCTTTCCTCTCAGTATTTCTATGCAGACAGCATACAAGGCCCTGTCCTCTCCACCCTGATCTGTCCTCCCCTCCTCTCATGTGGTGTGTGGTCTGATCTGTCCTCCCCTCCTCTCATGTGGTGTGTGGTCTGATGTGTCCTCCCCTCCTCTCATGTGGTGTGTGGTCTGATCTGTCCTCCCCTCCTTTCATGTGGTGTGTGGTCTGATCTGTCCTCCCCTCCTCTCATGTGGTGTGTGGTCTGATCTGTCCTCCCCTCCTTTCATGTGGTGTGTGGTCTGATGTGTCCTCCCCTCCTCTCATGTGTTGTGTGGATCTTATGTGTCCTCCCCTCCTCTCATGTTGTGTGTGGTCTGAGGGCCGAAGTGCCGTCAGACCAGGGCCATTTAGCACATGAATGCGAGCTTTAGCTGGTTGCCAGGCACTGACTGATGAGAGGTGCTATTCACAGAGAGAGGAGGAGAGAGACAGAGAGATCAAGCATGCGAGGGAGTAAGAGAGAGAGAGAGAGAGAGCTACGAAGGTGAGACGGGGCTAAGAAGAAAAAGATGAGAAAGGCAGAACTAGAGAGGGGAAAGAAAGAGGGAGTGAATTCAGAGAAAGAGAGAATCTAAGCAAGCCAAGCCACGAAGGAGAAGCAGTGCCAACAGCCCAGCACCCCAGCCAGGTGGTGAAAAGCAACGGCAGCAGAGCAGACTGAGACACAAAAAGCCTTCAGAGACTACAGCTCAGCAGTGACACAGTCTCACACAGAGGCTCATCTTACAGCTAACGGCCACCAGCGCTAGCCAGGGTTCATTTGTGTTCATGTGGGTTACTTCATGCGGGTAGTGGGCGCTGACTGAATGGGCCAGTAAAGACTGGAGGAAGCATTCAGCATTCTACTCATTGAAATGCCCACATTGATGGAGATGCAAAGTACAGCTAAACACAGATCTGTGGTCAGAATGTTCTTCTAGGGAAGGGAAGTATTTCCTGTCATGTGAATGACACAACATCCATGACTAGGCAGTACACCTACCTAATTTATGTTCAAATGATACATTGGTCTACAAAGTGGGTTTTGGTTCAAATCTGCATCCCACTGGGCTACTCATCTGCTTACGGAGCAGAACACTCTGATGCAAGGTAGCTTGTGTATCCGTCTGAGGTTTCCAAAGCTTGTTGGGAGTCCTTTCAGAGTTCAATGAATTTGAAAAAAACAACAGCAACAAGTCTGTGGGTCATAATAGTCACATCCGAGTCATGGAAAAGCCACAGGGACTCACCTGGCTTCCACCGTCGGGCATCTTCTGTTACCATGTCAACCCCATTGAAGAGGTTTTCCCAGAATTCCTCCAGGTTGTCCGACTCCGGAAGCCGACCCGATATCCCTGCTACAACAATCTCCTCCATCCTGGGAAGGAAGGGTTACTGTGGGAGGAGAGAGGGAGAGAGAGACAGAGATTGGATTAAGAAGGTACCAGTATCACGATACACAGAAGCAGGGATTGACATGAAGCGGTCTTACAAGTTGAGCCTACCTTCAGTAACCCAAAACTGATCTTTCTGGTTCCTCCTCATTGTTTAAAGTGAAGACAGACAATTCATGGAAGTCAGGCAAGATGAGCCTGCTCTGAGAATTTATTTTACTGATAACAACCAAAATATAAAGAATTCCAACAAAACAAACAAAAAAAGACTCCTGACTTGCCCGATGGTTAAGTGCTTTTCAGACTAATGTCAATCCCAGCTCAGAAGTATTGTGGCAAGGAAACAAAACGTGGATTAATTAAGCACATTTATTTAATTAAGCTATAGCACACAATAGCGTATTTGACAAAAGGACCAAAGAGTTTGGTCTGCTTCATGCCTTTTTTTTGCCATGAAAAATTTTGTATACTAGTATCGCCACAATCCTAGTTAGAGGGTCATTTAATTTAACCTGCATTTATCCACATTAATGTAGTTTCATTGACACACATTATTTTACACAAGAACTGGTGCGATAATCAGAAAACTACAGTAGGGGAGAGGAGACCGAGAGAATTTAAAGAAATTAAGACAGGGAGAGCGGAAGACAGAAACATTCCCATCCCAAAAAAAGAGACATTTCAGTGCTTGCAGCCACACTGACAGACAGTAGCTGGCGGCTGTAAACTCCCCTGCAGGACGTCTTATTAGACTGACAACAATAGACTTTCTGTGACTGCTTGACCAGACAGCACTGAGTGTCTGCATTACTTTGTGGGAATGAGCCTTGAAAGCCCCTTTAGCACAAGGTCATGTTCAGCCCAGCGTTAAAAAGGTGCTTTCTAGTTCATCTCAGGCGACAACACAGGGCTGGGCTGGGAAACACTCAGTGAGACAGATAGAGGGGTCGATAGCTGCATCTGCTTAAGAAGAGAAGCAGATGTGGTAGGCTACATGTGGTAGGCCTCCCCTCCTCTCATTTGTGTGTGTGTGTGTGTGTGTGTGTCTGAACAGTAGAGTGAACTCATCATCCAGCTCAGAACCTTTGTTCCTGGTTTCTGGGCCAGGCCATTCCATGCAGGCCAGCCAACCAATGAGACAGCAGGGGAGGGGCCAACCAGTGTATCCTAGCTGTAGCTAGCTGTTCCCTAGTCCAACACACAGTAGCCTACTGTTAGCCCGCTCACACAGGGCAGGAGCACCAACTGGAACCACCCAGAGATAGTAGAACTCATCCCCTACAGTACCCCTGAACTCTTTAAGAAGACTGTTACAGCAGTGCTCTTCAATCCTAGAGAGCTCAGGTAAAGAAAGTGCAGACTTTGGTTTCAGGCCACCCAGGTCATTCAACTTATCAAGGTCTTTATGTAGGCTATAGGTTTGCTACTGGGGGGGGGGGATTTCATTTTCAGACCATTCATGTGGAAGAAGACAAGGTGAGCTCTACCATCAGTCCTGTGTCATGACAACAGTAAAGCATCCTCAGACCATTCATGTGTGGGGTTGATTCTCAGCCAAGGGAGTGGGCTCACTCACAATTTTGCCTAAGAACACAGCCATGAATAAAGAACGGCACCAACACATCCTCTGAGAGCAACTTCTCCCAACCATCCAAGAACAGTTTGGTGACAACCAATGCCTTTTCCAGCATGATGGAGCACCTTGCCATAAGGTGATAACTAAGTGGCTCGGGGAACAAAACATTTACATTTTGGGTCCATGGCCAGGAAACTACCCAGACCTTAATCCCATTGAGAACTTGTGGTCGATCCTCAAGAGGCGGGTGGACAAACAAAAACCCACAACTTCTTTCAAACTCCAAGCATTGATTATGCAAGAATGGCCTGCCATCAGTCAGGATGTGGCCCAGAAGTTAATTGACAGCATGCCAGGGCGGATTGCAGAGGTCTTGAAAAAGAAGGGTCAACACTGCAAATATTGACTCTTTGCATAAACTGAATGTCATTGTCAATGAAAGCCTTATGGAATACTTGTAATTATACTTCAGTGTACCATAGTAACTAATGACATAAAGATCTAAGAACACTGAAGCAGCAAACTTTGTGGAGACCAATACTTTCTCAAAACTTTTGGCCACAACTGTACATCACATTTCCAGAGTGGGCTCTCTGCTAAAGCCTTCCCAGAAGAGTGTAAGCTGTTATTGCAGCAAAGGAGGGACCAAATCCATATTAATGCCCATGATTTTGGAATGAGATGTTTGACGAGCAGGTCTCCACATACTTTTGGTCATTTAGTGTATTATCCACTCCCACTGGTGTGGAAACACCTAACATTACAAAGGGGTGCTATCATTCAAATGTGATGTGGCTAGGCCTACACTCCGCTAGAAGCCTACATGGTCACGTAAATACCTAGCTAGGAGAAGACTAATAGGAACCTGTCAAACTCATGCAGATAATACCTAGCTAGGAGAAGACTAATAGGAACCTGTCAAACCCATGCAGATAATACCTAGCTAGGAGAAGACTAATAGGAACCTGTCAAACCCATGCAGATAATACCTAGCTAGGAGAAGACTAATAGGAACCTGTCAAACCCATGCAGATAATACCTAGCTAGGAGAAGACTAATAGGAACCTGTCAAACCCATGCAGATAATACCTAGCTAGGAGAAGACTAATAGGAACCTGTCAAACTCATGCAGATAGAGTTTAGGCTTACTATAAATGGTTATTTCAAGGTTGTAAATAGAGCAGCTTTGTTAGTGCTGCCCTGGGACAAATGCCTGCATATCTGCACATCTCACGCTGTTATTGGCTGAAAAGTCAGCTTCCTGTGAGCTGTGGTCTTGTATCTGTACAAGTATCAGGATGTCATAGCACTCAACCAGTAACAGTGTGAGATGCAGTGCGATATGAATGTACACTTAGTGTACAAAACATTAAGACCACTTTCCTAATATTGACTGCCACACATACACAATCCATTTCTCAAGGCTTAAAAATCCTTCTTTAACCCATCTCCGCCCCTTCATCTACACTGATTGAAGTGGATTTAAGTGACATTCATAAGGGATCATATCTTTCACCTGGATTCAGCTGGTCAGTCTGTCATGGAAAGTTTATAGATGTGTTGTTTAATGATTTGTTGGACAGGTCGTCAATGTAAATATGAATGTGTTCTTAATTGACGTACCTGTAAAAAATAAAGGTGAAATTAAATGTAAAAACATAACTTGTTTAGGAAGAAATAAAATGAACTAAGCTAGTCTCTTTAGAAAATAGTTGACCAGTTAAAATCCTCATCTTGGCTTTCAAAGGGCAGATAGTAGCCAAAAGGGATACACTCACACACATTCCTACACACAGGTCTGAGAGCTGCATTGCATGGGAACCTATTCAACTCTTGCCAAGGCACTGGTCCCCTTACTCAGAGAGAGAGAGAGAGAGAGAGACAGAGAGAGAGAGCGAGCAAGAGAGCGAGCAAGATAGTGAGAGAGAGCGAGAGAGACCGTGAGAGAGCGAGAGCGCGACAGAACGAGAGAGCGAGCAAGCGAGACAGAGAGAGAGAGCGAGAGAGACAGAGCGAGACACCGAGCGAGAGACACCGAGCGAGAGACACCGAGCGAGAGACACCGAGCGAGAGACACCGAGCAAGAGAGACAGAGCGAGAGAGACAGAGCGAGAGAGAGACAGAGCAAGAGAGACAGAGCAAGAGAGACAGAGCAAGAGAGACAGAGCGAGTGAGAGAGAGAGAGAGCGAGACAGAGAGAGAGAGAGCGAGACAGAGAGAGACAGAGCGAGACAGAGAGCGAGACAGAGCGAGAGAGAGAGCGAGAGAGAGAGCGAGAGAGAGAGCGAGAGAGAGAGCGAGAGAGAGAGCGAGACAGCCAGAGCGAGACAGCCAGAGCAAAAGCGAGACAGCGAGACAGAAAGAGCGAGAGAGAGAGACACAGAGAGCGAGAGAGAGAGACACAGAGAGCGAGAGAGAGACACAGAGAGCGAGAGAGAGAGACAGAGAGCGAGAGACAGAGAGCGAGAGACACAGAGAGCGAGAGAGAGAGACAGAGAGAGCGAGAGAGAGAGACACAGAGAGCGAGAGAGAGAGACACAGAGAGCGAGAGAGAGAGACACAGAGAGCGAGAGAGAGAGACACAGAGAGCGAGAGAGAGAGACACAGAGAGAGAGAGACACAGAGAGCGAGAGAGAGAGACACAGAGAGCGAGAGAGAGAGACACAGAGAGCGAGAGAGAGAGACACAGAGAGCGAGAGAGACACAGAGAGCGAGAGAGACACAGAGAGCGCGACCGAGAGAAACCGCGAGAGAGCGAGACAGAACTAGAGACAGAACGAGCGAGAGAGACACACAGAGAGCGAGAGAGAGACAGACAGACAGACACAAAGAGAGAGAGACAGACACAAAGAGAGAGAGACAGACACAAAGAAAGAGAGAGAGAGACAGAGAGAACGAGCGTGAGAGAGCGAACGAGAGAAACCGCGAGAGAGCGAGAGAAACCGCAAGAGAGCAAGACAGAGAGCGAGACAGAGCGAGAGACAGACAGAGAGCGAGACAGAGAGCGAGAGAGAGAGCGAGACAGAGAGAGAGCGAGAGAGAGCGAGAGAGAGCGAGAGAGAGCGAGACACAGAGAGCGAGACACAGAGAGCGAGAGAGAGACACAGAGAGCGAGAGAGAGACACAGAGAGCGAGAGAGAGACACAGAGAGCGAGAGAGAGACACAGAGAGCGAGAGAGAGACACAGAGAGCGAGAGAGACACAGAGAGCGAGAGAGACACAGAGAGCGAGAGGGAGAGACACAGAGAGCGAGAGCGAGACAGCGAGACAGAAAGAGCGAGAGAGACAGACACAGAGAGCGAGAGAGAGCGAGAGAGAGAGAGAGACACAGATAGCGAGAGACACAGATAGCGAGAGACACAGAGAGCGAAAGACACAGAGAGCGAGAGACACAGAGAGCGAGAGACACAGAGAGCGAGACAGAGAGCGAGAGACACAGAGAGCGAGAGGGAGAGACAGAGAGCGAGACACAGAGAGCGAGAGAGAGAGACACAGAGAGCGAGACACAGAGAGCGAGAGAGAGAGACACAGAGAGCGAGAGAGAGAGAGAGCGTGGGCGAGCGTGAGAGAGCGACCGAGAGAAACCGCGAGAGAGCGAGACAGAACTAGCGAGACAGAACGAGCGAGAGAGACACAGAGAGCGAGAGAGAGACAGACAGACAGACACAAAGAGAGAGAGACAGACACAAAGAGAGAGAGACAGACACAAAGAGAGAGAGACAGACACAAAGAGAGAGAGACAAAGAGAGAGAGACACAGAGAGAGAGAGGACACAGAGAGCGAGAGAGAGAGAGAGACAGAGAGAACGAGCGAGAGAGAGCGAACGAGAGAAACCGCGAGAGAGCGAGAGAAACCGCAAGAGAGCGAGAGAGAAAGAGAGCGAGACAGAGAGCGAGACAGAGCGAGAGACAGAGTGAGAGAGCAGGTTAGTAAATAGCCAAAGGGACGAAAGTGGATTATCATCTACCTGACCTGCTTCACATCACTGTGAGGCACAGCCTTGATTGATTACACATGTTGGATATAGTCCTAGCTGAGGCAACACAATGACAACAACAGTGGCACTATGCCATGGATGACATCGCACACAGCTCTCCCTTGTGGGTGTTTCTTCTATCCCTTGTGGGTGTTTCTCCTATCCCTTGTGGGTGTTTCTCATCCCCTTGTGGGTGTTTCTTCTATCCCTTGTGGGTGTTTCTCCTATCCCTTGTGGGTGTTTCTTCTATCCCTTGTGGGTGTTTCCTATATCCCTTGTGGGTGTTTCTCCTCCCCTTGTGGGTGTTTCTCCTCCCCTTGTGGGTGTTTCTCCTCCCCTTGTGGGAGTTGCTCTATCCCTTGTGGGAGTTGCTCTATCCCTTGTGGGAGTTTCTCCAACCCTTGTGGGTGTTTCTATATCCCTTGTGGGTGTTTCTATATCCCTTGTGGGTGCTTCTCCTCCCCTTGTGGGTGTTTCTCCTCCCCTTGTGGGTGTTTCTCCAACCCTTGTGGGTGTTTCTATATCCCTTGTGGGTGCTTCTCCTCCCCTTGTGGGTGTTTCTCCTCCCCTTGTGGGTGTTTCTCCAACCCTTGTGGCAATAATGGCGTTCTTGTATGGATGACAATATCAAAAATACAATGTGTTCAAATCTAGGCCATATACCTGGGTAACAGTTTCACCTGGCTCAAATAGAACATACCGGTACACGACTTGACTCAACTTGTCACGTAGGCTATATATTAGAACACCTGAAAAACACCTGGAGGGTTATACAGAGCAATAACATGACATGACAAATTCCACTATAGTTATAGACTACATCTCTCGAAGTCAGGACATTCCATCCTGTGCCTAGATTACCGGTCTCGACGGGAGGGCTAGAAAGCACTGCACGTCATCAGTCTGCGAATGCCAGGTAATATAACAAGAACATCTTGAGAAACACATCCTGGCTGGCAGGAGGAGCTCTGTTGGGGATTTGTCCAGCTAGGTCACATGTGGAAAGGTTGCTTGACACACTTGCAGCATGGTAAATTCCACACCTAGGCTTTAGAATGGGCCTTCTCTTGCCTCTCACCAATCCAGCTCCTTCACTCAGGGAGAGAGCTAGTGTACAGGGACGGGTAGGCTCACCAAACAATGGTATCCATTTCTGATATTGGTCTGCGTTTGCTGTGTATTGCTCTGTATTATTCTGCAGTTAGATTTGGCTGTCTCTTTTCAATGGCTTAGGCACAAAACCTCAGATTCATACTAGACCCTTGGGGACTAATTTAACTGCAGACTAATACACAGCCTACACAGACCAATATCCGAAATGGATACCAATGTTTAACCTATTTAAGTAAAGTTCAGAAGGTGACAGGGGTTGAACTTGACAGTGAAAGTGATTGTGTTCAGAGACAAGGATAGATATGCTGAGTTTTACAATATGACTCATCACTTAAATACAGTAAGAGGTTTAGCAAACTGTATCATGTTTAGCTCCCACTAGACTAGATGTCAAACATGCAGAAAATTGAACCAAAATTTGATCAGAAAGGGTAGCATCAGCAAAAAGGCAGCCAATAGGCATCCAACTCAATACCATCCCAGGCAGCACCACAGCTGGAGAAAAAACGAAAGACATGTTCTTAAATTATGAATTACCCTTTTATGTAGGCCTAGGTAAATCACTAGGCCTTAGCTATCCTCCACAACTAGACAAGACCTGTAAACTGCGCAGCCTGTTACTGGATCTCATGCTGCTACCAAATTTTGACCAGGGACACAGACACGCAAACAACACTCTAGCAAGCAGAAAAACCAGGGCATCGGTGAATAGTAATAAATAAAACGTGCTAACTTAGCATCCAGGCAGTGATGACCACATATTGTATTATTGAGCAAGACAACTGTTAGCCTAGCCCTGGCACAGGTAGCCGCATCATTGAGTCACTCATGTTGGATTTAACTTGAAATTGAAACAACACTTGAAACAAAAGCTTGAGCTAGTTATCCTCACTAAATGTCGCTATTTCTGAGAATTAGTGAACATTGTAACGAGGAAGTGTGCAGCTGATAATAACCAGTTCGTTGATGACGTTTAGTTCTATGCCGGTCATCATCATGGGCATCTCACCGGATAACTTGATGAAGAAGTTAGAGCAAGCTAACATCGGTAAAGCATTGCTATTATCGCAATATCAGAACAACGTACCTGTAGTTAGGTGTTTTAATATCAGTAGAAACCACCAAAGGGATTGCGAAATGTTGGTAAGGAAACGGTTAGTCAAATGTTCCTCGATAATCCCTTATGTTCCGTCGGTGAGAGCGCGCTTTCCTGTGTCAGTGTGTGTCCCTGCAGCAGTTCCCTGCCAAGCCCTTCTGATTTCTCTCGCTTCTATGATTCCCTTTCTCTATTTAATTTAAATGTCTGACATACTCTCCGCGGCCACGCCACATGGGCTGACAGCTTCTCTGGGCTGTTCAGTCCAATGAGAAAAGAGGCAGGACTCCCAGTCTCAGCCAGTGATGGGGTGATTCGCTGAACGCCGCTGTAGATTCCGCAGGGATGGCAAGGTTACTGTAGTTCATTCGGTTTGCACTGGATGGATCCTCTGAGTGCACCAGTAACCTAGCTCAGTTTCCCCGCCCTTTTATATTGGTAAAGCCCAAAGCCAAGTCCAAGTTCATCGCTCAAGTTCAAAGCGCAAAACCATCCCTTACCTTGAGTCGTGTTCAGATTTCACTCTGATTGAACAATAATTGATTTCGACATTTTGCAGAAAGAAGGACACATGCAGTTGCAATAGTCCACGGACTTTGGGAAACACATATTTGACTATCTTAATCAATTAGATTGTTCCCCCTTTTTTTATTCTTAATGTGTATGATTTTTTTGCAATGCAATTTATTGGAGATGGATATACCATTAACTAATGGTGGATTTAGCCTACACCTGGTAAATATCTTTCCCCTAACCTATTAATCATGAATGAATAAATGTATGTATTATTTACAGTATATGTAGTACTAGTGCAGATTAGGCCAATACTATGTTTAATATCGTTTGTAAGAATTGTATGGTCGAATTTAGGGAGTTATAGCTATATAACATTTAATTTTTAAATCGTTTAAATATGTATTCCCATTGTTTCTCATGTATAGAGAGATAGTCATTTATTTTATTGCACTCAAGTATTCAGAGGCTTTTGTGTTGTTTAACAAGATGTTTGGTAACTATTTATAATAACTTTTATGAATTAGCTATAATTGCTTATGAATGCTTTATACATTAAAAAGTACATGTTCATGAAGTGTAATACTTATAATATAAGGAGTATAAATGTTAATAAATAACTAAATCTATTTATTTAATAGTTTATAAAATAGTTTATTAATGCTTATTCACGTACGTTTTTATATAGTATTACTGGATGATTTACCCAGTCAGTTGGCCACTGACATTCTGTAGGTTGAACTTGTCGAGCAACCATATCGACACACCTGAAACAGGTTATCATGGTGAATGTACAGTCAGCGCTGACAAACTTGGTAGTTAGTACACACCCAAATCCTGACAGCTGTGATCATAGCTAGTTGTGACATTTTACAGATGTGAAAATGAACCAATCATAGAGCAGGGGTGTGTGGGCGTGAAGGTGTTGCTAGGAGATTGGGCGATGTGATGACAGTGAGGGGAGGAGCTTGTTGCCTGGGCAGCAAGGATGGTGATGTAATCAGAAATGCTGCCTGACTGTTGGGGTTACTAGAGTTCAATGGTGAAGATGGCATGTGGAGGATGGCATGATGTCGAGAAAAAATGTACTAGTCAGTATCTTTGACTTATTCACTGACCTAAATACTAACCAAGATAACCTGAATAAAACGTGGAAATATGTAGATAATGTGTTGTAAGGTCAGGTGGTCCCCTGGCCCTCTACTTCCTGAGCTGTAAGGTCAAGTGGTCCCCTGGTCCTCTACTTCCTGAGGGGTAAGGTCAAGTGGTCCCCTGGTCCTCTATTTCCTGAGGTGGAAGGCCAGGTGGTCCCCTGGCCCTCTACTTCCTGAGCTGTAAGGCCAGGTGGTCCCCTGGTCCTCTACTTCCTGAGGTGTAAGGTCAAGTGGTCCCCTGGTCCTCTACTTCCTGAGGTGGAAGGTCAGGTGGTCCCCTGGTCCTCTACTTCCTGAGGTGGAAGAACAGGAGGTCCCCTGGCCCTCTACTTCCTGAGGTGTAAGGCCAGGTGGTCCCCTGGTCCTCTACTTCCTGAGCTGTAAGGTCAAGTGGTCCCCTGGCCCTCTACTTCCTGAGGTGGAAGGTCAAGTGGTCTCCTTGTCCTCTACTTCCTGAGGTGTAAGGCCAGGTGGTCCCCTGGCCTGAGCAGTGAGCAGGTAGAAACTGTATGTACCTACCTGGGTGCCAGACTGGTTCTGCTGTCAGAAACACTCCCCTGGTGGCCTTGCCAGCCTCTGATATTACTTTAGCACTCTAGTTTACAATATAGAAATCACTAGGTATTTACATGTCCTTTCTACCTACTAAGTACGTTGGTATTCATTCAATCAAGCACCACTAGGCAACATTTGGTACCAGGTACCAACAGTTACCGATTGTGTTGAATTCTGTTAGCCTACCAGAAAGTATCCATAATTCTTTTATATTGTACCGGGCAGCACTGAAAGCATCTGTGGGGATGAGGCTCAAGGGACTGCCATTGACAGTGGCTATAGTGCAGAGAGCCTGCATGGCTGGGTAGAGACAGAGCTGACATTGTGCCTGTCTGAATGTCTCTCCACAGCACAGAGAGGCAGAGGCTTATCACACCCCCGTCTCCATTATCTATATACTACTGTACAAGACCTTTGTTAGCAATCTCTTCTCCTGACAGAGTACTAAACACTTTCCAGGGCCACCCATACGTAAAATGTATGCACGCATGACTGTAAGTCGCTTTGGATGAAAGCGCCTGCTAAATGGCATACATTCATTAGTAAGTAACTGTTAGTAACGATCTCATTAAACTCGCAACTTTATGAACATTGTTTATCTATAACAAAGCTTCCCCAGCCCCAGACCCATCCACCCCAGCCCCAGACCCATTCTCCCCAGCCGCATCCTACCCAGCCCCATCTTCCCCAGCCCCATCCAGCCCCAATCGCCCCAGCCCCATTCTTCCCAGCCCCATTCACCCCAGCCCAATTACCCCAGCCCCATTCTCCACAACCCCAGCCCCATCCGAACCTAGCCCCATTTGCCTCAGCCCCATTCTCCCCAGGCCCAAACCTATTCTCCCCAGCCTCATTCAACCTAGCCCCATTCACCCCAGCCCCATCTACCCCCATCCTCCCCAGCCCCATTCTCCCCAGCCCCAACCCCCCCAGCCCCATTCCCCCCAACCCCATCCTCTCCAGCCCCAGAGTGTCTTCTTCTCGACGTTTACTCAGCATGTGTAAACTCTTGGCAGTCTACTGCTGGGCTAACTGTGAAGCAATGCCTCTGATCTAAACCTAATCTGAAAGATGGACACACTGTGTTGGATGACCTTCACTACTGTCTGTGACCTGTTGCAGTGGCTGTTGCTGAGGCAATAGAGCTAGGCTATCAGTCAGCATTTCTTCCCGTAGCAGTGGCTGTGTGTGCAAGCCAGGCCTGCCCAGTGCCCTAGGCTCTGCAAACAACACCAGTGTGAACAGAGCCAGACCTAAACCATGAGTGGTTCCACTGTCCACTGATTGAGAAACTGTTCCCAGTACAGAACAGTCCCTGGTCAGAGCCTTCACCCTGTCACCTCTGTGATCTGGCCCCAGACACAAGGTTATATCCCAAATGGCACCATCTTCCCCATGTATTGCACTCATTTTTTCCAGGGCCCATAGGACTCTGGTCGAAAGTAGTGCACTATATAGAGAAAAGGGTGCCATTTGGAACAGACACAAGGCCACCAGTTGGAACAGATACAAAGCCACCAGTTGCAACAGATACAACGCCACCAGTTGGGCAACCTCCCTCCTCCTCTGTGGCCAGACTGCCACTCTGTTTTACTTAAACCTCAGCTATGTGAAATGATTAACACTATTAACATATCATACAAAGAGCCTTACAGTCTGTGGTCTAGTTAATACATACTGATGTACATGGCAGATGTCGCAAACCTTGGTGTGTGTGTGTTATGACAGAGTAATACTAAGCTTCCTGCGCAAGATAATCTGCTAAGTGCTAAATGCCTAATACAATGCAGACACACCAGTTGGTTTATAATGGTGTGACTCACAGAGTACACCCAGAGAGAGAGAGATAGCAGGGATTGATATAACGATTTACCCTAATGCCTGGGCCAAGTGAGGTTGCCCCAAAGGGCAGGGGATTTTCTTTTTAAGTCAAGAATTCCATTAGCCTAAAACAGATATTTTCTGGTTCTGATCTTTTTGGTTCCTCCCCATTGTTTAAGTAAAATACAAATCATTTATGGCATTCATGGCAGTCGGGCAAGTTGAGCCTGCTCTGAGAATTAATTTGACTGATAACAACCAAAATACTAAGAATTCCAGTGGTGATCTTTCTGATTCCTCCCATATGTGTAGGCACTTCTGCCTGTAAATAACTAATTACAATTTTTGGGCAAGTGATAATAATCTTTGGGCAAACAAAAGATATTCCTGGGAAAGTGATTTTCAGACTCAATCCCTGAAAGAAAGAAAGAAAGAAAGAAAGAAAGAAAGAAAGAAAGAAAGAAAGAAAGAAAGAAAGAAAGAAAGAAAGAAAGAAAGAAAGAAAGAAAGAAAGAAAGAAAGAAAGAACAAGAGCGATATCACCTCTCCCTGGGTGTTAGTATGGAGGGGATAAGGCCTCGGTCCAGTATCTGCCACACCTCCCTCAGTGACCTCTCTGTAGCCACTGACGGCAGCTGCAGAGGACCCGGTTGTGACCCGAGGTCCAGCCGCAGTGAACTCTGTGATTGGCTGAGAAGAGGAGGAGGGGTGTTCTCCTTAGTGCTAGGACGCTGAGGAAGAGAGGAGAGAGAGAAATAAAGAATTCTATAGAAAACATTTTGAAACATTTTGCCCAGAATGTTGAAGCTGAGTACGATTTCAGAGCCATGTTTCCCCTATTGGTAAAGTCAATAAGCCTTTATGGCCCAGACATCAACTCTATATATTGATAAAGTGAGTTGAGAGGCCAAGCTCCTGCATCATTGGTCCTCAGGTCAGGGGGTATCAGACAGTGTAGACAGACATTACTGTTGTTACCTCATGTCTGTCTGTGTCCTTGTGCCGCTGGCCCCAGGGGTTGGTGACTCTGTCCGATAAGCTAGCCTATTGTGCTTTACAACATGGCTGAATGATAACATCCCCATAGAGAACGTAATTATCTGCGGTTTCCAGACCATCAGAGTGGACAGGGATAGCGTTTCTTCCGGTAAGAGTAAGTGAAGGGGGCTGGCTTTATTAGTTAACAACATATGGTGTAATCCGAAACATATTACTGTTAAGGAACAGTGTTGTAGCCCGGACATTGAGCTGTTAGCCGTTAGCCTGAGACCCTACTATTTGCAGAGGCAATTCACAGTGGCCATTGCTGTTATTGTTTACATCCCAGACGCAAACACAGCGTGTGACATCATCCACTCCGTTATCGCAAGGTTGCAGACAGCACATCCCAGTGCTTTCTTTGCCATTTCAGGGGATTTTAACCATGCATCTCTCTCTTCAACCCTGCCCACGTTCAAACCGTTTGTGAAGTGCCCAACCAGGAATAATATGCTAATGTAAAGGATGCATACAACTCCACTGCATTCCCTCCCCTCGGTAGATCGGATCACAACCTTGTCCACCTCACCCCACTCTACAGGCCTATGGTCCAACAGCAGCCTGCAACCACTAGGACCATTAGGAGATGGTCTCCGGAGGCGAATGAGTCCCTACAGGCCTGCTTTCAAACAACAGATTGGGATGTGCTCTGTGAGGCTCATGGGGAGGACATTGATGGACTTACTGACTGCATAACGGACTATATCAATTTTTGTGTAGACAACACTGTACCCACCAGGAAGATACGCTGTTTTCCAAATAATAAACCCTGGGTCACCAGCGACCTGAAGGCCCTGCTGAATGAGAAGAAGAGGGCCTTCAAGGAGGGGGACAGGGACACATTGAAATGCGTCCAGAGGGAGCTGAAGTTGCAGATTGCTGAGGGGAAGAGAGGGTAAAAGGAGAAGATGGAGGACAAGCTGAGGCAGAGCCAGGTGAGAGAGGTGTGGAAGGGTATGAGAAATATCACTGGCTTCAAAAAGTCAAACAGTGGGCAGACGGGGGGGACCAAGGACAGAGCCAATGAGCTGAACCAACAGGTTCGATACTGGCCCTGTCCACCTCCCCTCCAGCTCCCCAGGCCACACCCCCTCATGGCTGTCCCACCCCCACTTTGCTCACAACACCTCTGTCGAGACAATCAGCGACCCCCTCCCCACCTCCGCCCCTGCTCCCTCTGGACTGATCCTCAACACCTCCCCACCTGGGTTGGCTTTCACCACCAACAGAGTGAAGAGAGAGCTGGAGAGAATACATCAGTGGAAAGCGGTGGGCCCTGATGGCATTAGCCCACGGGTGCTTAGGGTCTGTACTAACCAACTGTGTGGAATACTCCAGCGCCCCTTCAACCTTAGTCTTAGCCTGGAAAGGGTCCCTGTGCTGTGGAAAACATCCTGCCTCATCCCAGTGCCCAAGAAGGTGCACCCCACTGTCCTGAATGACTTCAGACCTGTAGCGCTAACATCCCACATCATGAAGACCCTGGAAAGGTTAGTCCTCGCTCACCTCAGACCCCTGGTGTGTACATCACTGGACCCCCTGCAGTTCGCATATCAGCGCAATATCGGGGTGGATGATGCAACCTTTCTTTCTTTCTTTCTTTCTTTCTTTCTTTCTTTCTTTCTTTCTTTCTTTCTTTCTTTCTTTCTTTCTTTCTTTCTTTCTTTCTTTCTTTCTTTCTTTCTTTCTTTCTTTCTTTCTTTCTTCCTGGAGAGAGACGTGGCTTACTGCAGTTCCTGGAGAGAAACGCTCCCTCTGATGGTCACACAGAGTACTGCACTACATTATGAGTCCTAACCTGGGTGTCTCTGGATGGGTCTCTCTCTGGCTCCATAGACACTGGGGCCAGGGAGGGTTTGGAATCAGACTGGATAACTGAGAGAGAGAGAGAGAGAGAGATGGGATCCCTTCTTCTGGCTGAGATGGTTTATCTCTTCACAGACGATGGGATCCCTTCTTCTGGCTGAGATGGTTTACCTCTTCACAGACGATGGGATCCTTTCTGCTGTCCATTTTTATTTATTTTATTTTATTTAACCTTTATTTAACTAGGCAAGTCAGTTAAGAACAAATTCTTATTTACAATGACGGTCTACACCGGCCAAACTGGGCCAATTGTGCACCGCCCTATGGGACTCCCAATCACGGCCGGTTGTGATACATCTTCAGTGCGGACATCTGGTCACAACAAAAGTTTGTATCATGGCAATGTAAAGTCAGTTATTACAAGTGGACAGTAACCTGACCTCAAATGTCATTATTAAAGTGTTTTGTGGGCTATCTGACAGAGGATTCCAGTAAAGTTTTACTAAAACGCAGAAAACATTTTTTTGCTATTAATATGCATTGTCTCTTTTTTAAACATTTTTGTTTTGTTTAGAATTGATTAAAAGTCTTATGTTTGAGCCTTACCTGGTTGCCCAGGGCGACAGTGTCCAGGATGCTTTCTTTCTGGAAGAGTCAGTATATGTTGCATGAGCGAGACCAGGATAGCCTCCAGGTGAGCTACCCTGACCTCCTGTTTCTTCAGAGCTGCAGTGTTGGCCACCTTCTCCACTCGCAAGCCACCTGCAGAAAACATAATGTAGACAAATGGCTATGAGTTTTATACTTACAGCACCAAGACAAATTTCTATCATCACTGTTGAATGTTTTTTAAGGGTTCTGGTAGGGTGCGGGTGGTTCATGTGATAGTGAGGGTTTTTAAGGGTTCTGGTAGGGTGCGGGTGGTTCATGTGATAGTGATGGTTTTTAAGGGTTCTGGTAGGGTGTGGGTGGTTCATGTGATAGTGATGATTTTTAAGGGTTCTGGTAGGGTGTGGGTGGTTCATGTGATAGTGATGGTTTTTGAGGGGTTCAGGTAGGGTGCAGGTGGTTCATGTGATGTTTTTTTTAGGGGTTCAGGTAGGTTGTGGGTGTTTCATGTGATAGTGATGAGTTTTTGAGGGGTTCTGGTAGGGTGTGGGTGGTTAATGTGATCGTGATGGTTTTTAATGGTTATGGTATGGTGCGGGTGGTTCATGTGATAGTGATGGTTTTTAAGGGTTCTGGTTGGGTGCAGTTGGTTCTTGTGGTAGGAGGTAAAAGGAATGGGGGCTGGTGATGGATGGGGTTATGGATGCAGCACGCATGGTAGATTTGATTTGATTTTGTTTGTGGTGCAGGAGGGGAGGGGAGGGGAGAAGAGGAGAGGAGAAGGGAGGGGTTGTCAGTGTGAGCGAACACAGAGTAAGCAGTGAGACATGCTGGTGATGACACTTGTTGGGCTGGTGCTTTGGGGAGCTGTCAACAGGTTGGGGTTGAGGTGTGGGTTGATCCAAGACAGTCTGGAGCTTCTAGGGGTTGTAAGTAAACAGTGTTTATACCTGCCAGGATTGTGGGCTTGGCTGTGAAACTCGATCAGTAGGCTTGGCTGTGCAACGCGATCAGTGGGCTAGGCTGTGCAGCGCTGTCAGTGGGCTTGGCTGTGCAGCACTGTCAGTGGGATAGGCTAAAATCTGTGCTGGAGGCTGGGGTAGAGGTCCTATAGGGATCTCGGTGCATGTGTCAGGCTTTCCTGGAGGATGAAATGGCTGGCTGAGATCCTTCACGTCCCTCCTCATCTGGGCAGCCGATGGATCTCCTCTGATGGCAGCTCCCCTACAGAGACACCACCAGGGTTTGTGGCCCTACAGACAGACAGACAGACAGACAGACAGACAGACAGACAGACAGACAGACAGACAGACAGACAGACAGCTTTATTCTAAAATTGATTAAATAGTTATTTCCCTCATCGATCTACACACAATACCCCATATTGACAAAGCAGAGGTTCAAGTCCGGGCTCTGGCCACTCAAGGACATAAAGAGACTTGTCCCGAAGCCACTCCTGCATTGTCTTGGCTGTGTGCTTTGGGTCGTTAACCTGTTGGAAGGTGAACCTTCGCCCCAGTCTGACGTCCTGAACGCTCTGGAGCATTCGTCAAGGATCTCTCTGTACTTGGCTCCATTCAACTTTTCCTCGATCCTGACTAGTCTCCCAGTCCCTGCCGCTGAAAAACATCCCCACAGCATGATGCTGCCACCACCATGCTTCACCGTAGGTATGGTATTGGCCAGGTGATGAGCAATGCCTGGTTTCCTCCAGATGTTATGCTTGGCATTCAGGCCAAAGATTTCAATCTTGGTTTCATCAGACCAGAGAATCTTGTTTATCATTGTCTGAGAATCCTTTTAGAAAACTCCAAGCGGGCTGTCATGTGCCTTTTACTGAGCCTTATTCTAAAATGACAGAGCTCCAGAGTTCCTTTGTTGAGATGGGAGAACCTTCCAGAAGGACAACCATCTCTGCTGCACTCCACCAATCAGGCCTTTATGGTAAAATGGCCAGATTGAAGCCACTCTACCATAAAGGCCTGATTGGTGTCGTGCTGCAGAGATGGTTGTCCTTTTGGAAGGTTCTCCCATCTCCACAGAGGAACTCTGGAGCTCTGTCAGAGTGAACATCGGGATTTGGTCACCTCCCAGATAAAGGCCCTTCTTCCCTGATTGCTCAGTTTGGCCAGATGGCCAGCTCTAGGAAGAGTCTTGGTGGTTCCAAACTTCTTCCATTTCAGAATGATGGAGGCCACTGTGTTCTTGGGGACCTTCAATGCTGCAGACATTTTTTGGTACCCTTCCCCAGATCTGTGCCTCGACATAATCCTGTCTCTGAGCTCTAAGGACAATTTTTTGATTTTTGCGACATCAACTGTGGGACGTTATATAGACAGGTGTGTGCTTTTCCAAATCATGTCCAATCAATTGAATTTACCACAGGTGGACTCCAATCCAGTTGTAGAAACATCTCAAGGATGATCAATGGAAACAGGATGCACCTGAGTTCAATTTCAAGTCTCATAGCAAAGGGTCTGAATACTTATGTAAATAAGGTATTTCTGTTTTTTATTTTTAATACATTTGCAAACATTTCTAAAAACCTGTTTTCGCGTTGTCAATTTGGGGTATTGTGTGTAGATTGATGAGGAAAGATTTTTATTTAATCCATTTTAGAATAAGATTGTAACGTAACAAAAATGTGAAAAAATGCACTGTATATATACAGTATATATATATTTTTTTTTTTTAAACACACCTACACAATAATATCCATCTGAGCAGTTTCAACCAATGACCACTAGATGGGAATAAGGTTCTGATTGTAGTTGATGGGTGATGGCGGCCATTGGCGGGCAAACATTTGATTTAAACCATCGTACTGTATATCAGTCATAATTTCTTATCTTCAGAACATACTTGAATGCACTAGTAACTCCTGTGACCAAAGTCAGTTTATAAAAAATACATATAACCAATACTTTAAAGTTCAAATCAATTCTGAGACTAGCCCAGGCATCCGGTACTGTATATCAGGGGTTCCCCTCGCGTGCCACAGATTGGGAACGACTGCTGTATATTATGATTGATGGTTCTAAGTATTCTATAAGAAAGTACACCACTTTGACAGACGATACGACCGTCTGAAAACCTATACTGAGTTTCTGCTTGTTAAAAATTTAACATGGGGTAGCGACCTTTTCAGGAAGCCATAAACACCTGACCGTAGGCCCTTGGCCAATAGGGTGTCCGGTTTCAGACCCTCCATATACACAGTCGGTAGGAATCGGTACTAACTACTGATCCAGAGTGAGATACTGTTTCATAATGTTGATGTTTAAGGTTACAATACAAAGGGATTGCCATTAACCTGACAGTAACTTACAGGCAGCTCTGTGGTAAGTACAATTCTGTATTTCATATTACAGTACACCTACTGTCATATAAATATGGTATCAAAGCAAGTACTGTGACATGCAGTACAATATCGTAAAATTGACTGTAGTGTACTTTAAAAAAGTAAATGCTACTATAATGTAATGGCTGAATGGATGAATGTAATGGATGAATTCAATTCATTCGGCAAGCCGAAGAACACCATCCCAACTGTGAAGCATGGGGGTGGCAGCATCATGTTGTGGGGGTGCTTTGCTGCAGGAGGGACTGGTGCACTTCACAAAATAGATGGCATCATGAAGAAGGGAAATTATGTGGATATATTGAAGCAACATCTCAAGACATCAGTCAGGAAGTTAAAGCTTAGTCGCAAATGGGACTTCCAAATGGACAATGACCCCAAGCATACTTCCAAAGTTGTGGCAAAATGGCTTAAGGACAACAAAGTCAAGGTATTGGAGTGGCCATCACAAAGCCCTGACCTCAATCCTATAAAAAAAATGTAGGCAGAATTAAAAAAGCATGTGCGAGCAAGGAGGCCTACAAACTTGACTCAGTTACACCAGTTCTGTCAGGAGGAATGGGCCAAAATTCACCCAACTTATTGTGGGAAGCTTGTGGAAGGCTACCCTAAACGTTTGACCCAAGTTAAACAATTTAAAGGCAATGCTACCAAATACTAATTGAGTGTATGTAAACTTCTGACCCACTGGGAATGTGATGAAAGAAATAAAAGCTGAAATAAATAATTCTCTCTACTATTATTCTGACATTTCACATTCTTAAAATTAAGTGGTGATCCTAACTGACTTTTTACTAGGATTAAATGTCTGGAATTGTGAAAAACTGAGTTTAAATGTATTTGGCTAAGGTGTATGTAAACTTCAGACTTCAACTGTATATATATATCTTCAACACATTGTTGGACAAGGAGCCGTAAGTCAGCGTTTCACTGTTAGTGTACACCTGTTGTTTACAAAAGCATGTGACAAATACCCTTTGATATCTAGGTCCCATATGCCAACGAAGGATAGCCACAAAATGAAAGTTCAAGTTCAAACCCAACACATTTTGGCATTAAAGCCTTGCTGAGGGTGCAGGGTAAGTGCCATAGAGGCAACAGAGACAGGCATGTTGGTCAGCCGATATGAAAGGGCATCAGACCACTCGGGATGCTGTAGGAAAGGGCACCACTTTAAAAAGGCTGGAACAGAGAGGCATCAGAAGGGGAGATAACACTGGTGTGTGTGTGTGTGTGTGTGAGGGACATTGTTAGCAAGGTTGCCATCTCAGCTGAGAGGGCAGCACAGTTCTCCTCCAATTCGGCTAACAGAGAGGAAGTCGTCTTCGCTGAGGGTAGTCGCTGCCGCCATAGTTGACTGGTTTTGCGGGGAGTTGCCTGTTAAAGTTCCCAGTTTCTTTATGTTTGCCAGACATAATTTAGTATCTACCTTTCACTTAGTGAATCTGTAATGTGTAGTAAAATGGTTATGGCGTATTTTCTTCTCTCCACATGTCCTACAGGGCTCTACATTTAACCAGACTGTATATTAAGTAAACTATTAATACCCTCATTTATTTCATACGCACATTTAGCTATTTAAGTATATTTTTCCGCCATCTACCTGTATAGTTAACCATGTAAATATGTTTTATTTATATCAACTTGAAATAATTGTATCATTTTATTTTACCTAACACTCTATAACAATGTATAGTGTACATATTCAGTCATTCACTCATACTATAGCTTTTTGCACTTCAGACTTCCTGTATTTTTTTACTTTTTCATACTGCCGCACTATGTATCATGTATAGTGTATCTGTCTTTTGTGTATTTCATTTTGGCATTTTGTACCTGTTCTGTGTTTTTTTGTAGCTGCTTGACAAAGAAATTTCCCCTCAGGGATCAATAAAGTACCTATCTATCAGTGTCACCATGTTACTTGCATATGTGCCTAAATATTATGCTGTGTGGCCTGGAATGTTAATTTAGGTGCACCAGTGCGCCTAGAAAAATGTATTACCTCAAATATTATGCTCTTAAATGTCTTTGTGGCGCCTAAATGTCTTTGTGTGAGCCTACATTTTGAAATTTAGGCGCACACGTGCTCCTTGTAAAGTAGGTATATCTGGTCCACTTCAGTCAGTCGCCATTCCGAAAGTCGAGCCAAGTGGCTTCAATGAAGAATGGAAAACAGTACAGTAGAACTATTGAAAAAAGGAATAAAAAACTATTGAATGGAGAACAGTGAAAGTATTGACTGACTGAAAAGTGAAACTACTGAATGAAAGAAATCAGTGAAACTCAGTTTTCTGAGGCCAATACCAGGATACTACTCCTGTAGTGCACCATGAAAAAGGGCCCTTTTTGAAGAATAGGATAAGATGAGAGCTAGGAGGGCCTAGTATCAGATTAAGGTTGTGAACTTCAGACCAGGAAGCTCAGTAGCACCAGGCCAGGAGTTAGGAGTCAGGAGTCGGAGGAAAAGGGGTATATACACCCAGATAAACAGTACAACATTAGTGATTAATCAAATAGAGAGAGGTGGTGTCAACAGCCACATACTGTGGTAATAGAGGTGGTGTCAACAGCCACATGCTGTGGTAATAGAGATGGTGTTAACAGCCACATGCTGTGGTAATAGAGGTGGTGTTAACAGCCACATGCTGTGGTAATAGAGGTGGTGTCAACAGCCACATGATGTGGTATTAGAGGTGGTGGTAACATCTACATGCTGTGGTAATAGAGGTGGTGTCAACAGCCACATGCTGTGGTAATAGAGGTGGTGTTAACAGCCACATGCTGTTGTAATAGAGGTGGTGTCAACAGCCACATGCTGTGGTAATAGTGGTGGTGTTAACAGCCACATGCTGTGGTAATAGAGGTGGTGGTAACATCTACATGCTGTGGTAATAGAGGTGGTGTTAACAGCCACATGCTGTGGTATTAGAGATGGTGGTAACATCTACATGCTGTGGTAATAGAGGTGGTGTCAACAGCCACATGCTGTGGTAATAGAGGTGGTGTCAACAGCCACATGCTGTGGTAATAGAGGTGGTGTTAACAGCCACATGCTGTGGTAATAGAGGTGGTGTCAACAGCCACATGCTGTGGTAATAGAGGTGGTGTTAACAGCCACATGCTGTGGTAATAGAGGTGGTGTCAACAGCCACATGCTGTGGTAATAGAGGTGGTGTTAACAGCCACATACTGTGGTAATAGAGGTGGTGTCAACAGCCACATGCTGTGGTAATAGAGGTGGTGTCAACAGCCACATGCTGTGGTAATAGAGGTGGTGTTAACAGCCACATGCTGTGGTATTAGAGGTGGTGTCAACAGCCACATGCTGTGGTAATAGAGGTGGTGTTAACAGTCACATGCTGTGGTAATAGAGGTGGTGTTAACAGTCACATGCTGTGGTAATAGAGGTGGTGGTAACATCTACATGCTGTGGTAATAGAGGTGGTGTTAACAGCCACATGCTGTGGTAATAGAGATGGTGTCAACAGCCACATGCTGTGGTAATAGAGGTGGTGTTAACAGCCACATGCTGTGGTAATAGAGGTGGTGTTAACAGCCACATGCTGCGGTGGTGCTCCTGGACTCTGTCCACGCATTTCAAGACTGCGTTGATACAATGACTTATCAATGACCCAAGACCAGCTCAGTTAATCCCTACCATCCCCCTAATTGCCCTGAATACCTCTGTTGATCCTACAGCTATTGTATGCCATAATCATCAGCCTATGAAACAGAGTTACACTGTTAGTACTGAGACGGTGAGCCCTAGTAGGAAGACCACTGTGTGCAGCTCACCCTGCACTATCAGCTCCAATATAAATAACATGAACAATTCTATTTCGGATAAGCTTCCCAGTAAAGCATTGAAAACAATCAAGAAACACAGAAAAGTGCTAAAAAAAAGCCCATATTAACATATGCAGCCTGAGAAACAAGGTCCATGAAGTCAATAACTTACTTGTAACAGATTACATTTATATTCTGTTTATCTCTGAAACTGTCTAACAGAACACAGTGGGTGTTCTTTAATGGAAGCCTCTCAAACATAATCCAGGAAGAATCAGGAATTCCCCAGGGTAGCTGTTTAGGTCCCTTACATTTTTCAATCTTTACTAAAGACTTTACTATCTCTCTCTGTCTCTCTCTAGTAGTATCTCTCTGTGTCTCTCTCTAGTAGTATCTCTCTCTGTCTCTCTCTGCCTTTCTCTGTCTCTCTCTAGTAGTATCTCTCTCTGTCTCTCTCTGTCTCTCTCTAGTAGTATCTCTCTCTGTCTCTCTGCCTTTCTCTGTCTCTCTCTAGTAGTATCACTTTCTGTCTCTCTCTAGATGTATCTCTCTCTGCCTTTCTCTGTCTCTCTCTAGTAGTTTTTCTCTCTGTCTCTCTCTAGTAGTATCACTTTCTGTCTCTCTCTAGAAGTATCTCTCTCTGCCTTTTTCTCTCTCTCTCTAGTAGTATCTCTCTCTGCCTTTCTCTGTCTCTCTCTAATAGTATCTCTCTCTGTCTTTCTCTGTCTCTCTCTAGTAGTTTCTCTCTGTCTCTCTCTACTAGTATCTCTATCTGTCTCTCTCTACTAGTATCTATATCTGTCTCTCTCTACTAGTATCTATATCTGTCTCTCTCTAATAGTATCTCTCTCTGTCTTTCTCTGTCTCTCTCTAGTAGTATCACTTTCTGTCTCTCTCTAGTAGTATCTCTCTCTGTCTCTCTCTGTCTCTCTCTACTAGTATCTCTATCTGTCTCTCTCTACTAGTATCTCTATCTGTCTCTCTCTACTAGTATCTATATCTGTCTCTCTCTACTAGTATCTATATCTGTCTCTCTCTACTAGTATCTATATCTGTCTCTCTCTACTAGTATCTATATCTGTCTCTCTCTACTAGTATCTATATCTGTCTCTCTCTACTAGTATCTCTATCTGTCTCTCTCTACTAGTATCTATATCTGTCTCTCTCTACTAGTATCTATATCTGTCTCTCTCTACTAGTATCTCTATCTGTCTCTCTCTACTAGTACCTATATCTGTCTCTCTCTACTAGTATCTATATCTGTCTCTCTCTACTAGTATCTATATCTGTCTCTCTCTACTAGTATCTATATCTGTCTCTCTCTACTAGTATCTCTATCTGTCTCTCTCTACTAGTATCTCTATCTGTCTCTCTCTACTAGTATCTATATCTGTCTCTCTCTACTAGTATCTATATCTGTCTCTCTCTACTAGTATCTATATCTGTCTTTCTCTGTCTCTCTCTAGTAGTTTCTCTCTGTCTCTCTCTAGTAGTATCTCTATCTCTCTCTCTGTTTTTCTCTGTCCTAATCTTTAGTTTATTTTATTTAACCTTTATTTAACTAGGCAAGTTAGTTAAGAACAAATTCTTATTCACAATGATGGCCTCCTGCGGGGATTAAAAATACAAATAAATAGATAATGACAAGAGAGACGAAACAACACTACCAAAAGAGATACCTAAGCAAATCTCCCCCATTCCTTGCAGTTGGTCACTTTGCCCTTACGGTCAGTAGTTTGGCTGTTGTCTGTTAGCTCAGTCAGAATGTGTCAGAGAGAGGGTGCATGTAGTCTGTTGGCGTGGTATAAGATCAGTCAGAATGTGTGAGAGAGGGTGCATGCCGGTCTGTCAGAGGGCTGCAGTATCACTGGTTGAACTATTTAAAGAAATGTACATGCTCAAGATTAATGGCCAGCCTGGATACAGGGGCGAGGGGATACCGTTTCAGTCACGCCCTGGCCTAGCTAAGCTCCCCAAAAACTTCATCTCTCACACCCAAACTCCCCTCCTCCTCTCCATGTTTCCGCCTATCACCCTACTCCCTTTCTCTTACTATCCAGAACACATGTGGGGCTCCTGCTGTTCTTCAGAATAGCTGTGGTAACATCACTCAAGGGTTAAGGTTACTACAAGTTTCAATTTGTTGATCTGCGTGCATGCTTCTTTTCATTTTATGAAAACAAAGAAGAGTCGCCTTCCCTTGCTAATAGTAGCTAGCTGGCAGCCTGGCTAGCTGACTTTAGCCTGGCTAAAAACAACATAGCACGCTAGCTAGCATTTTTAGCTTTCCACATCTTCATGTGAAATAATCAGATTTATAATAAAAAAATATGCCCATGCGTATATTCTTATCCCAGTTTAATTTTCTGCTTGTGTCTTCATCCATATCAGCTGAAAATAAAACATAATATTTTGGTCACAGAGAAAAAAGCACATGGCTAGCTAGTTGGCTACAGCAGGTTCTGCCATTTTCACAATAGCCTGGAATCACTAGTTATTACTTTTAAACAAAATACCTTTTTGGGTGGATTCGTGTTGTTTGGTTTATTGTTTGAATATATGCTGAGATTATATTTGGTTATCAATGCAAAGTAGGCTACTTTGATGAATAGCCTATACAGTATAGCCTATAGATCAGATAAAGGAACCAAGTGACAACACTGCCCCCACGGCTGGGGAAGGAATGATACGGCATGTCTACATTTTCAGGTAGTAAAAAAGTATGGTGAATGCCGGAGTGTATTACAGGCAGCTGACCCTTAAGTGAAGAAAAATGGCATTGCAACACTCCGATACTTGCGTCTTCGTAGAGCTTGTAGCTTTAGGGGTTTTGGGGTAATGCCAGTCACACCCATTCCTTCTTACCCTCCCCTCTCTAACACTGTAGTCCCCCACTGTACCTACTCTAACACTCTACTCCAACCCCACTACAAGTGGAGGACTCCTGCTCCTTTTAAGAACAGCTGTTGTAACAACACTGGTTTCTTGGGTGAAGGGGTTTGTAATACTGAACATGTCTCTTACACACAGAAACAGATGCACAGTAGGACATCTGGGTATGACTGTCCCTTGACATCTGGGTATGACTGTCCCTTGACATCTGGGTACAGTTGTCCCTTGACATGTGGGTACAACTGTCCCTTGACATCTGGGTATGACTGGCTCTTGACATCTGGGTACGACTGTCTCTTGACATCTCCCGAGTGGTGCGAGAGGCGTCACTACAGACCCTGGTTCAATTCCAGGCTTTATCACATTCTGGCCGTGATTGGGAGTCCCATAGAGCAGTGCACAATTGGCCCAGTGTCGTCCGGGTTTGGCCGGGGTAGTCCGTCATTGTAAATAAGAATTTGTTCTTAACTGACTTGCCTAGTTAAATAAAGGTATATAAAAAATACAGACCTCCACAGAAGGTATATTTCCAGCTGACCTATTCTAGACACCATAGACAAGCAGACAAGCCAGCCTCACTCATCACAGCAGGTGTTAGCACCTTCTGGCCTTACCTCACAGATTTGGGCAGGGGGGGGTAATCACATGTTCCTGTGTTTCTGGTTCTGTTGAGCCAGCTCTCCCTCCACCTCCTGGACCCTATGTTGGAGATCAGGTTTCGTCCCTTCGTACTCCTCTCTCTGCTTCTGAATGTCACCAGCCTCAGCACTTTCTGAGTCACAGAAAGAGGACAGTCACTCACCAGAGACCAAAGCCCTCATGACACTAGCAGATGCACATGCACACTTGATGCAAAAGCCATCATGACATCAGGAAGTACACTTACAGCGGTCACTGAAACCATCATGACATCAGGAAATACACTTACCCCGGTCACTGAAACCACCATGACACTAGATGACCTCTCAAAGTTGAGAACACGGAGGAACCATGGAGGGGGCTTTCACATATTTCAGGCAAAGCGAAGTGTTTGACAGTTCAAACTTTAAATCACTTAAACCGTGTATGCGGCAGAGCCACATAGTGAAACAACAGTTAAAAGCATAATAATTATTTTTGAATGATAAATGATCTACTAATATATATAAACTGTGTCATAGTGGGGCTAAATGTGGGGCAGGGGCATCATGTCATGTGTACAATAATCGAGGGTGATCATCAGCCGTAATAGGCATCTTTGGTTGAGACCAGAGACCAGAGGCATTCTTCTCTCAGCATGTTCATTAGGCTGTCCTCCTCGATCTACAGTCAGTCAGTGGCTCATTACTAGGAAACCGTGAGGAGGGAAAAGCCCCTGGAGAACTTTGTAGTGTGAGTCTTTTGAATAAGATTGCACTGTATTAGACACCAAAGCCCTGAAATATAAACCATACGATTGAACAATTCATTATCAAATTACTCAGTTCAGATCCTGAGACAAAGAGCCAGAGCTAAGGAACTCTCTCTTAGATTGGGGCTACATAGAGTTTCTGCCACATTGCTTGTTACACCCATCCAGTCCTTTGGCTTTAATACCTGGGGCTTCTTCTGGAAATGGGTTAATTGTCAGTGGCTAGTTAGACTAATTTAGGATGGGACAAGTTTAGGGCAACCATCCCACCTGTATCCCACTCCCCTGCCCTTAACCCCACCCAACTCTGGAGCCTCTCTAGCTGCAGCCTCACCTCCTCCTCCTCTCTCTCCCTCGCCCCTCTCTCCTTCTCCTCCTGCAGCTTGGCTATCTGGATGCGTAGCTGACTCAATTCCTCCTGCCTTCCATAAGGAAAGTCACATGTTTGAACTAGAATTGTTCTCTCAGGGACAGTGAATTAATGTATTCCAAGTCATGGGATACATAACAAATAATGCAAGAGCAGAGAGAGTGAGAGAGATATACTTCACATACACAGATACACATGACAGCTGCCAGCAGAAGTTGCTAGCTAGCTCATAGCTGTTAGCTGTTAGCTACATTAGGAGGGCAAGCTTTTTCACCTTGTTGGCTTGGGTATTCGAACCAGCAACCTTTCGGTTACCAGCCGAATGCTCTAACTGCTAGGCTACCTGCCGCCCAAATGGATTGCTTTGTAAAGTAATTTATTCTTATGAAAAATGAATGCAAGGCATTCACCATGCTGATAGAGCTAGAGAATGATTAAATGAGGTTGCTCATTGACAGCCAGCCACAGACGTTACGTGCTGCTGCCATACAGAGAGACAAAGGAATCTGATGAGAGAGGAAACCAATACATCTGTCTGGAACTTAACTTACTCACCTGATCTACTCTACCTGCCGGTGGTCACATGATTCATGATGACTACACTTCTTCCTCCAAACAGACGTCTCTCTCTCTCTCTCTCTCTCTCTCTCTAGGGTGGCAAAGGTTTGATGGTATTAAATTGTTCACCACAAGCCCCTGATCAAATTGATATGTGATACCCTCTCTAAAAAAGTAGCTTTCCATGTATTTCACAAATAATGTAGCACCAATATCCCAGCATCAATAACCCAGCACCAACAACCCAGCACCAACAACCCAGCACCAACAACCCAGCACCAACAACCCAGCATCAATAACCCAGCACCAACGACCCAGCACCAACAACCCAGCACCAACAACCCGGCATCAATAACCCAGCCTTGCTTTTTTAAAGGAAACAACCCAAATACAGTACGTAACCTAATGCATTCTACAGTTTGAGATGACTTCTGACTTTCTTGAGGGTATGTGGAGTGCTATATGGAGGTATATATGAAGGGGTTTATGTAGGGCTATGTGGAGAGGTATATGGAGGGGTATATGGAGGTATATATGAAGGGGTTTATGTAGGGGTATGTGGAGATATATAGAGGGGTATATGGAGGAATATGGAGGGGTATATAGAGTTATATGGAGGGGTATATGGAGGGGTTTATGGAGGGGTATATGGAGGGGTTTATGGAGGGGTTTATGGAGGGGTATATGGAGGGGTATATGGAGGGGTATATGGAGGGGGATATATGGAGGGGTATATGGAGGGGCATATAGAGGGGTATATGGTGTATATGGAGGGGCATATAGAGGGGTATATGGAGGTGTATATGGAGGGGTATATGGAGGGGTATATGGAGGGGTATATGGAAGGGCATATAGAGGGGTATATGGAGGGGTAGATGGAGGAATATATGGAGGAATATATGGAGGAGTATATGGAGGAGTATATGGAGGGGTATATAGAGGGGTATACGGAGGGGTATATGGAGGGGTATACGAACAGGGTTTATAGAGGGGTATATAGAGGGGTATATGGAGGGGTATACGAACAGGGTTTATAGAGGGGTATATAGAGGGGTATACGGAGGGGTATATGGAGGGGTATACGAACAGGGTTTATAGAGGGGTATATAGAGGGGTATACGGAGGGGTATATGGAGGGGTATACGAACAGGGTTTATAGAGGGGTATATAGAGGGGTATATGGAGGGGTATACGAACAGGGTTTATAGAGGGGTATATGAGGGGTGTTTTTAAAACACAGTATAAGTGGAAGGATAAGTAATCACCATCATTATGAAGATATTTCAAGACAAACATTAAGAAGACAAAATATGAAGACTGAGTTGTATTATAATGATGCAGACATGCATATTTATTTATATTAAGAAGACGGAAAAGATGAAGACTGAGTTTTATTATAGCTTGAGTTTGCCTACCTTTTGTGTTTAAATATAATAACTGAGTGTGAACATACCATGTCAACAATATTGACATTTACTGTCTACTGAGTCTGTCTACTGAGTCTGTCTCCTGAGTCTGTCTACTGAGTCTGTCTCCTGAGTCTGTCTCCTGAGTCTGTCTCCTGAGTCTGTCTACTGAGTCTGTCTCCTGAGTCTGTCTCCTGAGTCTGTCTACTGAGTCTGTCTCCTGAGTCTGTCTCCTGAGTCTGTCTCCTGAGTCTGTCTACTGAGTCTGTCTACTGAGTCTGTCTCCTGAGTCTGTCTACTGAGTCTGTCTCCTGCGTCTGTCTCCTGAGTCTGTCTACTGAGTCTGTCTCCTGAGTCTGTCTCCTGAGTCTGTCTACTGAGTCTGTCTCCTGAGTCTGTCTACTGAGTCTGTCTCCTGAGTCTGTCTCCTGAGTCTGTCAGCATCCACTTGGTCATTCTGATAGCTTTTCTTCTAATGACAGAAACGCAGACAATGATGCGTTACTGTTTTGGTGCATTCGTTTTAGCCTAACTGTTCCAGCCAATGGGAAAAACAGAACGAACCCACTGTCTTTTCCTCTTCAATCTGAGCCAGATGGACAGTGCTCTGTCCCAATGAGAATGGGGGGGCACCAAGGGTGGCCAATCATATTTCAGGGGGGGCTGGTGCCACCCCGGGCCCTGAATACACAGTGTGGCTGTCTATAGACACCCTGGCTGAGTGGAGGAGACGCATTTGGGGCCACATGGCACCTAACTCCAAGGGTCCCCTCAACCCCCTCAAAATTATAATAATACTTCTTTAGAAAAAAACACTTTTTATGTTGTTGTAGGGAAACAGTTAACTTCCTGCATTTCAACACACTCCCAATCACAGACGATTGAGATACCGTCTGGATTCAAACCAGGTTGTCCATAGTGACACCTCTAGCACTGAGATGCAGTGTCTTAGACCACTGAGCCACTGGGGAGCCCATAACATATATTGCAGTAATTATACCACATTTAGCTAGCTCTGACACGTAGGTATCATACCAACATATAACCCACATACATGGACCTTAATGAAAATCATAATTTGACGTTGTGGACAAATATGTGAACATGGAGGGCTTTAGGACCAAGCCCTCTAACCCGAGTTTACTAGGTCATTCCCTATAAAACAAATGCGTATGAGAAGGAGACGTGAACGCATGGTCTGGACCAGAAGACGCAACTAAAGACAAAGCATCCTCAGGTAAGAACAAGCCTGATCATTAGCCTACTGCTAAATATTGGCATGATTAAAGTTTAATATCAGTTTAGAATTTTGTAAGACAGCTGTAATTTAAAACACCGATTGCTGAAGTCCGTTTTTCGATCAGTCGTGACTCACATGGCCATTCTTGCAGCCTCATTCAGTGGTGTTTATTATGAAGCATCATTATAAGAGCTTTAATACAAAAGCATCACTTCATATCGATATTACATTAGTTATTTTTGTATGTAGGCCTATAACGGGCATTTTTAAAGCCCCTAGGGTCATTTTTGCACATTAATAACTGTGCAGCCTAAAGACCCGACGTTGAATTGCTTTGGATTGATTTAATGTAAGGCATAAATTAGCGTTTGGATTAAGTGCATTTCATCTCACAAACTCTACAAGCCAGAATGTTGAATACAATTATATTTTAACGTGTTTGTCCGTGTAGTTGGTCCTTTTGCAGGTAGGAATGTGAGACTATATTTGATTTCTATCACCTGAAGCATGCACAAAACCATGCAAACACGAACTCGTCATATATGTACTGGTCTCCTGCATGTACAGTGCCTTGCAAAAGTATTCATCCCCATTTTGTTGCATTACCTGTCATTTAAATTAATTTTTATTTGGATTTCATGTAATGGACATACACAAAATAGTCCAAATTGGTGAAATGAAAAAAATAACTTGTTTAAAAAAAAAATTAATGGAAAAGTGGTGTGTGAATATGTATTCACCCCCTTTGCTATGAAGCCCCTAAATAAGATCTGGCGCAACCAATTACCTTGAGGTCACATAATTAGTTCAATAAAGTCCACCTGTGTGCAATCTAAGTCACATGATCTCTCTCTGTGTCTGTGTGTGTGTGTGTGTTTATTTTTTTTATTTCACCTTTATTTAACCAGGTAGGTCAGTTGAGAACAAGTTCTCATTTGCAACTGCGACCTGGCCAAGACAAAGCAAAGCAGTGTGACAAATAACAACACAGAGTTACACATTAAACAAACAGTCAAAAACACAATAGAAAAATCTATATACAGTGACCCTAAGCATACTGCTAAAGCAACACTCGAGTGGTTTAAGGGGAAACATTTTAAATGTCTTGGAATGGTCTAGACAAAGCCGAGATGTCAATCTAATTGGAAGTCTGTGGTATGACTTAAAGATTGCTGTACACCAGCGCAACCATCCAACTTGAAGGAGCTGGTGCAGTTTTGCCTTGAAGAATGGGACAAAATCCCAGTGGCTAGATGTGCCAAGCTTATAGACATACACCAAGAGACTTGCAGCTGACTTGCTGCCAAAGCTGGCTATACAAAGTATTGACTTTGGGGGTGTAATCAATTGTTCATGTGTAAATCAAATGATGCAAGTCCATTTTAATTCCAGGTTGTAAGGCAACAAAATGGGGAAAAATGCCAAGGGGGGTGAATACTTTAACAATCCACTGTATTTTCAACTTGTGCCATGCTTCAAGTGAAAGAAATAGGAACTCATAAGCAGCGCTTTGAGAAGTTGATGTAATTCTACTTTCCTGTGGCTATTGTCTCTCATTCCTACCTGAAAAAGGACCAACCACACTGCCAACCGTTGAAGTTAAAATATAATTTTATTCAACATAATGGCTTGCCCATTGATGCCTGACGTAGAATTCAATGCAGTTCAACGTAGGGTCTTCAGGCTAGTAGATGTGATGGTTTTAGTAGCCTGACTGGTTGTTGTTTTTATGCAATTGGCAACAGTCAAAGTGGTGGTGACATTCCATATCATATCCTGATTGTATTTAACATATTACAGTAGGATGTTTATCAATGATTTCTATATACACCGTTGTATTATTTTTATTTAACTAGGCAAGTCTGTTAAACACATTCTTATTTACAATGACTGCCTACACCGGCCAAACTCGGACAACGCTGGCCCAATTGTGTGCCGCCCTACGGGACTCTCAATCACAGCTGGTTGTGATAGTCAGGATTCGAACCAGGTTGTCTGTAGGGATGCCTCTAGCACTGAGATGCAGTGCCTTAGACCACTGTGCCACTTGGGAGCCCACATTTTGGAAACTATAGAAATGCATTTATTAATGTCTACATTTGTATTATGCAGGCTGATTATAAACATTTTACTGTCCCCACTACAACCCCAACATGCTTAAATACATGTTATATTGTCCTTGAAATATTTAATTGAAATACTGTAGAATTCCATTCTTCTGGGGAGTGAGAATATGGCTGACAGTTGGCTTCAAAGCCTCATTGGCCAATACATAGCATCTGCAATCCAGGGTTTATATACATCATTGATGTCTATCTTATAAGCGTTATCTTATTACTGTCGTATTACACATGGCTAGAGAACTGTCAAATAAGAGGCTATGTATACTGAACTAAAATATATAAACACAAGATGTAAAGTGTTGGTTTCATGTGCTGAAATAAAAGATCCCAGAAGTGTTTCATACCCACAAAGCTTATTTCTCAAATTTGTTTACATCCCTGTTAGTGCACATTCCTCTTTTTCTAAAATGTGCAGTTTTGTCACACAGCACAATGCCACAGAAGTTGAGGGAGGGTGCAATTGGCATGCTGACTGCATGAATGTCCACCAGAGCTGTTGCCAGATTTTAAACTTTTGGTACTACATGATTCCATATGTGTTATTTCATCGTTTTGATGTCTTCACAATTTTTTTTTTTTTATACAATGTAGAAAATAGTAAAAAAAAAAAAAATGGAATGAGTAGGTGTGTCAAAATTTAACTGGGTGAGCTTAGAACATTTTTATTTAAATACCAATCTGTTAGTAATTGTTGCACAAAATACTGAGATGGCTGTTCCAGTTAATGATTTAGGTAGTCTTAATAATCAATCTTCCCCACCCTGGCAGTCATTCTCAATGCAGATTGTGGGTGATAAAAAAAAATAGTTTAATTCCAATAGGAATTACACATCACTTTGCAAGCCAGTGTAATGTCACTTCCAGGCTTGATGTGGCTTGTAAAACAGGAGTTTAAGACCACTATGTTAGGGTGTAAGTAGGCCCTCAAAGAAAGGCCTTATGATAAATGTTACGTATTGTCATAGTTGAATTAGAATGATAACATATTCACTTGGTGAAGGCTACAGGACAGAACCATTGAATACAACAATCATGTCTCTGTCGCTAACAAATACAGTCATGGGTGGTAACTAGTTCACTCGCAGGGCACACTGGGAAATATGCAAATAAGGTTGAATAAATTCTCAAGTTGAATTGTATGTTCACTGAACGGAAAGTTTGTTCAGATATGTCCAATTGTTGCGCAAACTCCTATTGCTCATAAACACTCCTATTGCATCTGGTTGCCTTGATATTTTAAACCTAGAATCCTAGGTTGCTACAGCCATTTTTTGAGTTATAGATTAATGATATACCATTTGATTCTTGAATAATATAACTTATAATTGCCTCAAGCTTAGTTCAACTGGGGTACTATATTTAGAACCCAAAATATAAGCTTATTGATTTTATTTCACCTTTATTTAACCAGGTTGGTCAGTTGAGAACAAGTTCTCATTTGCAACTGCGACCTGTCCAAGACAAAGCAAAGCAGTGCGACAAAAACAACACAGTTACAGTAAACAAATCATAGATGTTAAGTGCTTGCATCCATAGCTCTATTTTATACATTTGAGTGGTTACGTTTCTCCAGGCCCATCCCTCAGCTTTTTATCAAAACAGAGGAGGGGTAACCTCATTGTTATTTTTTGTTGAATCAACTTCTTTTTTTTTTTTTTTTTTTAACACAGTGTACACAACATACATATTCTGAGAAATGTCCAGGTGTTCCTACATTCTTCAGTCCAATGTAAACAAGAAGTAATAGAACAGAAGTGATAACAACAGGTGACAGAGATTATGGTGTTTGTATTCTTGGTCATTCAAGCCATGAATGGAATACTCTCACTCTTAACTTACAGCACAATGTAATGATTAACTACTGGTTAGGATTCAGGTTTCAACAGGATGTTCACTGCTTTGACAGGAAACTTGTTCTTGAAGCCAAGAGACCGTAATGTCACATGGATACAGTTGGCTGATACTTGTTGGCTTCTGGAAGCAGTGATTATGAAATAGCAGTTCCCAAGGCTTTTCTTGTGCCAGACCCAGACTGTTTGTGCTATACAGTTGTGGCCAAAAGTTTTGAGAATGACAAGTATTGGTCTCCACAAAGTTTGCTGCTTCAGTGTTCTTAGATCTTTGTCAGTAGTTACTATGGTACACTGAAGTATAATTATAAGTGTCAAAGGCTTTCATTGACAATGACATTCAGTTTATGCAAAGATTCAATATTTGCAGTGTTGACCCTTCTTTTTCAAGACCTCTGCAATCCGCCCTGGCATGCTGTCAATTAACTTCTGGGCCACATCCTGACTAATGGCAGGCCATTCTTGCATAATTAATGCTTGGAGCTTGTCAGAAGTAGTGGGTTTTTGTTTGTCCACCCCCCTCTTGAGGATCGACCACAAGTTCTCAATGGGATTAATGTCTGGGGAGTTTCCTGGCCATGGACCCAAAATGTAGATGTTTTGTTCCCCGAGCCACTTAGTTATCACTTTTGCATTATGGCAAGGTGCTCCATCATGCTGGAAAAGGCATTGGTCGTCACCAAACTGTTCTTGGATGGGTGTGAGAAGTTTCTCTTGGAGGATGTGTTTGTACCATTCTTTATTCATGGCTGTGTTCATAAGCAAAATTGTGAGTGAGCCCACTCCCTTGGCTGAGAAGCAACCCCACACATGAATGGTCTGAGGATGCTTTACTGTTGGCATGACACAGGACTGATGGTAGAGCTCACCTTGTCTTCTCCGGACAAGGTGTTTTCCGGATGGCCCAAACAATCGGAAAGGGGATTCATCAGAGAAAATGCCTCTACCCCAGTCCTCAGCAGTCCAATCCCTGTACCTTTTGCAGAATATGTCTGTCCCTGATGTTTTTCCTGGAGAGAAGTGGCTTCTTTGCTGCCCTTCTTGACACCAGGCCATCCTCAAAGTCTTCGCCTCACAGTGCGTGCAGAGGCACTCACACCTGCCTGCTGCCATTCCTGAGCAAGCTCTGCACTGGTGTTGCCCCGATCCCGCAGCTGACTTTAGGAGACTGTCCTGGCGCTTGCTGGACTTTCTTGGGCTTCCTGACGCCTTCTTCACAACTATTGAACCTCTCTCCTTGAAGTTCTTGATGATCTGATAAATGGTTGATTTAGGTGCAATCTTACCAGCGGCAATATCCTTGCCTGTGAAGCCCTTTTTGTGCAAAGCAATGATGACGGCACGTGTTTCCATGGTTGACAGAGGAAGAACAATAATTTCAAGCACCACCCTTCTTTTAAAGCATCCAGTCTGTTATTCTGACTCAATCAGCATGATCTCCAGCCTTGTCCTCGTCAACACTCTCTCCTGTGTTAACAAGACAATCACTGACATGATGGCAGCTGGTCCTTTTTGTGGCAGGGCTGAAATGCAGTGGAAATGTTTTTGGGGGATTAAGTTCATTTTCATGGCAAAGAGGGACTTTGCAATTCATCTCATCACTCTTCATGACATTCTGGAGTATATGCAAATTGCCATCAACACTGAGCCAGCAAACCTTGTGGAGACCAATACTTGTCATTCTCAACTTCTGGCCACGACTGTAGTGTTTGTGTAGAGGGGAAAGATCTAGCCTGTGACAACCTTGCTGGTCCCACTGGGTCTTTTTTTTTTTTTTTTGTGGTATCCAATTGGTAGTTAGTATTGTTCCATCGCTGCATCTCCCCTACAGACTCTGGAGAGGTGACGTAAAGAGCTGTGCGTCCTCTGAAACACGACCCCGCCAAGCCGTTCTGCTTCTTGACACAATGCCTGACACACCGCCTGGAATCGAAACAACAGGATCTGTAGATACACAGCTAGCATTGCGAGGCAGTGCCTTAGACCGCTGTGCCACTCGGGAGGCCTAGCCCTGAATATTCTGAACAGACATCAGTACTCGGTCATAGCCAATCAGTGGTCTACAAGGATCAGTACCACAGGTGTGTGTGAGGGAATGTGTGTGCAAATATGGTGTGTCAGTTTGGGCTGGCAGAAGTCCTAGCAGGGAACCAAACTGACATGGCCTTCTAGGCAGTGTGAGCAAATGGAAACAGTACACCCCTATTCCTTAAAGGTCTGAATGTTTCCTGTTCTCCACAGAGAAGGTGATCCTAGTAATTGTGCGTGTGTGTCCTGGGATGGGAAATGTCAGTCTTATTTTAGGAGGGCTGATAGTGGGGTGCTGGCTGAATGCTGCACTAGGGGTTGGGACATGGTTATAGAGGTGGGGCTAGGGGAGGTGTGTGTGCCTTTTGGTTGGGAGCCTGATCTAGCAGTAGGCTAACCTAACACCGGACCCTAGCTGTAGCATATGCTATAGTAATACATCTGCTGTTCAAAAAATTATAATGTATGATGGGACCAGATTTGTCTATTTAATCAGGTCATATGGTTTAAAAAGAATAATCCTGGCCCTAGGGAGGATGAAAACATTTTACACAGCTTAAAGAGAAAACAACTTAGATTGAACAATACAACTAACAGGTCTGGGGTGGCTGTATGCAGGGTTGGATGGTCTAGGCCTTTGCATCTGAAATTAACAAGACACTCACACAGTCATGTCAAGACTAATTCCAGTCAAATTTGTATTAAAAAGCCCTATGTAGCCTAGCCACCTGATCACATTCACATTTGTCTCAGAACACAAATAAAGGGGCTTATTTTAGGCTATAAAAACATGTTACGTTTCCCCTGGCCCAGATGGGATCAGAGTGCATAGGCTACCTGCAGTTGTGGTTGTTATCAGTAGACTCTAGATTACCTGCTGGGTATGGGCTTCAATATAAAACAGCTCCTCACAATTCTGCAGTGGATTCACTTATACCCACGTTTTCATTGGCAATTAGCTTTTACCACATGCAATGATTTGCATGACACTGATAAAAATGTATCCTGGTTTGTTGTAAGGTAGACTTACTGTACTTTATATTCGTATGAGAGGGTTAATTTTACATTTTTGATAGGCTAACGTTAGGTGACTAATGTAATGCCTACAGATGAAAATAAGCCATTTTATTGTCTACACATGCTTGTGAATTGTTGCATTATTCAATAGTGTAATATGGTTTTGTTGCATTATTCAATAGTGATGGTGTCCAACCAAACTCATCTTTTGACCTATGGGTAAAATAATATAACATTCTCATATCTCTATCATAATCCGTTTAAAGGTTATTGGAGTTTTTACCCTAATTTTGACCATCCTACAAATGGTGACTAAATCAATGGAGGACAGAGGGGAAAAAGTTAGAAATCTGTAAAATAGCACTGCGTCCGCTAGGCTGGATGCTGTGGGAGAATTAAGGTTACCTGACAGGCTTACTGTTGAACTGGTCTTTCTTCTCCATATTTTAGTATACACTGTTAATATTAACGAAGTTCCTGTTCTTTTTAGATTCCTCACAAAAACGAGCGTATACGCGAAATGAGCTTTTTAGGAGAGCGGGGAGGAGAGAATCCAGCCTATTTATTTAACGGGTTTCCCCAAAGCATTTTAAGGCTAGGTTCAGCGTTAGAACCTTAGTAGGAACATCGTTAAATCTGTTTTCAAGCGGTTTCACAAAACCATAGTTAGTAACATTGCGAGCGTTTTCAAGTGCAATCTAACACCTGCCTAAAACCACTAGAACAGCTAAGTGCGTCACAGATCTCCATAAAATAATCACATGGTTAATCCTTCTCTATGCGACCGCAATGTTGACTACAAATAAAGTTGCCAATGTCTTTGCAATTGGCACAAACAAGCGACTTATAAAAATGTTTCAAATGAAATCTGACTGCATTCAAATAAACAGTATAGGCTTATGTCAATAATATTGGAATGCATTTCATATTCTGTTCTATTTTGTTACTTGTAGGCTCTGTAATTTAACTCCTATTTCATGATATATATAACCTAACGTGTCAAATCAGTGATTTTGTGCATTTATTTTTTAAGCTTTAGAATAAACCGCCTCAATATTTACAGCAGTAGGTGGTTATCTTTGTAGGAGCTGATCGGTTGTCAGTATTGTGAAACAATTCTAATGGTAAGGAAAGAAAGATGGTCTGATTGCAGCACTTCCTTTCTATCAGTATCGACACATGCTCCAATGACGCACTTTGCGACCGTTCTCTCTGCGCGGCGTTTTCTGAAACGCATGTTAAGTCTTTGGCCGTTGTAGGAAAGATGTATCGTTAATAAAATGGGTCTAAATTCCATCGCTATCGGGATGATGCGCCATAACTTTAGTCTTGTCACGCACAACAAACGGTAAAGGAATCGGGCTCCCTATGCCACTACAAATACTGAGGTAAACCAAACAGCTTATTTACCAGAGGAATGGTGATTAGCAGAGTGAGTTCAGGTGTGGTGAATTGGCAGGCGAGGGGGCGTGTCCAGAAGGTAATTGGATGGTAGGTCAGAACAGAGGGAGATGTATAATAGAGGGGCTACAGCTCTAGGTCTGTACAGTCCTGGCCAAAAGTTGAGAATGACACAAGTATTGGTCTCCACAAAGTTTGCTGCCTCAGTGTTGCTAAGAAGCCACTTCTTTCCAGGAAAAACATCAGGGACAGACTGATATTCTGCAGAAGTTACAGGGATTGGACTGGGGTAGAGGCATTTTCTCTGAATCCCCTTTCCGATTGTTTGGTCTTCTCTGGACAAGGCGTTTTCCGGATGGCCAAGGTGAGCGCTACAATCAGTCCTGTGTCATGCAAACAGTAAAGATAGATAGGTACTTTATTGATCCCCCGGGGGGGAAATTTCATTTTCAGACCATTCATGTGTGGGGTTGCTTCTCAGCCAAGGGAGTGGGCTCACTCACAATATTGCCTAAGAACACAGCCATGGATAAAGAATGGTACCAACACATCCTCCGAGAGCAACTTCTCCCAACCATCCAAGAACAGTTTGGTGACAACCAATGCCTTCCAGCATGATAGAGCACCTTGCCATAAGGCAAAAGTGATAACTAAGTGGCTCGGGGAACAAAACATTGACATTTTGGGTCCATGGCCAGGAAACTACCCAGACCTTAATCCCATTGAGAACTTGTGGTCGATCCTCAAGAGGCGGGTGGACAAACAAAAACCCACAACTTCTGACAAACTCAAGCATTGATTATGCAAGAATGGCCTGCCATTAGTCAGGATGTGGCCCAGAAGTTAATTGACAGCATGCCAGGGTGGATTGCAGAGGTCTTGAAAAAGAAGGGTCAACACTGCAAATATTGACTCTTTGCATAAACTGAATGTCATTGTCAATGAAAGCCTTTAACACTTATGGAATACTTGTAGTTATACTTCAGTGTACCATAGTAACTATTGAAATAAAGATCTAAGAACACTGAAGCAGCAAACTTTGTGGAGACCAATACTTGTGTCATTCTCAACTTTTGGCCACGACTGTACATGTGCTTTTCTCGTTGCACTGGCTGACTACATGATGGCATGTAATCATTGAGCAATTGAAGCTGGGTTTTCAGTGTTACTCAATACCTCATTAGCCTGTTGATGAGTTTAAAGGTCAACTGCCCCTTAGGCCATTTAAACCAGAGAAGTTGTTTCTATGTGGCATCTATATGAGTCAAACATTCATACTAGTGTCAAAATTGACTACCAAGTTTGAATAGGATAATTTTGGGGCATAAAGTCTCGTCCAAATCTGAGTTTTGGAAGTGCATTCGTCACGATTGTGGACATGGAGTTGGGGTCAGATCTGAAATTTCCCAGAAGTGTCCCATTGACGTAAGTAGTTTGATGTGAAAGTCTGTGCCCTTTTATGTTCTGTGGAGGACGCTGCTGTGTGTCTTTTCTTCAGGGTGTGAGTGCTGGAACAGGATGTCTTGATTTACTGTTAGCTAGGCACACACACACTATAGCGACGTCAGGCCGTGCCATTGATCTTAGCACGGAGTCATGCCGCAAACACCACACCGTCTGGCCGGGAAGGACACCTCCTAATCTGCATCTTTCAATTAACCTAGAATTAACACTGAAGGAGACTCCTCTCTGTGGGGGTGAGAGGGAGATCTCCATTCTTCATTGGTTTCAGCTCATCCAGGAACACACTGAGAAAGACCCTTCTCCCTGGCCTCTATCAATTGAACTAGCGTCTATCAATGGAATTAGCCTCAGTGGAGCCGGCAGCAAATGGCCTCTATCAATGGAAACCCTTCTACTTTTGAACAACAGCCAGATGTTGCAAAGTGGAGGACACCATGGGACTAGACCGTGTGTGGACCCTGGAGGACACCAAGGGACTAGGCCCCTAAAATAATAAGACTTAACCTCACACAGAACCTTAGATTCTTTCTCAAATGACAGTGCCAAAGAATATTTCTGATGTCATTGTTTTATTATGCTGTCTTTCACTATGCTTTGTGTAAATACATTTTACACACAGGTTCTGTGACTGCACCAAGAAGGCACAGCCAGTTATGGACATCATTGTTATGAACAGTACCTAACTCAGCCACCTTCTTTCACACTGCGACTCGAATGGGAAGGACTGACCTGAAGCTTGCCAATCAGGCTAAGTCAAACCCCTCCCTGGAACTCTGACTTTATTCAATTGTTCTCAAACCGTCCATGTCCCATAGGGGACTCCCTCCTGTAGCGCAAAAATAACTTTATTTTTTTTTAGGCTAAGCTCTTGATAGACACTCTTAGTACACAGAGTCTTTGCCGTTTTATGTATTAATATCAAAGGAAGAACTTTGGAATGTGTTCCAGAGCCCCTGAGAGGATCCTAGACTTCAACACACATATTACCTTACTGCCTTACTTCGCTCGTTGGCAGTAAGCTGTAGGCCTTATCTTATGATTCTGCCTATTGATAATTGAACTGCGAAATTGATTCCTATTGCTAAAAGATTAGCTTATGTACCACAGACAAGCCATTCTCTCAACTTTTAAATTCTATGCTGTGGCCTACTTCCTATTGCAAAGTGTTGTATCATGCTGTTTGTGTTCACTACAGTAGCTGAGTGCTTTGCTGAAAATTACTATCCTAAAACCCCATTCCTTTATTCTGTACCATTTTTTGTATGTGGTGTATTGTTTTATCCTTTACTAAATGTAGTGTGTTTACAAGCGTGTTATTTCTGGTAGCAGACAGTTCTAACAGCTCACTATACCTTCAGACCGACCAAGTATTGCTAATGTTTTAGTCTTATGGAGTTATACTTAGGACCAATTTTGTCCAATAACTGACTGGTGCCCCGATCTCATAACTTGACCCTGCCTTATATACCGTGTGTCTAACCCTGATGTTACCCTCTTCTCTTACTGTCTACCTCTTCTTCTTTCTCTGTTCTGACCCAAGTTGACGGGACAGAGGGTTGAGGGAATCTCCTAGCAGAGGGCATCATGGGAGGAGCCGTGGTAGACGATGAGCCTAGTGATGTGAAGGCGCCAGACGGAGGGTGGGGCTGGGCCGTGCTGGCCGGAGGGTTTGTCATCACTGGGTTCTCCTACGCCTTCCCCAAGGCTGTCAGTGTGTTCTTCAAGGAGTTGATCAGGGAGTTCGGAGTGGGATACAGCGACTGTGCATGGATTTCTTCTATACTGTTGGCCATGCTCTACGGCACAGGTACACACACACACACGCTGGTATTTTTTATATCCAACAGAAGTGTTTTCCCAATGGTGAGCCAGTACAAGAGAGTGCAGGAGACTCAGAGGTGTCAGACCAGGGCGTTACTACACCAAACTCTGACAGGCTCTTCATGTATGTAATTATTTTTATTTTACCAGGTTTTTGTATTTTTATTTATTATGGATCCCCATTTAGTTCCTGCCAAGGCAGCAGCTAGTCTTCCTGGGGTCCAAACAAGATTAAGGCAATTACATCACAAAATATTTATATTAAACAGTACATACAACACATTATTACACCACTACTTTACCACTGAAAATCTACAATACAAAATGTATAATACAAGGTTAGTCACATTGAAATGAAACCCCTCTTTTACAAGAGAGACCTGGACAAAATAGCAGCACACAGTTTGAGACCTTTACAACCTAAAACTAAGCACACATTTTCCACATTGATTAGGAGAGATTCTTTGGTGATTTTGGTGCATCTAAGGGTCAAAACATTGACAACTCATTCAAAGAGAAGCTCCTGTAATTGCATGTCCTTTTTGTGGCTCATTCCAAGTGGAAGGGGCAGATAATCAATAAAAACACCCTTTTTTAACCAGCTCTGTACTGGCTTTAGGCACAGTTTAGTTCTGAGTGTGTCTGTCTGCAGGTCCACTGTGCAGTGTTCTGGTGAACAAGTTTGGGTGTCGGCCAGTGATGATGGTGGGAGGGCTCTTCGCCTCCTTGGGAATGATCCTGGCCTCCTTGGCCACCAGTATCACACACATCTACCTCTGTACTGGAGTTATAACAGGTTAGTAAACATATCTACCTCTGTACTGGAGTTAGTTATAACGGGTTATAGACACACAATTGAACTGTTTCCCCCGGTCTACCAGGTCTGGGCCTGGCACTGAACTTCCAGCCGTCTCTGATCATGCTGAATCGTTACTTTAGTGAGAAGAGGCCTCTAGCTAATGGACTATCTGCTGCCGGGAGCCCTGTGGCCCTCTGCTGCCTCTCTCCTCTGGGACAGGTACTATACGTCTCCCTCTCTTCCGTAGTAGATCACTATGATGTGGGGAGAAACAAATGAACACATGGAGAGATGTGTGCTACTCTGATGAAAGATAAAAAATACAAAAAAGGGGGAAATGTATATGCTCTGTTGGGATTACGAATCAACAATATTATTGTTTTTCTTCATATTTCACCCCCAAAGGTGCTGCAGTACCACTACGGTTGGAGAGGCGGCTTCCTCATCCTAGGGGGTCTGCTGCTCAACTGCTGCGCATGTGGGGCCCTGATGAGGCCCCTGGTGGGCCCCAAGAAGGCCCTGGACCAGGAGTTGCAGGCTGTAGACCAAGCAGAAAAAAAGCCCAAACCTAAGAAGAAGCTCCTGGATTTCAGCGTATTTAAAGACAGAGGTTTCCTAATCTATGCCATAGCTGCGTCCATCATGGTACTGGGTCTGTTTGTGCCACCCGTGTTTGTTGTGAGCTATGCCAAGGAGATGGGGAATGAAGACACCAAGTCTGCCCTCCTCCTCACCATCCTGGGGTTCATTGATATCTTCGCCCGGCCCACGTGTGGGCTGATCGCAGGGATGAAGTGGGTCCGGCCCAGATGTGTTTATCTGTTTAGCTTCGCCATACTCTTTAATGGCATCACCGACGTGGTCAGCTCACAGGTAAGACTGGAACTAGTTTTTATTGATATTTATATGGATGGATGTATTTACACTATATGGGATGTAAACCATACATGAATCCTATTTAATCAATGTGTATTGTATCCTTAAGGTATTCCTGTATTGACCCATATCATTGCGGCCCTCGAGATCCGACGCTATTGGATCCATTTAATTAGAATGATTAATCAGTAATAGTAATTATATTTCTATGGCTGTATCATGTTGTAACGGTAAGTGTTGCTTCTCTTTTGGCAGGCGACAGACTACACTGGTCTGGTTGTGTTCTGTATCTTTTTCGGGCTCTCTTACGGGATGGTGGGGGCGCTGCAGTTCGAGGTTCTCATGGCCATCGTCGGCACCAAAAGGTTCTCCAGCGCTTTAGGATTGGTGCTGCTTATGGAGGCGGTCGCTGTGCTGGTGGGACCACCTGGAGCAGGTCAGAATTAGGGTTATGGCTAGTGTTAGGGTTCAACTATGATGGGGTTAGGGTTGAGCCTGGGTGTGGACATGGGGTTAGGGTTGAGCCTGGGTGTGGACATGGGGTTAGGGTTGAGCCTGGGTGTGGACATGGGGTTAGGGTTGAGCCTGGGTGTGGACATGGGGTTAGGGTTGAGCCTGGGTGTGGACATGGGGTTCGGGTTGAGCCTGGGTTAGGGGTTTAGAACAAAGTCTTCAAACAATCTGAAGCCAGTATAGGCAGAAATGACATAACACCATTTTAATTAGTAGGAAACAGCTTATGCCTTGAATGGATAGGAGGTAATGAACTCTTCATACCTGTATATCCTCTCTGTAGGTCGTCTGCTGGACACCACCCATAACTACATGCATGTGTTCCTGCTGGCTGGTTGTGAGGTCATTCTGGCCTCCATCGTCATCTGCCTGGGCAACTTCCTGTGCATCAAGAAGAAACCAGACGAGCCCGAAGGCCATCTTGAGAATGGCGCCCCCGCAGAGATGGAGAAGCTTAACAACCTGCCAGAGGGAGGAGAGACTGCGAGAGAGCAGCCGCAGGGGGTGAGGGCCGGCTCGGTAAAGGCGATAAAGGGAGTCGAGGAGAGTGGAGGGGTGGGAAACCCAGAGACAACTCTGTGATGAAGGGAGATTGTTAATGAATTGCAGAAAGAGATCCTGATGAGCTCTATGAAGCCCCAATAGGGAAGACATGAGTACACACTCTGATGGACGGTGGGGGGATGGATTACGGTGTGCCCTACGTGTGTTTTGTGTTGTATGCTTTAATATCCAGCACTTTGTTACGTAGTGTTGATTTTTCAGTAACATTTCTAGTGTTGAGGAGTTCAGGAGTTAAATTCACTCTGTAGGTGTTAAATTAACACACTGGTGTCATAGAACCCCAGTGTTGGTGTTAAAAACCAGTTTTGAACAAAAAACACCATATTTCCCAGCATGCTCAATTGCATGTAGATTTTAAATATTTATTATTTTATTCTGTTTTTGCCTGTACATTGATTAATTAATCTTGTTCTACTCAAATATACATAACATTCATTTTTCTAATCTAATGTTACTTGGACTTATTGTATCTGTTGAAATACTTTAGGTAGTCTCCTATAGTATTTTAGTCTTCCCAATCCTGACAGTCATTCTGAATAAAAATAAAACATTCCAAATGTTGGCTATATTATCTCTGGCTGGATTTCAATAAGAATTACATATCACTTTACAAGCCAGCATAATGTGATTTGCAGGCCAAACCATGAGTTTCAGACCATTGTATTAGGGTGTATCTAGGCCCTCAAAATAAGGCCTTATGAAATGTATTGTTATAAAGAATTACATTTTAATGAGAACATTTGCTTAGGATCTCACTTGGTGAAGGCCACAAGACTGAAAATGAATGAATGCAACAACCATGTCTGTCACTAACAAATACAGACATGGGTGCTAACTCTACAATCTACTTGAATGGCAATCTGGGAAATATGCAAATAAGGCTTTACACTAAGCAGTTTGTTAATTTAACACTGAAAAGTGCAGACCCATAGACACCGCAGGAGTGTTGATTCAACACTGCATCATGTGCTGCAGTGTTAAATCAGACCAGGAGGAACACTAGTATATGTTTTCTAGAATCGCGCGCGCACACACTTGCAGGCACCCAAGCACATGCATGCACACTCATTGAACTAACCAATGCTTGTCACTGCCTGACTCACTAGTTGTTGATACAGAAAATAATAACAAACTTCATTTACAGGACATTTCAACAGTATTTGTTTATGGAGACACTCCAGTGTGAAGAAATTTAAGAAACAAAGGAATTCTTTACTCCTGAGTGTGACAGTGGCATCTAGTGACTTGATCTTTACATTTACGTCATTTAGCAGACACTTATCCAGAGCGACTTACAGTAGTGCGTACATTTTCATAGTGGTCCCCCGTGGGAATCAAACCCACAACCCTGGCATTGCAAGCACCATGGTCTACCAACTGAGCTACACGGGACTATGTATCTTGAAGTGACTTTCCATGGACAAACTTCTCTGTACGAGACATTTTTTAATTGAAGACATCAAGAGCTGGTTTCCTGAACCAAGATTCAGCTTAGTCCTGGACTGAGAAGCATGCCCAATGGAAATTCTGAATTGAAAGTGTTTTCTTAGTTCAGGACTAGGTGTGATGTGTCTGGGAAAGTATTATTTCAACTACCCATGTTGCAGGCAACAATGGGTTCTTGTATGATTGATGGTGTGACATACTATTTTATTAAAGGTCCAATGCAACTCCTATCAAATAATTTCTGGGTAACAATTAAGTACCGTACTGTGATTTGTTTATTTCAAATGGTCAGAGGAAAGCAATTTGCTTTCTTAGCAAAGAATATTGATAGGACTGTCAGTGGGGAAAGAAACTGAAAACTAGCAGTTATTGACAACTTACTGGTAATGTCACCAGGCAGGCCAACGCTTTTAAAATTTGTTTTAACCTTTAACTAGGCAAGTAAGTTAAGTATTTTCCAACAGCTCTTTCACTAAAAGGGCTTTATCATTTTCACAATATACTGTATTAATCCAACCTCAGTGTGGAAAATATAAAAACACAGGGAAATCACGGTTTTTGGCAGCATTGAGCCTTTATGGTATAATGTTAACAGGTTACAGTAAGGTCTAGGTACTTGGTAAAAGGTTATGAGAGCATCTCTGTGTTGAAATCAATATCACTAGTTTATTTCAATGAAAAAGGCATCTCCAGCCAGTAACCTAACACACACACAGTTTGACATATACAGTGCCTTTGGAAAGTTCAGACCCCTTGACTTATTCCACATTTTGTTAAATGTTTGTCAAATTGATTAAATTTTATTTTTTCCTCATCAACCTACACACCATACCCCATAATGACAAAGCAAAAACAGGTTTAGAAATGTTTGCTAATTTTATAAAAAATAACATCACATTTACATAAGTATTCAGACCCTTTATGCTACTTTGTTGAAGCACCTTTGGTAGCAATTACAGCCTTGAGTCTTCTAGGTGCCTTTTGGGAAAACTAAACAAGCTGTCATGTGCCTTTTAATGAGGAGTGGCTTCCGTCTGGCCACTCTACCATAAAGGCCTGATTGGTGGAGTGCTGCAGAGATGGGTGTCCTTCTGTAATGTCTAGGAAGAGTCTTGGTGGTTCCAAACTTCTTCCATTTAAGAATGGAGGCCACTGCGTTCTTGGGGACCTTCAGTGCGGCAGACATTTTTCGTACCTTTCCCCAGAGCTGTGCCTTGACACAATCCTGTCTCGGTGCTCTATGGACAATTCCTTCGACCTCATGTCTTGGTTTTTGCTCTGACATGCACTGTCAACTGTGGGACCTTATATAGACAGGTGTCTGCCTTTCCAACTCCTGTCCAATTAATTGAATTTACCACAGGTGGACTCCAATTGTAGAAACATCTCAAGGATGATCAATGGAAACTGGATGCACCTGAGCTCAATATCAAGTCTCATAGCAAGGGGTCTGAATATTTATGTAAGTAAGTTGTCTGTTTTAAATTTTTAATACATTTACAAAAATGTGAAAAAGTCAAGGGGTACTTTCCGAAGGCATTGTAAATATACTGTATATCTACTCAATGAACTGATTGAGTTTATTAAGCCTTATTTTATTATATGTATTTCTCTGTCTCCCAATGTAAGGACTTTGTCACAGTTGAGATGTTTGTCTGATAAACCACGTTTAACTGGACAGTTTTTCTAATACTGAGGGCATTAACGTGTCATGTGGCCGGTAGAATGCTGTGGTGTTTCAGTGTTTTTGTTCTGACTGCTGATTATGTACATTTTAAAGGATATTTCAAGCATTTGACTATGTTTATGCTGACAGGTAGAGTAAGAATGTTGGCAGTCTACAGATGGGAATCTACAAAGATCCAAACTTAATCAAACCCTACACAACTGTCTTTATATCTGAAAAGGGGGACCCCCTTTAACATGTGAGATGACATTATAGCTAACCCAAGCCCACTGATGTAATGCATCCAATATGGAGGAAGATCTATTTTATAGTGGCTTAAACCTGATACATTAGCTGGGGGATGTTGTGAAATGGAATATGACCATATAAAAAGCTGATTACCCAATAATAGAATATGGTGTTATTTTCTTCCACTGCTGCAGTCTCTATTACAATGCCTGTGATGTCACCTGATGACAAGTTATCCCAGCCAAACACAGTGAAGCACTTTGCTTGGCTTTGCACTTGTAAAACTGTGCGTAGTCAGTTTCCTGTATGTTGGTAATTATATATATATATATATATGTGGATATGTGGATATTGTTCTGCCTATCTTGTCTGTCTGTGTGAGATCTTGGTATTTATGAATTATAGATCTGTAGACACTTACAAAACCACAAATACACAATCATGTCCTCAACCAACCTCTGCTGGGTATTTGTTGAACGTCAAACTTTCATGTGGATTTATTTAATTCCTATTTTTCTGAGATACTGCCTCTTCTTGACATGTTGCTATGCCAACCCAATAAATCTATTCTGTGGAGAAAGTGTTTGAATAGTTCTTTAAAAGCTTGATAGTGAGCATGATGACTCACTCGTCAGATGCTCTATTTTGAATAGAAACACAAACATGTTAGTGGTTAAGCCAAGACCTACTCTCCAATCCTCTTAGGCAGGATGTGTTATTTAACACCCTAGCTGGAGATAAGGCTTTGTTTATTTAGCACATTGTGCTACTACCATGGCCATTAATCACTTCAGATGGGATTGGCAACTAGACATTGAGATAGGCTAGAGAACCATTGTAAACGCACTTCATATCAGTCAGCAGAATTATGTTTTTTTGTTGAGGTACAGCGCCAGAACGTTCAAGGCTGTCCAAAAACGCCCTCTATGGGTCACTGGGTGTGAATACTGGGGTGGTTTGTATTTGACTATGATAACAAATCTAGGAACCTCATTCTACTGCTTGATTTCATTATTCCCCTCTTATCAGGGACTCATTTAGACCTGCACCAGATGGGTGCAATTAATTAAGAGAGAACCAACACTACTCCAGACCTTGTGGGTTAAGACTTGAATACCTGTTTGAGATTTAGGATAATCTCAAACAGGGTGATAACATTTATTAACTCACTTAATCCTCTGTGTCTTGAGGTACATAAGGCATCCACAAGAGAGCACCACTCCTGCCTGTCTGGAGCCTTCTTGGCGAGGGTTCCCCATGTCGGGTCACAGTCCATCTTCTCGGTGAGGGTTCCCCAGGTCGGGTCCCAGTCCTTTATCTTCCTGGTGAGGGTTCCCCAGGTCGGGTCCCAGTCCTTTATCTTCCTGGTGAGGGTTCCCCAGGTCGGGTCCCAGTCCATCTTCTTGTTGAGGTTTCCCCAGGTCGGGTCCCAGTCCTTCACTTCTCTTCTCTTCCCATCAGGTGTCCCAGTGTAGGGATGTAAGCACATCTGGTGCTAGTCTGCACACAGGTGATAAGACGTTACAACAGATCTAAACACAGGTTATATGACATTAAAACAGATCTAAATTCATTTGACTACACTTTCAAAACATTTTCTTAAACATTTGAAAATGAAAGCACACAGAGTAGTACACAAAGTACTTTATTTACAGTTTTTAAAGTACACAAATGGAGATAAAATAATATTCTTAGAGCTTGTAGCTTAGTTAATTACACCTAGGCGGGTGAGTCAGTGATTGACCAAACTGGCCATCGGGTCAACATTAAAACAGTCCTATAGGGCTGAACCATGCCAACGGTTCAGCTGTGCCCGCCCTTAAGTCTCATCTAGCTGACTATCCTAAACTCTTGCTCCATACGCTTTTCTGAGGACCAGTAAAGACTGGGCATGTTACTCTGCCAAGGCGTCGCAGACACATGCCAGATCTTATAACGCATTGATCTCAGCTAACCACATGTTATAGCAATCTGGTGCGCTGGTCGATGCATGCAACGTTTTGGGAGGGAAACGCGACCATCGAGTGGAACGTCCAAGACCATAGCCCACCCAAAAGAAAAATAAAGTGTCAAATGATTCATTTATCAGGGGATAGATGAAGTAATCACAGATGTTTAGTCACGTGCACGTGCCACTGATTGTAGCCACATCAGTGCAGGACCATTACACAAAACATGTACAAATAACACCACCAGTGTTCACATGGATCCAGTAAGAAATTGAGCCTTTGATATAAAACTTCAGTGCACTCAATAAAACAGTTTAAAATGGCAGCCATTTAACAGCCACTTAAGTCGCTCTGTGCGAGTGTACTCATTCTTGGTGTATTTGAGGAACTCCAACTAAAACGATGGACAGACACAGCAAAAGCCTGGGCACAGTCAATGATTATAACCTCCCAAAACTGGACCGAACCAGATCGATTATAGGACAACGACGTCTCACTTTAGAACCGTCCCAAGTGAGAGCCAGTGTAAGAAACCCAAATTCACCACAATAAGGAAACCAAAACAGGGGAAAAGCTTAAACATTTCCACATCTTCATTAAAATATAATTTCACAGCTTAGAAACAATCCAAATAACAGGATGAGAACGTAGATCTGTACATTAGACCGAGGCAGTCTGAATCTGTTGGAGAAGAAGAAGAAACCTTTACAGGGGCCCTCCTATACACGTACAACTTGAGGGATGTTGATCATAAAACCCCATAAAGAAACAGCTTTCAGTTGTGGTTTAGAGTTGAAACCCTCCACCTGACTCCATATGATGCAGCTTGGTCAAAGGGAGTCCAGTGTTAAAACATGCAAATAGTATATTACAAATTGATTTAGAGTTCCAGACCAGGGCTGTGAAAACAATAGAAAACTCAACCAAAGCCTGCTGCTGGTCAGAGAAAAGAGGTCTGTAAATCAGTACAAATGAAAAGCAGTCACCCAAATTGACCCATTTCAAATAGAGCCGCTATCATTGATTAGCTCTTTTCATATCAGATTTATTGATTAGGGTTATGTAGAAATGTCCTGTGGGAGTAGAAATGAGTGTCTATCGACAAAGTTCCATGGATGAGGAGTAGTAACCATGACGATAACGGTGGCGGTTGTTGTCGTTCCATTTGTTGTTTCAGTCTTAATGAAAGCTGTTAGACCGCCATGGCAGCAAAGACCATGGTCTCTGCACAGACGTTGAAAATGTCTCCCAGAACAGAGGTCGCAGATGTAGTCTGTATTTCAGAGTTTCTTTATCACAACGATTGTAAGTGTTCGGGAGAGAGTAGAAAGAAAGCAAGGGCGTAGAGGGTGAGAGACCGAGCGGGCAAGGAACAAGTGATCTAGTGTTAAAGAGAGAGGATCAACCAGAGAACACCAGGTCAGGAGAGGAAAGAGGTGGTCTTCCGATGGTTTCTATAGAAGTTAGCGGGCTGGCTTCTGATTGGTTGAGCCAGGCTCTGTGTAGTCCTCTGCTGTGCCAGGTGCATTATGGGTCTTGTCTCATCGTGGCGCTGCAGAGTGGAGGCCGCCAGGGATCATACCAGGCACCATCTGTGTGCGAGAGAGTGAGAGAGATCAACTTTTATACTCTACTCTTATCATTCACTAGTTAATTCTCTTCTACACAACACTGCACTTAAAATGTCTCTAAAAATACCAGACGTAAAATATCTTCATAAGGTTCAATACATGCATGAAGGCTTGAAAATAGCTTCATTTTGTCCTATTGCTCAGCAGCAGCAGTATGTGTATGTGTATGTGTGTGTGTAGTGCAGTATTCAACAGCGTTCCAAGCTTTCAGCCGTTGCGAACCTAAACTGTTGCTTGGGGGGAATTTCTGGAGACCTAAGAAAAACCATGCAGCATTGAGCAGTGGTCAAAGTCAAGGAAAAAGAGGGTTTGAAGGACACTGGAGAGTTAGGAGCAGGATAAGACCCAATGCAGTCACATGCTGGGGAACGTCAGACAGGCATCACCACAGTCCAACCACTGCAACAAGCCACACGCACTGAGCTGAGGATAGGTCACAGAGCTGGGTGTAGTGGCAGCCAGGAATAGGGGAAACACTAATTTCCCCAGGTGGATGTTTTATCACAAGGCTGGAATGCAGCGCTCCAGTTCTCAAGGGCTGCAGTGTTTGATATGAATCAGACTCACACTCTGATTAATACGCTATGAAAGGAAGGAGTCTGGCCTGGAGTCTCTGATTAATACGCTATGAAAGGAAGGAGTCTGGCCTGGAGTCTCTGATTAATATGCTATGAAAGGAAGGAGTCTGGCCTGGAGTCTCTGATTAATACGCTATGAAAGGAAGGAGTCTGGCCTGGAGACTCTGATTAATATGCTATGAAAGGAAGGAGTCTGGCCTGGAGTCTCTGATTAATACGCTATGAAAGGAAAGAGTCTGGCCTGGAGTCTCTGATTAATACGCTATGAAAGGAAGGAGTCTGGCCTGGAGTCTCTGATTAATACGCTATGAAAGGAAGGAGTCTGGCCTGGAGTCTCGTCAGGGATATCAGCTGCTAACATTGAAGCTACGCATCTCCAGTGATCTCATGGTCTCAACTCCCTTTCATAGTGTATAACAGAGGGGAATGGAGAACCTTCAGACAGTGCTGCCCAATAGGACTGGAGACGTGCATCCCTGGTGCTTTAGGACCCAGCGCCAGCCTGAGCGGGACTCACCTAGTGTGGCCATCGGGCCGTCACACGAGGACGTGGCGAGCGTCTACTTGGCGTGATGATCGAAGGGAATGCTATTCTGAGGTTGGGGGGAGGGAGGGAGAGAGAAGACCGTAGGTCAAGTCAGACAAGTGGATCTGGGTCTGTAGTATGGCATGCTTACCATCACGCCAATGCCCTGGGAGAGGGAGATAAAACTACAACTCCCATGACCACCTGGTGGAAACGTTCAGAGATGGGCAAGAAGAATAGGGGGATGTTGACGCTGCCTAAGGAGAGAATAGGGGGATGTTGACGCTGCCTAAGGAGAGAATAGGGGGATGTTGACGCTGCCTAAGGAGAGAATAGGGGGATGTTGACACTGCCTAAGGTGAGAATAGGGGGATGTTGATGCTGCCTAAAGAGAATAGGGGGATGTTGACACTGCCTAAGGTGAGAATAGGGGGATGTTGACACTGCCTAAGGTGAGAATAGGGGCATGTTGACGCTGCCTAAAGAGAATAGGGGGATGTTGACACTGCCTAAGGTGAGAATAGGGGGATGTTGACACTGCCTAAAGAGAATAGGGGGATGTTGCGCTGCCTAAGGAGAGAATAGGGGGATGTTGCGCTGCCTAAGGAGAGAATAGGGGGATGTTCGGGGTTTCCTCTCAATCCTGGGGTGGATTTCTTTCCCCCTCTTCTCCTTGTCTTGCTTTGGCAGGCTAACGCCAAGGCCCTTTACATGGCTAGTTGAAGTTCCTCCCTTCATGTTTTAAAATATTAAGTGTTGAATCATGTTGATGCGATCCCGGCCTTATTGATGCACTGCTAGACGTATAGCTACTCTTATTGACATCTAAAGACAGTCAAGAGAGGAGCGGCTCATGATGGGGCATGGTAGTATGAGGTCAGGGGTCATCTGGGCCGAGGGGGTGCGGCGAGCTTGTACCTGTGAGGTTGACATGCGGGAGGTGTCCTGGTGTCCTGTCAGGTCGGACGAGGAGACGTTAACGGGAGCTCCCCGGTGAAGCCGCATGCTCACTTTCCTTTCCCGCTCCATACCAGACACTGGTCGTGGAGACGTGTTGGCTAGAGAGGGGAGAGAGAGAGAGGAGAGGAATAAATAATCCGCTCCCTGACAAGACAATAGTCCAGCACATTGTTAAGTAATCCATACATCAAAGTCATCTAGGTGTGTGTCAAACACTAACCTGTGTGTGAGGTGGGTGTGAGGGTTGTTGGCGGCGCCACGTCCTGTGTTCCTCGGGGTCGTCCTGAGGCGGCAGGGAGTCCCCTGGCCCCGGGGTTCCTGCCGTGTCTCAGCCTATCCTCTCTGTCCCTCCGCTCCCGCTCCGCCTCCTCCGCTGCCCGGTTCGCCCCCTTGGAATTAGGGGCAGTCAGAAGGATAGAAATAGAGACTAGATCAGAACGCTGCAGCTGAGGTACCATTGGCTAATGGTTAAGAGGACTAATGTGTAATACATCATTAATATTTGTTTAATAGATGGTTAATTAACAATTAAGAGGCAGTACTCACAAACTTGAGCATGTTCCAGTCGAAGACGTAGTCGTAGGAGAAGCCCTGTCTGTGGAACAGGTTTCTGAACAGCTGTCTCAGGTATGAGTAGTCTGGCTTGTCATCGAACCGCAGAGAGCGACAGAAGTTCAGGTAGGTGGAGAACTCAGCTGTGAGGAGGGAGAAAAGTGTTACTTTTAATCAGAATACTCTAGCGAGAGGAGAAAGTCACACAATGGCCCTGTCTGAATACCTTCATCTATTAATCAGAATACTTTATTATAATCTATTAATCAGAATAATTTATCATCATCATCATCTTTTAATCAGAATACGTCATCATCATCGGGAAGGGAAATTCTTGCCCATGTTTACAGGGTGACAGGATGGTCTCTTTCACATGTTTACAGGGTCACAGCATGGTCTCTTTCCCATGTTTACAGAAACACTCCAACAGTATATTGTTACTACACGACAAGCACAGGAAACCTTTAGTACACTAGAACCAGGATGGAGTAAACCTAGAAAATCATTTTACTCACAGGGGTATCCCTTGCAGAGCACCTCGATGGGGGTGGACATCTTCTTCTCGCTGATGCGTTCGTACTTCTGTCTCTTGGTGGCGGCCTTGAGGCCCTGCCAGGGCAAAGAGCCCAGGTTGAAGTACATCAGGACGTAACCCAGAGACTCCAGGTCATCACGACGAGACTGCTCTGTAGCGAGAGAGGAGAAAGTCACACTGGCCCTGTCTGAATACCTTCAAAAAGCATCCATCCTTTCCCTTGTCCTCAAACAAATCCCAGATCTGACATGGCTGAAAGAAAGTGCTCCACTATCAGGCTTGTGCAGAGGAGTGTGTGTGTGTGTGTGCATAGCGTTTGTGTGTGTGTGATTAATCTCCAGATGTGTGTGACCTACCTATCCCCAGGTGTGTGTTGATTGATGCGTAGCGCGCGGTGCCGGTCAGGTTCTTGTTCTCGCGGTAGGGGATGTGCTGGTGCGTGCGGGCATCACGGTACTTCTTGGCCAGGCCAAAGTCAATGATGTACACCAGATTACCCTTCTTGCCCAGGCCCATCAGGAAGTTGTCAGGCTTCACATCTCTGTGGATGAAGTTCTTAGAGTGGATGTACTCAATCCGGCTGATCTGGAGGAGAAGAGAAGAGGGTTATTGTCACATACATAAGAGCAGGGATGGACACTACACCTCCTGGACTACTTTACTTTGCTCTTCTAATTTGCTAGCAGATGTCATAGCAGTCATAGCACAGTGGCCATAACTGCAGAAGATACACGGGACCCTAATAGCCAGCATAAGAGCTGAGGATTTAATGGGTCAGTTGTGTGTCACCATTTGGTCAGCCAGCAGCAGGACAGTCTTGAGGCTGAACTTGCGGGAGCAGAAGTTGAACAGGTCCTCCAGACTGGGGCCTAGCAGCTCCATCACCATCACGTTGTAGTCTCCCTCTGCTCCACACCACTTTATGGACGGGATGCCCACTGTAGGGAAAGGAAATCCCATTCTTTATTGGGTTTAACATGATTTCTTGTGTGATACCTAGCCCACGCAAGTGCTGTTTCTCTGGCTCTGATCTGATGACAGGTTCCACTGAATCTCTATTCGATCAGGCTGCTAGCTGGCTTGACTGACTCATGTGGATGACTGGCTGCCTGCTTGTCCAGAGATGTGAAAACCACATTAACATGGGGGAAGAGGGAAAAGAGGGTGAGAGAGGGGCGAGAAGGAAGATGAAGGGGGTAGATAGAAGGGGGAGATGAGAGAAAGAGAGGAGAGAGAGAGCACAAGAGAGGTAGAGAGAGAGGACTGATAGCCCACAGCAAGGCCCATGTCTCACCTCCTCCCTGCATCATCTTGTAGATCTTACTCTCTATGTGGAGCTGGGGGTGTTTGGTCTTCACACATTCCAGTTTAATGGCCACCTCCTCTCCCACTGAGATGTCTGTGCCTGGGGGACAAAGAGGAAAGACTGTCAATACAAATGTATGTAGATGGATAGAGCCATGAGGGCCTGGACAGTTTTACCTGACCAGGAATGGAGGGGAATCTCTCTGGCCTGGTGATGTGCATGCCCTTGCTGACGGAGCATTGCGGCACAGACAGGTGAAAAATCTGTTGATGTGCCCTTGAGCAAGACACTTAACCCTAAAGGCTCATGTAAGTCGCTCTGGTTAAAAGTGTCTGCTAAATTACAAAAATGTAGACAGGACATATAAACCAACTCCCATTCATATCATGCCAGTAACAAAACAATATGAGCCAAACAGGTAAACAAACCAACTTTAACTGTAATCTTAACGTTTCCTTATGAAGAGTACTGCCAGCATGTGTGACCGGAATGCAATTATTCTAAAAAGAGAAGATGGGTTCCCTCCCAGAACTCTGCTGTAAGAACAGGGGAGTAGAGAGTGAAGCAGGAATCCAGAGTATGACTAGAGCAGCTATAGATGGCCAGCAGAGCCAATAGATGAGCATTACCGAGGAACATGTAAGAAGTACTGGGCCTACTTCTCTAACCTGTTACTGTAGTACTGGGCCTACTTCTCTAACCTGTTACTGTAGTACTGGGCCTACTTCTCTAACCTGTTACTGTAGTACTGGGCCTACTTATCTAACCTGTTACTTTAGTACTGGGCCTACTTCTCTAACCTGTTACTTTAGTACTGGGCCTACTTCTCTAACCTGTTACTTTAGTACTGGGCCTACTTCTCTAACCTGTTACTTTAGTACTGGGCCTACTTCTCTAACCTGTTACTGTAGTACTGGGCCTACTTCTCTAACCTGTTACTGTAGTACTGGGCCTACTTCTCTAACCTGTTACTTTAGTACTGGGCCTACTTCTCTAACCTGTTACTGTAGTACTGGGCCTACTTCTCTAACCTGTTACTGTAGTACTGGGCCTACTTCTCTAACCTGTTACTGTAGTACTGGGCCTACTTCTCTAACCTGTTACTGTAGTACTGGGCCTACTTCTCTAACCTGTTACTTTAGTACTGGGCCTACTTCTCTAACCTGTTACTTTAGTACTGGGCCTACTTCTCTAACCTGTTACTTTAGTACTGGGCCTACTTCTCTAACCTGTTACTGTAGTACTGGGCCTACTTCTCTAACCTGTTACTGTAGTACTGGGCCTACTTCTCTTTGGGCAGCTTGCAAAAGCTACAATTCAAAAAATGCATTGAAGATGTGCACATTTGCTGCTCGTGTGCTAGCAGTGGGAAACGGGAGCTTTATAAATCTGACATTTAATTTCAAGAGTAGGCTTGTCCATGTGTGGCACTCTAAGCGAGTGTCGGCTACATAACAGAGCCACCAGCCAGCGAATGACTCAGAACCTCTCCTGAAAAGCACTTAACACCTCCATGAACACAGACAATAACATGCTGGATGAATCATACATGTGGTTACATAAAGGGGGATGCATTAATCCACACTGGAGAGCAGAGCAGAGGGAATTATAGCTGACTGGAGCTTCCCTTCCCCTCTCTCTGTTTGTGTTTGTGTGTGTAGGATGAGTCCCCCCCCCCTCCAACTGTCATTATGATGAGCAGTACGCAGGAACACCGCTAACCTGGGATGGGGACAAATCCATTCCCTAATATTCAGTCTCTCCCATTGCAATGGATAAGAACTAGGCACTTGGGACTGACACGTTTAGTTTTTTTTATTCAGTGGCACAACAGTTTAGCCTTCCAAAACATGGATGATTTCATGAGCATTGAGCAAATAGTTTTTTATCCACAAAACTGGCAGTCAAGTCTGCATGCTCTAGAAATGAACAAATTGTACTTTATGAACTCAACATAGGTCTTTCGGTGTCAATGTTTAATGTTGAAACATTTTTCAGGCTTAACTAAGAGGATGTGACGGTAATTGAATAACCGTGTAACTAACGGTTATGGATGAAGACCACCATGAAAATAAAATAACCTTAAAACTGTTCAAATAGGCCAACATTAATTTTTTTCCTAGGAGAGTGAAAGATGTTATGTCTGGTTATGCAATACAGCTAGGGTGTCAAAAGCAAAACAACCACACCATATCCTAAGTGGTTTGGAGCATGTGGGTGGGTTGGGCTGGGCAGGTCTCCTATTTCACAGTCACTACTCTTTAAAAACATCCACTCAGCCCTACACTCAGTGGTGCATGTTTGGGGCAATTCCATTACATTTAATGTCTGTATAGTTGAAACATTGAGTTTCATTGGAGTTGGACATGAGGTTTCTCATCTGGAACACAATGTTTATATTGACCATAAATCAAACTGCAGCCATACAAGGAGAAAGTCAGTAAGTGTCTCTGAGCAGTGCATTTTATAGGGCTATGACGGTAATTGAATAACCGTGTAAGAGACGGTTATGGATGAAGACCGTCATGAAAATAAAATAACCTTAAAACTGTTCAATAGGCTTTAACTTTATTTTAATGTAGATAAACTTAAAAATAAGTAATTGCTTGCTAGTAAATAAATCAGTGTTTTATGTGCCTTGACTATTCATTAATTGGTCAACAACAGTCAACAAGGTTGTCTCTTAATAGGCCCATGTCCAATCAGATATAGGCTACTTTAGGAAACTCTGGACTCTTTAATAAGACGCTCCTGTCATTATTTAAATCTTGTATTAGGCCTATTTTCAGTAAAGGCCCTTTCTCAAGTCTGTTATTTTGGTCCAAAAGATTATGCAGGAAAAAAAAAATTATATGAGCTAAGCTTTCCCTATGTAAATTGAATTAAATTGCCAAATTTATAGAGCCTAATTAGTCTACCCCTGTCTATACAGAAATAAATAAAATCATTCAAAATAGGCTACTAGAGCATTATTTGGCTACAGTTCATTAGCTTCCCCTAGCCTTAAAAAAAAAACCTTTGCCTACGGTCGGAAGGAAAGGCAACAATTAAGCATGTGCGGAAAATGTCAGTGAAAAGTACAGGCCCAGGCAGGCATATCGCAAGATTTCAAAATTAAATAGCAGGAAAACAAAATGGTTATTACTGAGAAGACAATGAAAAAAAAAAAAAAAAAAGACTAATCTGTCTTTTAGTTATCAAAACTCTCAACTTAAGTGAGCGAACAGTAGGCCTATAGCCTATTTTATTGGCACCAGCAGAGATCATCGGCCATATCCCCGGTGAGTGCGCACTGTGCATAGTCAGTGATACTTAAACGTTTGTTTAGATGGATGTCATTCTATTCGTGTCTCCCCTTTCAGGCCTATTATATAAACAATGTACTTTTGATTGATCTGTTTGTCAGTGTCAGAGTAGGCTACCCTGTGATTTGTCGTATTAAAACGATTCTGCTAATGTCTCCAGTCATATAAAGTGTAGTAGAATAAATGAAAGTGTTTTCCCGTGCAACGAAAGAAAAAACGCATCCGATATAGCCTATAGCCCAGGCCTCTACGCTACACACACTTAGCCAACCAGGCCTCTATGCGCTCAGCCATGCATTGAACTCCCTTTTTTTGTGAACAGTGATTGAATTATATTAGCCTAAATTAGGACTATCCAATCTAATAATCACATTACGAATAGAAGGCTCTTACATAGTTCTGCAAATGCATGGATTGCTTTATTATAGAAAGGTGCATTTTTATGCAATGTGATCACATCCAGAGCCGGGAGTCCCTATACGCTCACTACGCAAGGGCCCCGCCTCCCCCTTGTGTCAAAGCGTGTGTCAATGTTTACAACTTCGATGAGAGGATGAGGCGGAACTATCCTTCTGGTCACGAAAAGAGAAAAAATAAAACACCATGAGAGTGAATTGCGGTAACAGCAATCAGGTAAACGTGTGTTCTCTTCTCTCCAAGTTCGATGTCAGCGAATAACAGTAACGTTAAGTTGATGTGCTAGCTTGCAGTGCATCTCTCTCTAGTCTGTCTGTCTTGCTAACCTAGCTGGGCAGTGCATCTCTTGGTCTGTCTGTGTCTTGCTTGCTTGCCAGCCACTTCCAGGGCTGTGTTCTGTGACTTTGTGCCTGACAAAAGTGAGAGTGAAATACAACTATTTATTACGTTTGATAAACGCCAAATGGGCAACAGTGTTTATAAACTGCAGCTCTGAAAAGATAAGTGTCGCGTGCACGAAATGAAACTCACGCTTTCCAGCAGAAACCTCTGTGGGGACCAGTCCAGACAATATATGAGCGTGATGGCACTCCTCATAGGTGCACATAATTTAAAAACAAAACAATGATTATCTAGTCTCTCGGTCAAGGTTTAGTTACAACTCTGGACTAATGCAAGATGGAAAGCAATGGATTGACATTGACTATTGATTTATATATTGAATTTAAAATGGTGATTAGCTGCGCATACTGGGCAACATGGATGCACATCTCAGTAAATAATAACCATCAAGTATTAAGCCAAGCCATAGTATAAATAGTATTTTATATTTTAAAATGTATAAAAGGAAATCTGTGGGAGCCAGTTTGAATGGGCCTGATGCAGCTGATACAATTAATAATAGTATTGTTATCTATAATATACAGGTACTATGCTTAAGTTTGTCAGTAGAGGAGATGCTGGATCATCAGCCAGTACAAGCAGACTCAGTTGATCCACATCCAGCCTCAGCAAGTACTAACACAGACCCAGTACAGCCAGCTTCAGCAAGTACTAACACAGACCCAGTACAGCTGGCTTCAGCAAATACTAAACACAGACCCAATACAGCAGTCTTCAGCAAGTACTAACACTGACCCAGGTGAAGTACAGGCAGTCTCAGCCAGTACTAGCACAACCAGAGGTGTACAGCCAGCATCAGATACAAGCAGCTCAGTCCCTAATAGAACAGTTGCTGCTCCACCAAATGACCCAGCAGATTGGCCCCAAGTCTTAACAGACTTTATGAGGACTGAGTTAGTGTGCAGAGGTCCATTCAAACCAGGACTGGATTTTTCTTACCCTAAAGACAAATCTAGAAGAGGTTTCCATTCAGGCTTATTACAGAGACAGCTGTCAAATGGGGAAAGGATTACCAGGAGCTGGCTTTCATACTCAATCAAAACAACGCTGTGTATTGTTTTTGCTGTAAGCTCTTTTCTACAAAATAATAAAGGAAGGCGTGAATGACTGGTCAAATATCAACACCATTCTGAAACACCATGAGGGTAGTCCTGAACACACAAACAATATGATTAAGTGGAGAGAACTTGATCTGCGCCTAAGTCGGGGACAGACTTGACCAGATACAAATGACAATTTTGGAGTTTGAAAGAAAGATGGCGGGATGTCCTTACACGTTTAATAAGTATCACCCAGTCTCTGGCTGAAAGAAACCTAGCATTCAGGGGTTCATCAGACAAACTCTTCCAACCAGATAATGGAAACTTCCTAAAAGAGGTTGAATTACTGGATAAATTTGACCCCGTTATGTAAAATCATCTCAGCAAAATTAAAGATGAGACACATGCTCATTACCTTTAGAAGTGCACACAGAATGAGCTGATACAGATTGTGAGTGACAACATTATGGAAGCAATAGAGACTCAAAGTACTTCTCCATTATCTGTACACTGTACACCTGACATTAGTCACCAGGAGCAAATGTACATTATTCTGAGAAGCGTGGCTTTAAAGGGAAAGCCAGAGGTCAAGGAGCACTTCCTCGGGTTTGTCAATGTTGAGGTTACAACAGGCTGGAATCTGTCCACTGTCATCTTAGATAAGCTGAACGAGCTGAAGTTTCCATTTGAAGATTGCAGAGGGCAAGCTTATGATAATTGCAGATGCTGCCAAATCTTCAAAAGATGCAGTTGGGTTTTTTGGGCATGTGCAAAAGGCCATCATCCTCTTTTCAGCTGGCACACAAAAGATAGTGTTTTGAAGAAACATGTGAACATAACCGTGAAGTCACAGAGTGACAAGATGGGAGAGTAGGCTCTAAAGTGTTCATGCAGTCAGGTATCAGGCTTCTGAGGTTCGGGAGGCATTACTGGAAGCCAGACAGACGATCAACGATCCTGTGGCCAAAGTGGAGACACAAGCACTTGCAGAGGAAGTTGGGTCCTACCGCTTCTTGATTTGCTGTGTCGTATGGTGTGAGATACTGACAATGACAAACAAGGTGAACTAGCTCCTCCAATCCGCCTCAAAGCAGTTGGATATCGCAGTTAATGTAATCTCAAATGCAAAGGCCTCCCTCATTACATAGAGGGAAACTGGATTCTCTGAGGCCCAGACAACAGCCAAAAGCATTTGTGAAATTAATGTGGAGGCTGTTCTTAAAGAGAAGAGACAGAAACAGCAAGAGGCATTTCAGCTTTGAGGATCCTGATGAACCAGTCACTGATGCACTGAAAAACCAACTACTTTGGTTGACTCTGCTGTGACATCCATGGATGAGAGATTTGAAACACTCAACCAGGTGAAAACCAAATATGGAGTGCTGCTGAACTTCAGCACTGCCTCTCAGATGTCCAGTGAATCTTTAAAAGCTCACTGAATGGAAGTTGAAAACACTCTAACCTTCAGAGATGACTGTGACATCAGTGGAATGGATCTGTCACACGAGATTCAGAATTTACCTGATCTGCCATCAGATAAGATGACTGCCTTTGAGCTGCTTTCTTTCTCTGTAAGAAAAACCTGGAGGAACTCTATCCTAACCTTTGGACAGCCCTAAGAATTGCAGTCACCCTACCAGTAACAGTAGCATCGGCAGAGAGGAGCTTTACAAAATTTAAGCTCATCAAAAGCTACCTGAGGTCTTCCATGTCACAGGAACATTTGAGTGGTCTGGCCACCATGAGCATAAATCATGATGTGGGGAAACATGTCCTATGATGACATCATTGATGATTTTGCCTCAAGAAACTGCAGAAGAGGAATATTTTGATGGTAAGATTTTAATTCAAATGTTTACACACTTAGTAACATTTAATATTGTACGGCAGAAGTGCATGTGTGTAAATGACTGGTGCCCATGCTGATGCCGAAAATGCCCAGGTTGTAGAGGGAACCAAAGTTAATTCCTCAGCTGTATAGGTTTTATTTTACTATTTTGAGACATAGAGCTGCAGCCATAGCCTATAGGCTTACGTTTACATTGTATAGACAAAGCTAATTGTATAATATTGTGAGGACTGGACTAATTACCAGGCAGCAGAGCCAAAGCTCAGTGTTATATTTTATATTTTCTACAATTTATTTTTTATGTTAATATTCACTTATCTTAAGATTCTATAGAAAATATTATATTCAATAAATATTGTTTGTTTATACCTCATTCTGTTCTGTATAGGTCTAATTATTCTTACACCGACAGATGGAGCAAACTGTTTTAAAGGAGGGAGGATTATAGTGGGAGCACTGGGGTGTCAGGTATGACAATGGCAAATGGTTTACATGGCTCACGGGTCAGGTAGTAGGGCCCCTTAGCAGAATTTTGCTTAGGGCCCCAGGGAAGTCAGGGCCGGCTCTGATCACATCACACTAGAGCTAGGTTACACGTCGCTCTCGCCATTCGAACTTGCCCGCCAGTTCATTGACAATGCTGTAGCCTATTTTATATCCATTCAGCAAGCAAGAGGATTGATTGACGCTTCTCTCCTCCGATAGGCCATTTAGTTTAAAAACAAATACATACGACGAGTAGCTCGCAGCCCACCTATGAGTAGCTCGCCAAACAATTCAGACCGGCATCGAACCGGGATCTGTAGCAACGCAGCTGGCACTACGATACAGCGCCTTAGACCGCTGCATCACTCAGGAGGCCCTGGAAACTATTTTTTGATATCCTACAGAAGGGATTAAGCTATGCCAATGTTTTTAATACGTTTTTGGGAAAGGACAAATGTGGTTTGCTTCTGTGTCTGAGTGAGATGCGCTGCATGCGGCTTTGATTGATGAGTCCTTTTAGGTGGTTGGGTGTGCGTGTACGAGTTCACTAATTCTCTACGTCCATTCATAAGCCTGTCTGGACTTCATCTCTTTAGTCAGATACAATAATAATAACGATAATAATAAAACATATTCTACTGATAATAATGAAGTGTAATGATAATAGTGAAGTTGCAGAGAAAAGCCACGTGTTTCTTCGGCAACCAATGGTTGTCGGTGACCGTGTTCCACAAATTCCAAGACCGTCACAGCCCTTGCGTTAAACAACTCAGATGGGAATAACATCTGCCACAGTACCTAGTCAGTATCCACATGACCCAAGCCTTTCAAAAACAAACATCCAAAAACAAGCAACTGAGATGCAAGTGAAGCAACCTTTTGGACTTACATAGGGTTTAGACAACCACAGACAAACAGGCCATAGACAGGGCAGTAGTGCGGGTTAAACATATCATCTGACTTTCTCATATGTTACACACTAACGGTTTGTAAAACAATGACATGGTTGTTATAAGCTTTGCTGATGTAATCCACATCAACAATAAGCTCTTTCTGCCTGTATACACCAACTGCCATGTGCTAGAGTAGTGCCATGAAGCTGGAGAATCATGCCCAACCCTGTGGATGTTCCTGCTTCAACTCAACCAGAGGAATTCCTACAGTCAACAGAACACACCTACATTTTTTTATTTATTTAACTAGGCAAGTTCCTACCTACAGGGACAGCCATAGTAGTACGGCGCCCCGGGAGCAAATTAGGGTTAATTGCCTTGCTCACCTTGTCGGCTCGGGATTCGAACCAGCAACCTTTTGGTTACTGGCCCAACGCTCTAACCACTAGGCTACCTGCCACCCAATGAGGACAGAACATACACCAAATTCAAAAACTGGATGGGGTTCCAATAAAACCTGTTCAGAATTCAACATAGGGAAGATTATTAGGCCTACTCAAAGTAAAAAATATGACTTCACTCCAGGAAGCACATAAGCATTATAACAAAAAGGTTACTGTTATGAAAAGACTAGATTCAAATTGACTCATGCAAAAAGCAGGAAGTGTTCATCGTCTCATGCAAAAAGCAGGAAGTGTTCATCATCCCTTATGACAAAGGTCTGTGAGCTCAACCTTGGAGGTGATAACATATCAATGTAATTTCAGTTGCCAGCTGACTGAAGGCTGGAAAAAAACAGGGCCACACACAACACACTAAAAACATGCCACACAAGCAACTAGACAGTCAACACAACTGTTAAAGGGATACTTCAGGAGTTCGGCAACGAAGCCCTTTATCTACTTCCCTAGAGACAGATTAACTTGTGGATACCATTTATGTCTCTGCGTGCTGTTTGTAGGAAGTTGCTAACTAGCGTTAATGCAATGAATGGAAGTCTATGTAGATTCCATAGACTTCCAATCGAAACTACCTCTAATTACCATCATACGGGAGGCAGACATACAAATGGTATCCATAAATGCATCTGACCCTGGGGAGTAGATAAAGGGCTTTGTTGTCAAAATCCTGAAGTATCCCTTTAAGGAGGAGTCGACCCCAGACCAGACTGAGTGACAAATGGTTGAAACTAGCCACAGCAATGCATTACTGCCATGATGTTGAACCTATACAGAAAAACCGTCATTGACAATAACTTGCCTACTTCCTAAGACAGCCACAACATCAAACAAATGGAAGCTTTGTTTAGGGCAGTACACCTGTACAATGTCTATAAATGGTCAACTAATACACTATGCCTCATCCTATACGAGTGCCACTGCTTGTGGGGGACATTTGGCTAGTTCTACTGCAGCTAGCTAACGTTAACTGTCCTTCAGCCCTTGAAATTAACTGAGCGATGGAATGACTACTGGCAAACTTAAGTCAGTCGGTCGGTAACGTGAACTAGCTATTTTATAAATGTTCAAAAAGCCTCATTCATGAGCCTAGCTAACGTGCTAACTATCTGGTTAGTGGTCAACGTTATTTCCTCTTATAGATAGTTATTGTTAACTAATTAACGTTATTGGCTTGCCGTGGGGGGGGCAAGAGGTACTGGGAATTGACAGTTTGGTTTATGTTCATTTTAATCTTTGCAAATTCCAATCAGCTTGCTAGCTAGCTAACGTTAGCTAGCTAGATGGTTTTTGTTATTGTTAACGCGGTAGTTACCTAGCAGGTTAGAGACGGTGTATATGGTAACTAACGCTAACTAGTTTAAATTGTTAATTGACGTTTGCCAACCTACGGTAACGTTGTTTAATATTGATTACATTTTCGTTGGCTAGTTACTCACCCAAATAGATGTCTCCAAAAGATCCACTTCCAATTTTCCTGCCCAGCCTGTATCGGTTTCCCACTCTCAATTCCATGGTTCAATGCTATTCTTACGAAGCAACCTTAAGAATTTGTTTTGAAAAATCAACCTGGGTGTTGTTGCTCTTTTTGGTTACCAAACCACCCCAAATATCACCGTACTTTGCTGGAATACAAACCCCTTTATTCAGACGCCCCCCTCCCCATGAATCCCAGAATATTACGTTCCTTCTGTAACAATCCAACTTTCACCATCCCTTTTCTATCTATCTTTACTTCGGAACACCACGATATTGGTATTGCCCGAAAGCTTAGAATGTGTAGATTATGTTCTTGCTGTTTTTGATGTCATCCTTCCCAAAATCAAGAACGATGGAGACGGATTTTGATAGAAGCTTTGTTAAACAATTTGCCTCCTCTCCACTGTAGGCTGGCATTAGCGTGTGACATCACTTCTCATAGCAACCCTGCGCAGGTCAGATAAAAAGGAAGGGCGAATTAGTCTGGAAATTGTTCTAGTTTTACTTTGTATCAAGAAAGACTAGACTGATACACTGAATCAACACAATATATTTAACAATACTAAATACATACTAATTTATGTCTATAAACATTATTTTATTATGAAAATCCATATGGGCATATGTGTTTGCCTTTATTTAACTAACATACAACCTGTCAATAATGATGGTGAAAAAAGTAGTGAGTCCGGTCACACAGACACTCCAGGCAACAATTATATTGGTATTGTCTTTGTCTGTATCGCCTGTACTGCCTTGTTGCACCTGGATGTCAGGATATGGGGAAATGTACAGATTTGCAATAGAATGGACATTTCTGTTTCCTCGTGTCAGGCTCCAAGAGTTTAGGACAAAACAGATTTGAGAATGTTTAGCTAGAATGCTGGGCAATCACACGTGTGTGTATAAGGAGAAAATGGAGGACAAGCTGAGGCAGAGCCAGGTGAGAGAGATTTAGCTATTTAAGTATCTCTTCCTGTCATTTACCTGTACACTAAATTTATTTAACCATACAAATATTGATATATTCATTTACCTGTATGTTTAACCAGACTGTATATTAAGTAAACTATTATTACCCTCATTTATATCATACGCACATTTAGCTATTTAAGTATGTTTTCTGCCATCTACCTGTATAGTTAACCATCCAAATCATTTTTATTTATATCAACTTGCAATATTTGTATAAAAATGTTTTTACCTAACACTCTATAACAATGTATAGTGTACTTATTCAGCCATTCACTCATACTTTGCAATGTCTTTTTATAGCGTTTTGCACTCCAGACTTCTTGTATTTTTATACTTTTTCATACTGCCGCACTATGTATCATGTATCGTGTATGTGCCTTTTGTGTATTTTCGTTCTGGCATTTTGCGCCTGCCCTGTGTTTTTTTCGTATCTGCTTGACAAAGAAATTTCTCCCCTGGGATCAATAAAGTATCTATCTATCTATCTATCTATCTATCTATCTATCTATCTATCTATCTATCTATCTATCTATCTATCTATCTAAAAAAAAACAATGTGATGCACAAACATACTGAGGCACAGTATGTCAGTAGGTCACCACCCCATACAGAGTAGGTTGAAGTTGACCTAAGTCCAAATGTGTCCCAAATGGCACCCTATTCCCTATATTTTGCACTACTCTTGACCAGAGACCTATGGGCACTGGTCAAAAGTAGTGCACTAGGGAATAGGGTGCCAAACAGACAAGGCAAGCAAGCACATATGAATATACGTACGCACACGATTGCACACACGCATGCACACTCATACACACACAATAAACAAGTTACAGCAGGGATAAATCCTGTCCTGCGCTCTCTCAGTAATCCTGTGACACAGCCACTCGTCTGGGGCTGAGTAGACCAAAATACCTTAGATATACAGGATTATTTAGTATGGGAGCAGGAAAAAGGCCAAATGAATCCATGAACTTTGCATGGCCTAGTTGTTTCGTCTTGGATACTGTGCTGGGGGAGCCATTATTTTGATATTCAGAATTAGATATTAAAACGGCAGAAAAAACATTTGATGATGGATGTATGCATAAGAGAAAACACATATTTCTTTCTGTGGATGGAGCATGAGAGAGATGGAAGTAGGTTGATTCAGCTCTCAATTCAATTAAATTCAAGGTGCTTTATTGGCATGGGAAACATATGTTTAGTAGATAGTAAACAAAAGTGAAAAAAACAATACAAAATAACAGTAAACATTACACTCACAAAGGTTCCAAATGTCATATTATGTCTATATAAAGTGTTATAATGATGTGCAAATAGTTAAAGTACAAAAAGGAAAATAAATAAACATAAAAAAATATAGGTTATATTTACAATGGTGTTTGTTCTTCACTGGTTGCCCTTTTCTTGTGGCAACATGTCACACATCTTGCTGCTGTGATGGCACACTGTGGTATTTCACCCAGTAGATATGGGAGTTTATACAAATTTGATTTGTTTTCAGATTCTTTGTGGGTCTGTCTAATCTGAGGGAAGTATGTGTCTCTAATATGGTCATACATTTGGCAGGAAGTTAGGAAGTGCAGCTCAGTTTCCACCTCATTTTGTGGGCAGTGTGTACATAACCTGTCTTCTCATGTCCGATGGAATGTCCGATGGAATGTCCGACCGGGGCCTTTCTCAATAGCAAGGCTATGCTCACTGAGTCTCACTGATTTCCTTAATTTTGGGTCAGTCACAGTGGTCAGGTATTCTGCCACAGTGCTCTCTCTCTCTCTCTCTCTCTCAAAAACTTCAATAGGTCTCATTGTACATATATTGCATACAACAATATTGCAGAACAACTAGAATTCTCACAATGTAAATGTCAATTGTATTTTAAACCTTTCTAAGAATGTCAAAAACATACATAGCAAATTATGGAAATAAGATTCAGTGTCAATAAGACTTTTCTATGGATCAAGAACAAACGGACAAGCTTTCTTACTAATGACAGCACTCCAAACACTGGAAGCCACACACACTAATCTGAAGAGCGGTTGTGATTTTTGTGATTGGTCGCATATGGACCAATCCCTGAAGCTGTAAGGGACACTATTTATATGGTTTGGCGCTCACGCGGCAGCGCTCTTGTTGTTTCAATTACTTAATCCCCTCTGCACGTGTTTCACAATGCGCCTGGAGCAGGAGGGACGACAAACACCAGACATCGAAAAATCGTGTGTAGTTGTAGAATTAAGTTTTGCAAAGAAACGTGCAGGAAAGATTTGATTATGACTTTGTTATTATTACAACGTTTCTAGGTATTTTGCTGATTCTGATTTAATGTTTAATTCTGATTTAATGTTTAATTCTGATTTAATGTAGCCTAAATGTTTTCATTGGACAGCCAATTGTTTTTCTTTCTTTCTTTGATAAATATTGACAAAAACAGCCAATAGCCTACAAAGTCACCATGTTTGTGCTGGAGTCTTTATGGGGAAACCACAGGAGGTTGGTGGCACCTTAATTGGGGAGGACAGGCTCGTGGTAATGGCTGGAGCGGAATCAGTGGAGTGGTATCAAACACATGGTTTCTATGTGTTTGATGCCATTTCATTAGCTCTGTTCCAGCCATTATTATGAGCCGTCCTCCCTCAGCAGCCTCCACTGGTGGAAACACATTCTCATTGACACAAGACTCAGGACAATGATACAATAAAACCCCTTACAATTAGCTAGTGCATGCACAAGTAAACACATGACTGCTACATGTGTTCGAACAAAGCCTGCTAGTAAGCCTGCTGCCTGCCTGCCTGCCAATGTGAGGTAAACTAATCAAATCATAGCAGGTACATTCAGCACTTCCCCTCTTATATGAAAACAATATGCTGACATGTAATCTACAGTACCAGTCAAAAGTTTGGACACACCTACTCATTCAAGAGGTTTTCTTTATTTTTACTATTTTCTAGTGAAGACATCAAAGCTATGAATTAACACATATGGAATCATGTAGTAACCAAAAAAGTGTTATTGATATATACTTTTGAGATTCTTCAAAGTAGCCACCCTTTGCCTTGATGACAGCTTTGCACACTCTTGGCATTCTCTCAACCAGCTTCATGAGGTAGTCACCTGGAATGCATTTCAATTAACAGGTGTGCCTTGTTGAAAGTTAATTTGTGGAATTGCTCATGTCTAGACACCTGTTGTGGACCACACCAGTACTGTTGAATAACCTTTTAACATTTCAAAATAAAACTTCACAAAAACACTTTGTGGAGTGTGTCCTGTCTACCGAGTTCTCTTTGTAGCCAAGCAGTTAAGTGGTGTGCTCATGTTGTGACTGCACAGATGGATTGTTTATGGCAGGGTTTTCCAAACTCGGTCTGGGTGAACACTTTTCCCTAGCACTACACAGTTGATTCAAATAATCAAAGCTTGACGATGAGTTAGTTATTTCAAATCAAATTGTATTTGTCACATGTGCTGAATACAAGAGGTGTAGACCTTACCGTGAAATGCTTACTTACAAGCCCTTAACCAACAATGCAGATAAAAAACTAGAGTTAAGAAAATATTTGAGGTTATTTGTACATGTAGGTAGGGGTAAAGTGACTATGCATAGATACAGTGCATTTGGAAAGTATTCAGACCCCTTGACTTTTTTTCACATTTTGTTACATTACAGCCTTGTTCTAAAATTGATTTAAAAAAAAATTCCCCTCATCAATCTACACACAATACCCCGTAATGACAAAGCGAAACAGGGTTTTCCGAAATTCAGACCCTTTGATATGAGACTCGAAATTCAGGTGCATACTGGTTTCCATTGCTCATTTTTTTTAATTTCACCTTTATTTAACCAGGTAGGTCAGTTGAGAACAAGTTCTCATTTGCAACTGCGACCTGGCCAAGACAAAGCAAAGCAGTGGGACAAAAACAACACAGTTACATAGTCAAAAACACAATAGAAAATCTATATACAGAGTGCAAAATGTAGTGCAAAATGCAGTAAGGTTAGGAGGTAGGACAATAAATAGACCATAGTGGTGAAATAAATGACAGATTATCATCATTAACACAGGAATGAAGGATCTGCAAATTATGATGTGCAAGTAGAGATACTGGAGTGCAAGATTTGTGAAAATAACAAAAATAAATATGGGGATGAGGTAGTAGTGTGGGCTATTTACAGATATTTATCTCATCCTTGAGATATTTCTACAACTTGATTGGAGTCCACCTATGGTAAATTCAATTGATTGGACATCAAGTTCACACAGTTGACAGTGCATGTCAGAACAAAAACCAAGCCATGAGGTTGAAGGAATTGTCCATAGAGCCCCGATACAGGATTGTGTCGAGGCACAGATCTGGGGAAAGGTACCAAAACATTTCTGCAGCATTGAATGTCCCCATGAACACAGTGGCCTCCATCAAGTTTCAAATCATGTCCAATCAAGTTTCTGTGGTCTGATGAAACCAATATTTAACTCTTTGGCCTGAATGCCAAGCGTCATGTCTGGAGGAAACCTGGCACCATCCCTACGGTGAAGCATGGTGATGGCAGCATCATGCTATGGGGATGTTTTTCAGCGGCAGGGACTGGGAGACTAGTCAGGATTGAGGCAAAGATAAACAGAGCAAAGTACAGAGAGATCCTTGATGAAAACCTGCTCCAGAGCGCTCATGACCTCAGACTGGGGCGAAGGTTCACCTTCCAACAGGACAACGACCCTAAGCACACAGCCAAGACAACGCAGGAGTGGCTTCGGGACAAGTCTCTGAATGTCCTTGAGTGGCCCAGCCAGAGCCCGGACTTGAACCCGATCTAACATCTCTGGAGAGACCTGAAAATACCTGTGCAGCGACACTCCCCATCCAACCTGACAGAACTTGAGAGGATCTGCAGAGAAGAATGGGAGAAACTCCCCAAATACAGGTGTGCCAAGCTTGTAGCGTCATACCCAAGAAAACTCAAGGCTGTAATTTCTGTCAAAGATACTTCAACAAAGTACTGAGTAAAGGGTCTGAATAAATGTGATATTTCATTTGTAAACAATGTTTAATAAATGTGCAAAAATCTGTTTTCGCTTTGTCATTATGCGGTATTGCGTGTAGATTGATGAGGGAAAAAAAGTCAAGGGGTCTCAATACTTTCCGAATGCACTGTAGTAGCAGCAGTATAAAAAAAATGTAAATAGTCTGGGTGGCCATTTTGATGAATTGTTCAGAAGTCTTATAGCTTGCTCTAATGGAATGCTGTGGACAGAAGCAGATAATTAGAATGCATAACAACTAGTTCTAATTCCATGTCGGAACACTGGTTCTCAACACTTTGATGTCCTTCACACTAAGAAAATAGGGTTCCTAAAGGGTTCTTTGGGAAGAGTGATAGTTCTATGTGGGACTGTAATGACTCAAATAACACTTTGTGCCCTTCAATGCTTTTTTGCAGTTCAGAAAAGGGTTCTTTCTTCTTTTAATGATAATTAAAATGTAGGAGCGGTGGCTCATTCAAATATTTAGGAGGGTGGTTTGCGCACAGCTCTTTTTGGGCAACCCTGAGTGACTGTCATTCCAGTTTATCTTATCTGTTGTGTTATGCAAATACATGTTAAATATGACTATGGCTGGTGATGGTGTCTTGCGATAAACTCACAAATGGCCCTGTGTCAATTGAGAACTGATGTCTACATCCGTTTTACATTTTCTCCTCAGCGAGCCCAAGCCTTTCCAGGACTAGCACACCTGATTCAACTTGTCAGTTAACACAACAATAACATTTATGGAATTTTAACAATATAATATGGCTGACCAGAAAAAAAGAACACCTGTATTGTTCTTCATAAGGTTCTTTGTAGAATCTTTGATATTGACTAAGGTTCTTTATACAACCATTAATAAGTGTTCTATATAGCACCAAAAGAGGTTCAAATGACAGCAGACCCCTTTTTGGTGCTATATAGAACGTTTTTTTATAATGGTTCTTTAAAGAACCTTAGGAAAGGGTTCTACAGTATATAGCACCAAAAAGGTATCTGCTATCGTTATGTGCCAAAGAACCTGGGGGCTGGGATTAAAAATATAAATAAATAAAATAAAAATATAGGACAAAACACATATCACGACAAGAGAGACAACACTACATAAATGTGTTTTGACTTATATTTTTATATATTTATTGGTAGGCCGTCATTGTAAATAAGAATTTGTTCTTAACTGACTTGCCTAGTTAAATATAGGTTAAATAAATAAAAAACGTACTTACCACTATATAGAACCATTTGTTTTTAATGTGTTATCTCAAGCTGCAAAGCCCATCTGCTTGAACCAATACAACTCTTCCATATAGTTACCAAAGTCTAGATTTGGTATCACTTATTGTTGTTGAAAACCTTGTTTTGAACACACATCTAAACAACGACCTCTTTGTTGGGACATTGTGTACTGAAGTTGTCATTGGACATGAGAAGACAAGAGGGGCATCTAGTGGTCATTTGTGAGTACTGCAGAGGTTTCTGAAAAAATCACAACCGTGTCACTTCAGCTACTGTTGAGGAAGTGATCTGCAGTCTACAGTGTAGGGTGTAGTTGCCCTTAGACGCTGACCTTGGATCAGTGTTGCATTTTCCCTAATAATGGTTGAGGTTGAGATTGGGGAAGGAGAACAAACATCTTTAGGTTTTTACTGGAATTTATTTCGTTACAAAAAAAGAAACAAAGCATAGAAAAAAATATGAAAACAATGTCTGGATAATAACAAGAAAAGGCAGCCATAAAATGTGACTAAAAAACAACAACCATCCACAGCTGGGAATGCGTTTAGAAATACCATATGGTGAGGAGGAGGCATAGACCCTGGGCTGTTGCAATGACTGTCCAAAATAGCACCCTATTCCGTATTTAGTGTGCACTATTTTTGAGAATGGACCATATAGGGGGCAGGTAGCCAAGCGGTTAGAGTGTTGGGCCAGTAACCGAAAGGTCGCTGGTTTGAATACCAGAGCCGACAAGGTGAAAAAACCTGTTGATGTGTCCGTGAGCAAGGAACTTAACCCTAATTTGCTCCAGGGTCTCTGTACTACTATGGCTGACCCTGTAGGTAGGCTATCATTGTAAATAAGAATTTGTTCTTAACTGACTTGCCTAGCTAAATAAAGCTTAAATAAAATTAAAAAATATATATATATGGGAATATTGTGTCATTTGGGACACACAAAATGTGGATGTATATACATCAAGCTGATTACAAAAGTGCACAGTAATCATCTAGAAGATCACGTTTCTCTATTTTCTTTATGTGCTTTTGATAACTGAGATTGATATTATACCTCAATAATTTAAACATGTCTATATATGGTAATTACAGACCTATTCAGTAATTATAATATTAGTGTTGTTCATATATCAAATCTACCCTCAGAGATTGTTGATGTACTGGGTCCTGTATTCTAGCCTTCATTTTTTTTTTCTTAAACATTTATTTATTAATTGAACCTTTATTTAACTAGGCAAGTCAGTTAAGAACAAATTCTTATTTACAATGATGGCCTACACCGGCCAAACTCAGACCACGCTGGACCAATTGTGCGCCACCCTATGGGACTCCCAATCACAGCCAGTTGTGATACAGTCTGGATTCAAACCAGGTTGTCTGTAGTGACGCATCTAGCACTGAGATGCAGTGCCTTAGACCACTGCGCCACTTGGGAGCCCAAACTCTCTGTCATGCCAACTCTCTGTCACTCATTGTCATGCCAAACACTTGGCTTCACAATGACAACAATTAAAGGGTACTTCGGGATTTTGGCAATAAAGCACTTTATCTACTTCCCCTGAATCAGATAAACTGATGGATACAATTTTTGTCTCTGTATCCAGTATGAAGGACGTTAGAGGTAACTAGCGTTAGCACTATGCTAACTGGCGTTAGCACAATGACCGGAAGTCTATGGTATCTACTAGCATGCTAGCAGGTACTATAGACTTCCAGTCATGGTGCTAACACTAGTTAGCATTTGTGATAACACTAATTAGCAACTTCCTTCAAACTCCATGCAGAGACATAAAAATGGTATACATGAGGTCATCTGACTCTGGGAAATAGACATAGGGGCTTCATTGCAAAATTCTGAAGTATCCCTTTAAGTTGTCAAGAGCACAGATCTGGGACCAAGCCAGGTGTTTTCTCCATCCTCTACAGCTAAGTCCTGGTCAGTATTTAATTTACCCCGTCTTGTTAATAGGATTGACCCCATAACAGAAGTATGACTGTATATACATTTGATTGCATTAGTTAACATTTGTTCAAATCAATCCACTCGTTAGCTTGTAACCCCTGTATAAAGCCTTGTTACTGTTACTTTTTTAAACTTTAGTTTATTTAGTAAATATTTTTCTTAACTCTAATTTTTCTGAAAACTGCATTGTTGGTTAAGGGCTTGTCAGTAAGCATTTCACGGTAAGGTCTACACCTGTTGTACTCAGTGCATGTGACGAATAAAATGTGATTTGATTTGATGTAATTGAGGCTTCAGCAGCACTTCATCATGAAAATAAGGTTTGAACGTCATCAAAGCAGTAGGATGTAGTCTGCTAGGTTGTTGAGGGAACGGACTTCTTTACAGCTCGTTCATAGGCCCCGTACACACTCAGGTTGTGCAACTGATGTACAACGCATTTGACACAACGGTTGTGATACAACTGATATTTTTGTGATACAACAGAGTTTTTCTGCACAACAAATATGCAGTTTGTACACAAGGCTTTAGTAATCCTTTTTATGCAGAACAACTCTTAAGTTGTATCACAACCGTCATGCCAAATCATCTGTAGAACTGGAGTGTGTACAGGGCCATAGTAGCGGTTAGTGGTGGCCACTGGACGGTCACAGGGAAAACAGTCACAGTGTGTGTCTGAAATGGCACCCTATTCCCTATATAGTGCACTACGTTTGTCCAGGGCCAGGTCAAAAGTAGTGCAGTATGTAGAACTAGACAGATGACTACTCCTACTAGTGTTCAGCACAAGGAAAAGATAGGTCTCTGGGTTCAATGTACAGCCAGTGTGGAGGTCACAGGTCATGGGCCAGAGGGCATGGGGGGGGGGGCTCAAGGCCCCAAGGTTAGACTGGGCTGTGGGTCAATCAGGATTATGAAGGTGGAGACTGGAGAGTCCAGCTTTCTCCAGTCCAGTCCATCTAGTCTAGTCCACATTCTCAGGGTCAGCTGGTCAGGGTAGTGCTGGTGTTGGGACGTCCTGTGTAAGAAAACCCTGGGTCATTTTCATTAGGCACCAAACTGAAGAAAACAGGAAGGGACTACGTGGACTCATTTTTGTTTTCCGTGGCAAAAAAATGTCCATTCCATGCCCTAATGAATATGACCCTGGAGAAGTAGGCCTTTAGGCCCTCAGTGCCTGCGGGTGCGCTGGCCTCCGGTGCCCGTGGTGTAGAGCATGGGCTGGCGTAGCTGAGATACACGCTTCAGGTTGCTCAGGTGGACTGGGGAGGAGTCTGTGATGGGGCCTGTAAAAGCATGAGTCAAAAACTGTATACAGAGTTGCTATATTTAATTAGCTACACTGTGAGGAGATGGGCAATGAATCCAATTTGTCCTGATGGTAGTGCAGTGTGTGCCATAAGGCTTGAACCCCGCCATAGCTACATGCATTAATATTATTTTTCATGTGGAGGTGTGGGTAAAAGGAAGCTGACCTGTTTGGTGGTTGTTGTGGGGCATCCGGACTTTGGTGAGAGGAGGGACCCCCCTGTGCTGGGGACGTAACAGGGGACCCTGGGGCTGGCCGTTGATGTGAAGGTGGGGGTCTGACGTGCTGTCCAGCGGGCGGAAACGCTGGGCTGCCGTGGTCTTAGACTGAGACAGCTGAGTAGGAGTAGGGAAGGAGTACTGTGTTAAGGCTGATATCGTGTAGGCTATGTACTGGAGACGCTTTATATGTCTATGTAATTGTCAAATCGATCAATCACAGCTACTGATGACTCTACTAACATACAGTACTGAATCATCAGATACTACTCAGGGAGCTAGATAATTAACACTACTCACTGCTTGACCTGTGACCTCGAACGAGCGGGAGCGTCTCTTCCGGCGGCGAGCATCAAAGTCCTGCTCGCGGAGGGTGGGGTTTGGGTTCTTGGGGGCGGGCTGGCGATTACGTGGGCGTGTCCAGGTTCCCTGGGAGACTGGTCCCTCCCCTGTGCTGCTGGATAGGTTTTCATCTGAGGTGGCGTGGCGGGGCTCGGGGCTTGGCTGCCGGCCGCGGAGCAGGGCCAGGCCCCTAGGGGGCGCCTCACTCAGAGACAGGCTGCTATTTTGCTTCTTGGGGTCCAGAGGGGAGGGAGGAGGGGGCAGCCGCAGGGCGTCCAATTCCAGGGCTTTGGAGCGGCGGCGAGCAGCTTTCACTGCAATGTTGTGAACCCCTTTGAGGATCTGCTGCCTCTCTGTTGAATCAAGGGAGACATTTGATTAGTAGGAGATCGAGGCAGAGGATCTGCTATCTAGTACACCAACTGACCTAAGATAAGATAATAAAATGTAAACCTTATTGTCCCTAATCGTCCTTGGCTATATTCTGTAATCCATGACTTCATGGTCTGTGCCCACATCTACCCACAGTTCACCATATCCCATATCTCTCCTGTCTGCTATTGCCCCTGGAGGTCTCTTACCTTTGCATGTGAGGGGGACGTCTTGACCCGTCTCGCTGCTCTCAGTGGAGGATTCCAGGTGACAGCTGACACTGTGGCTGAGGTGGCTGTACTTCAGAGTTGTCCCTGGAGCCAATGGCTGTAGCTGGAGAGGACAGAAGCATTAAACTCACACTCTCATAGGAGAGTATGCACAGATGAAACCTGGTAGAAATCTAGCCCTGACATTGCTGTAGCCTCCATTACTATGGTGTCTCCACAGGTGTAATGGCAGCAGCTGCTTCAGGCCTAGTAAATAGTAAACCTCTCTGTTCCCCTGGCCGTGGATGGGACTGTGTTCTCACCTCTCTGTTCCCCTGGCCGTTGATGTGGATGGGAGGAGGGGTCAACACAGCAGAATGTTTAATCTGTCTGGCATGGGGACTGCTCTTAAACACACGGTTGTTGTCTCTGTGAGAAAGAGGGAGGGAGGGAGAGAGGGAGGGAGGGAGGGAGGGAGGGAGGGAGGGAGACAGAGCAAGAGAGGGAGAAAGATAATCAGTTAGACTAATGTCCTTCCTAACGCCATTCCTAATGTCTTTCCTAATGTCCTTCAAATATCCCACCTCACTCCCTCTCACTCTCCCTCCCTCTCCCACCCTCCCAACCACCACCTTCTCACTCGACCGAACCATCTCACTCTCCAACCCTCTCACTCTCCAACCCTCTCACTCTCCAACCCTATCACTCTCCAACTCTCTCACCCTCTCACTCTCTCACCCTCTCACTCTCCCACCCTCTCACTCTCCCACCCTCTCACTCTCCCACCCTCTTACCCTTCAGGTTCAGGTAGGATGGGTGGCAGGGTGTGTCTGCGTGTCTTGGCCCGGCCATGCCTGGTCTCTGAGCTCATGGTGCGAACGCTCTCCTGGTCTGAGTCCACGTCCTGCAGCGGGTCAAGACCTCGGCTGGGCAGAGTGATCTTGGGCAGGGAGCCCTCCTGGAGACAGTACATGGTAAAAGGGAGAAGGATATGTTTATATGATGGAATTGTGTGTGTGTCTGTCTGTGCTTGATCTCGATTTCAATCTCAATCACGTTCCTACCTTGAGTGTGTATCCGGTGACCTTGTCCAGGTTCCTCTCTTCCAGCTCTCTCATGTAGGTCCCATACAGCTCCTGAAGGTGGGGGGGCACCAGGAGTCTGTGGTCTGCAACAACACAATACAGGTTAGAATACTATTCACACTACAACGTAACACAACACAGATTAGAATACTATTGACAATACAACACAATACAGGTTAGAATACTATTCACACTACAACACAATATAACACAGTTTAGAATACTATTCACACTACAACACAGGTTAAAATACTATTCACACTACAACACAATACATGTTAGAATACTATTCAGACTATAACACAGGTTAAAATACTATTCACACTACAACACAATACAGGTTAGAATACTATTCAGACTATAAAACAGGTTAGAATACTATTCACACTACAACACAAACCAATACAGATTATAATACTATTCACACTACAACACATATTATAATACTATTCCCACTACAGCACAACACAATACAGGTTAGAATACTATTTACACTACAACACAACACAGGTTAGAATATTATTCACACTACAACACAATACAGAATAATCTTCACACCACAACACAATACAGGTTAGAATACTATTCACACTACAACACAATATCCATACTACAACACAGGTTAGAATAGTATTCACACTACAACACAACACAACACAATACAGGTTAGAATACAATTCACACTACAACACAATACAGTTTAGAATACTATTCACACTACAACACAATACAGGTTAGAATACTATTCACACTACAACACAACACAGGTTAGAATACTATTCACACTACAACAGAATTCAATACAAGTTAGAATACTATTCACACTACAACACAAAATGTTAGAATAGTTGTCATATTACAACACTAAACATACAATACAACACCTACATACCCAATATTGAATTATAACACGTTCAATCAGGTCTGAAATCTATAGCTAGTGTGGTAAAAATAGAAAGTGTGTTGACACACCGTCAATGAACCGTCTCTGCTGCTGGATAAGCTCGTCACAGAGGTGGCGGTGCTGCTCGAAGCGGTGCACCACAAAGTTCTTCTGCCGGATCACGTTGTCTTTGAGCAGGGCGTGGGACTGCATCTCTGCGTTCTCAATCTCCAGCTCGTGGACCTTACAGAGGAGGCCCAGCACCTCCCTCTGCTCCTCAGAGCTCACCCTGTGAGGGAGCAGCTCCTCCAGGCGCCTGGCCCGCTCCCGCAGCTCCACAAAGCAGCGCTCCAGCAACACCTACAGGACAAGTGGAAACCATGTGCTTGGTACCGTTCCATTCAGTCCAATCCAACCATGACAATGAGCCCGTCCTCCAATATCTCCTACCACCAGCCACCCCAGTACTGTACAACTGTGTCGTGTACAAGGCTATCAATGCCTAGTTTAAGCTAGCTGGCCTAAACTGTGTGATTCTGTAGCGCCCCCTAGAGGTGAGAGCAGGGGACTACAGTAACCTACCTTCTGTTTGTGTATCCTGTTTTGTTCAGCCATGAGAGTGACCAGGTTCTCTCTGGCCATGGCTACTTCCTGGGTCTCAGTGCTGTCTGGGGGAGACTCAGGGCAGTCAGAATCCTTCTCACTCTCCTCCTTACTGAAGCTCTCCTTCCTCCTCTCTGCTCGCCACTTCCTGTGACGATGACTCCGCTCTTGCTCCCAACTACAGAACGTACAACAATGCACGCAATGGTGAGCAGCTGTTAAGACATTTCTGTTAACTATCACAGTAATTTAACTGCTACAGCTAGAGACTATAGGTGTAGAGAGGGAGTGCTATTAGATTATTGTAGGTCACAAATGGCACCCTATTCCCTATATAGAGCCCTATGTGCTCTGGTCGTAAGTAGTGCACTACATAGGGAATAGAGTGCCATTTTGGACAGTCCTAAGACATACTCTGCGATGGTTAGCAGGTGTTTGGAGGTGTCCATTTGGATCTCCATGTTGCTGTTGTCCAGCTCCATCAGGCTCCTCCTGATCTCCATCTGGCTCCTGAAGGCCTCTAGCAGCTGCTCCCTCAGCTGGTCCATCTCTGCCCGGCTCGACTGCGTGCTGTGGACCTGCACCTCTGCTACATTGGTGGCAGGAGAGGAGGAGTGTTAATGCCACACACACACACACACACACACACACACACACACACACACACACACACACATCAGAAAGGGTCAAGGTAAGGTCATTACCCTGGACATGGCGGATGTCAGCTCGGTCAGAGTTGAGCTGACATCCAGCCTGATCGGCGATCTTCTTCTTGAGCCGCTGGATCTCGCTGCGCAGGTCAGAGATGATGTTGGTGTACTGAGCGATATGGTAGGACACATTCAGCAGGTTCCTCTTCACCTGAAGAGAGAGAACTGTGTTATAACTGTTGTGGTAGAACACGTTCAGCAAGGAGGAACCCAACTGATAAACTATTAAGCCTAATATTGACAGCGTTGTTATAACTGTTATACTGCAGAGCTAAAATAATATTTAAGTTGAACTTGGGGGTCTAGGCTTGGTTACTGTAAAGCACTTTGTGATAACTGTGTTTGTGTAAAAAGGGATTTTTACCGTTTTTTTGCTAAGTCACATTGTCAAAACTCTGGACCAAACTGTGAATCATTTTTCATTGCTTTCACACAAAATGCATTCAATCACCGCATTCCCTGAAATCCATTTAACTCTTTTCTCATTCATACTCCACCACCTGCAAAACTATATATTTGCAGCACGTTTTCAAATGCTAACATCTTGTTTCCAAAACTGTTAAAAACACATTCAAAACAGAATGATGGCAAATGTTGTGCATTTCTACAGTAACCAGATTGAAACATATAGAAAATCTCAGCAGAATATTTAATCATTCCAAACACAGCTGACTGCAATTTCAGTTGAGAGCCTTTCCAGGTGTCCTGTTTTTAGTCTCGTTACCAAACAGACGGCTTTGGAATTATTTAGTTTGGAAACATGGATCAAGGAAGACAGGATGGTGGGGAAAGAAGAGTGGCAGGGAGAGGGAGAGCAAAAGCGCTGGTCTCTGATGAGATAAGGACCTCAATTATTGACCATGTTGTAAACCATGGTCTCTGATGAGATAAGGACCTCAATTATTGACCATGTTGTAAACCATGTTCTCTGATGAGATAAGGACCACGATTATTGACCATGTTGTAAACCATGGTCTCTGATGAGATAAGGACCACGATTATTGACCATGTTGTAAACCATGGTCTCTGATGAGATAAGGACCACAATTATTGTCTCTCTTTGAGAGGCCGGTTTAAGGGTGCAACCAAATCTGCAGCGTTGCAACAGTTTTTTTTTCTGGCAAAACAACAGGTGAGATGTGCATCCATCAATGATAATTTAACTACATATTACAGTACCCCATAGATAGATAGATAGGTACTTTATTGATAGAGGAGTTTTTCTCTGCGTGGAGATGGAAGGTTTATGACCACCATCCACAGGACCAGATGTCCTTACTGGATGCCATGAATGCAGGGTGTGGAGACACTTCTCCTGAAGACTGCCAGGGTTGGATTAGACATTCCAGAAGATACTTTCCAAGATGCATGGCCAGAGAAGACATAAGATGTGATGTTGATGAGAACTTGTGGCCAAATGGAGGAGAGAGGGAGAACTAGAACCCTCACAGTACTGTACAGTATGAGTGATTATACTATACATGTTGTTGATGTTTTTTTTTGTAATTATTATTTCACAAGTAAATTACAATATTCAAAGATATAGACAAAATTAAGTCTATTGAAGCAAATTGCTGCATTTCTGAATCATTCTTGTTACATATACTTTAGTACAGTCAATAAAGTGAAAAGGTGTTATTCTTATTCTATAATGAAATTCTGATTTATGTGAAAAGTCATTCAAACTTCAAAGAGAAAAGTTAATCATTTATGTAATGCTCCCTATTGTTAAGTGTTTTTTAGGTCAGTGTGTTATGAGTGACAATGTATGCTTTCTGAGTAAGAATTGTTGCCAGTGTTATGGTCGAACAAGCTTATTTTGAGACATGTACTGTATGAAGTGTTTGGTGGTTTGAGTGAGTTTTGGAGGTGAGATTAACTGTTTGGCCAAGATGCATGTTGGTAATGCAGACTGTGTGAAGAGTTTTGAAAAAGTGGCTTCAGTATTGACCGATGCTTGAAATAAACTGTAAATTGATTGGTTGATTTGAAAATTCTAAGAAGTGAGAAACACCTCAGTTGTTCCACACCTCAGCAAAGGAGGGAAATGTTGTGTTGGGTATTACTCACCCGCGTGCGGATACTTTTGGCGCGGTCGGCATAGCTCAGCGTGTTGCGAGACTCCTCGAAGGCCAGGGAGGCGGGGCTAATGTGGGCTATCATCACCGTGCGACTGTTGCCTCCCAACGAGTCCTGTCAATCAAACACATCAGAGCAGGAAGTGAATGAATGCAAGTGGAATGCAAAATAATTATTCTGAATGATGAAAAAAGACAGCAAAAAGTTTAATACTGTATTGCATTGTATTGTTTCGTATGGAGTGGTATGGTATGGTGTAGTATGGTGTAGTATGGTGTGGTGTGGTGTTGTGCGGTATGGTATGGTCATTCATGATGAATGTTGTGTGGTATGGTGTGGTGTGACATGGTGTGGTGTGGTGTGGTGTGGGGTGGTATGGTATGGTGTGGTATGTTATGGTTTGGTATGGGGTGGTGTTGTGTGGAATGGTGTGGTCATTCATGATGAATGTTGTATGGTATGGTCTAGTATGGTGTATTGTGGTGTGGTGTGGTGTGGTATGGTATGGTGTGGTGTTGTGTGGTATGGTGTGGTCATTCATGATGAATGTTGTGTGGTATGGTATGGTCTGGTATGTTGTGGTATGGTGTGATATGGTGTGGTATGGTGTGGTATGTTGTGGGGTGGTATGGTGTGGTGTGGTGTGGTAAGGTGTGGTGTGGTATGGTGTGGTGTGGTGTGGTATGGTATGGTGTGGAATGGTATGGTGTGGTGTGGTATGGGGTGGTATGGTATGGTATTGTGTGATGTGGTATGGTATGGTTTGAAATGGTTTTGTAGTGTAGTGTAGTGTAGTGTAGTGTAGTGTAGTGTAGTGTAGTGTATTGCAATATATTGTATTCATAAAGCACATGTGGCCAGTCAGGACAGTTTGTCTTAGACGGGTTACCGTACTGTACCTTCAGCAGGCGTGTCAGCTTGCTGTCCCTGTAGTTGACATATTTGTTACCATGTTTCTCACTCAGGGCGTTGATGCAGTTACCCAGAGCCAGGAGGGAGCGGTTGATGTGGGCCCCTTCTTTTAACCTCTGACCTCTGTTCTGTGTCTGGGAGAGAGAGAGGGAGCAGGTTTACTATCTGGCCTCATGTTCCAGAGCATACATTTTGCTGATCACCGACTGAGCAGACTGATCAACAATGAATAAAGAGTAGTTATTTAGGATGCAAGGTGATCTGTAGGTAAGTCAGTCTGTCTGCAATGTTGTCGATGTTGAACACATAGCCATTGTCTCAGTTTGCTGAGTTCCAGCCCAGGACAGATACTGCCGATGTTCACCAGCAGAAGGGGCTCTAACCTTCCTCTTCTTTCCTCTGCCTGCAGTTACATTGGAAGAGTCGCAAGTAAAACATCACGCAGCTTTTTATAACCGCTTATGAGTTACTATGGACGCTGTCAGTGTCGTAACACATCATACATGTATTATAATGCATTATAAAGGAGGTTATTACGTATGTACTTTATAGAAAGTGTTACCAGTCTTTTGGACCAAAACACAACTCACTGACAGAAAACATCCCTCCAAAAGAGTTAGTGGAAACCCCTCTGTTCTCCTATATCTACAGAGACTGGTGGCCTATAGGCTACGGTATACATCCATAGTAGAGCCTAGCTGGTTAACCTTTCTAAAGGTTTCCATGGTAAATAAGTGTTCTCTCCATCCAGGAATGATTGCATGTTTTTCTCATGGCAGTGTCCCAAATGGCACCGTATTCCCTGTACAGTACACTAGTTTTGACCAGAGCCCTATGTGAAATTTGGTGACATTTGGGACGCATACCATGGTGTATATGAGGTCTGGCTGGTTTAATATGGATGCTAATCTAACAACATTCCTCATGAATGACATGTCAATGTCTGTGTTGCTTAAGCACTTTGCCTTCAGTAGAATGACTACAGGGAACCACAGCAACTAATAGGAGAAGCAAACGGCTATTATGAAGCCTTCAGAGTTCACAGGAGAAATTCTAAGTATAGCAAAATGTGGTTACCTGTAGTCATTAATGTGAAAAGACCAAGGCAACATTGGATAACTTTAGTACAGCCTCTATGTTCCTCCAGGAACCAAGAGGAGAACTTTAGTACAAAACCTATGCTCCTACAGGAACCAAGATGATTAAGTGGTTAAGGTTCATAGTAAATACTGTTGTGTCATATACTGTGTCACAAACAGTCCCAACTAGTTCCCAAAAGACATTGGCTGTGTCCCAAATGGCATCTTATCTCCTATATAGTGCACTACATTTTGAACCATAGGTCAAAGAAGCCATTCTGTTGCCAGTATTGGCGTCACTCCAACGGTAATCTGTTCAACAAAAGTAACCAGCACCGTAAAACTGTGCTATAAATGTCACGGTAAAGTCACAGCACCATATCAACGATATCATCCATTTTTTAATTGTTTATAACCCTGACATAAAGAAGAGGCTGATAGAAGGTCAACTATAGGGACATTAAACCCTTCTTTCCCTCTGTGGTCTAGAATGTAAATGTATTGTTCTTCACACTGTGAAGGGCCTTTATTAAAGTGTCCTATAAACCCTAATCCCTACATAGTACACTACTTTTGATCAGGGCCCTATCACACACACACACACACACACACAGTGTTCTGCACCTGTGAGGCTCGTTCAGAGCCGGCGAGGTCGATCATGAAGAGGCGTGCGAAGCGGACCTCCTGAAGAAGGTCTCGACAGCGGCTCGTCTGCCTGACAGCCACCTGCAGCACGGCGTGGGACCGGGACGATGTCTGGTTGGCTGCCGTGGGCTCCTGGGTACGCTGCTTATTACCCTTCATCAGCAGCTCCATGATCTGGCAGGAACACAGTCATAAAGCTCTATGTAGCTCAATGTAGCTCTAATATGACATGCTCGTAGATGTGTTATGTAGGCTTCTTAATATTCAGTATACGTATTTAGATAATAATGTATGTATAGTTTGTATGAGTTTTATGTATAGTGTGTGATCAAATGAAATGTTATTTGTCATATGCGCTAAATCCAACTGGTGTAGACTTGACCGTGAAATGCATGCTTACGAGCGCTTTGATCTTGTAAAGCATGGAGTGTGTGGGGCCAGGCGTGACCTCTCACCTCTCGGGCATTGATAGTGCAGACCTCTGTGATGCCAGCCACCTGGATCTCTCCTTTGGAGTCCTCTCTCAGGTCCAGGAACCCAGAGGACGGGTTGAGAAGGTCCCGGATCATCTCGTTGTAGATCTGGGAACACAGGGAATGGGTCATTAGCTTCCAAATCACATCTCAGAAGCTTAACATCCAGGAATTCTTATATTCAAGGAATTCTTATATCCAAGGAATACCTTGTACAATAATATATTGTAGAATATCTTGTAAAATAATAGCTTGTAGAAGAATATATTGTAGAATCATATCTTGTAGAATAACATCTTGTAAAATAATATTGTGTAGAATATCTTGAAGTCAAACTTAAAGTCAATGGCATTTTGTAATTTCTATGTAATCAACGTTAATTTCTTCCAAACACAAGGACACTAACTGCCGCTCATTCTACTCTTTATATCTCTGGCGGACGTCTTTGGCTGATTGAGTGTTCTTTCCATTTTTGTTATTTTTAATAAAAGTTTTTTTTCCATTATGGTGATTGTTCTGGGAAAGAAAGTGGGAATTAATCAGACAAAAGAAGCCCACTGTTAAGCTAAACTTGCCAACAAAACGAACCACTTTCAAATACTGACAAAGCAGTGTAAATCAATCTGAATTCAAGAGATAGGGAGTCAATGTGATATGAGGTACAAGAATGGATGCTGTTGTAATCTGTTGAGGCGCTCTCAAACAGATGGAGATCCTTAGGTTCCAATATCAAGGGTTTTGCATATATACACTGTATATGGCTCTGTTTGTAGTTTGTAGCATAGCAATCAGTGTCAATACCCAACTAGTCCACACAGGCACGGACGGACCACTATCTTTTATCAGAACTTTATTATCCTATCACACGGCCACACAGATCATCTCTCAGCAAACAAGACTCAAGAAAACACTCTATAAACAAGCCCATCATTGTCTATTTTCCAGAAAACACAGCCACTATATATCTCAGTCAGTGGTTATATTGTTTAAGTCTTATCAGAAACGGTTAGAAGAGAACTGTCACGTTGCGGAGTAATGGGACGGTAAACGGAGCGCTGGTGAAGTGACATCCTTTTTATTCAGTGAAAAACACAAGGCACATAATAACAAAGGAGAGTAAAACAAACACACTGTTCCCAAACAATGATCCACACACAGGTGGATGTGTGGGGTGCCTAAATACAATACCCAATCAGAGACAACCCTGTACAGCTGTCTCTGATTGAGGACCATTAAACTCCCCTAGTTAGGGTGTGAGGGCTTGATTGTGGTCCTTCCACTCCCCCTGGTGGGAGTCAGAGGCCTAACCTCAATTAAACCCTCACAAGAACTCCTGCTTGTCATAGTTTGTAAACACTTTTATCTACATGACTATCACCCTGAACTGTTGAATAAAGAGAAACGCAGTCGTGGTTCTAAGTTAGTATTCTATATGGTGACCTTAGCTGAACTGAAAGCCTTGTGGGTCAGGTGAAAGTAGGCTGCTGGTGGCTGTGTTGGATGTGTGTTATTAGACATGTTTTCAGGGTATTCCTAAGAGAAACAAACGCAGACACAGGTTGCGTCCCAAAATAGCACCCTATTCCCTATATAGTGTACTACTTTTGAAATGTAGTGCACTATATAGGGAATAGGGTGCCACCTGCGATGCAGACAGAGACAGTATGTATTCTCACCTCCAGGTATGACATGGAGATGTTGTACTGCATGTCATTGCTGGTCTCCTCGATGGCTTTGAACAGGTCATTTAGAGTGTGTACGTAGATCCCTGGTTCTCTGTCAGTCCCCAACATAGTGTAGGTCTTCCCACAACCTACACACACACACACACACACACACACACAGTTTGCGTTGAAGATAATAAAAGTATCAATACCAAACAACTTGATCAGTGAACAGTATTGAAGAGGATTGCACAGCATTGAAGAGCATTGACAGCATTGAACAGCATTGAAGAGCATTTAACAGCATTGAAGAGCACTGAACAGTATTGTAGAGCATTGAACAGCATTGAACAGTATTGGACAGTATTGAACGGCATTGAACAGCATTGAAGAGCATTGGACAGCATTGAAGAGCATCAAATAGCATCGAAACAGCATCGAAGAGCATTGAAGAACATCGAACAGCATTGAAGATCATTGAAGAACATCGAACAGCATCGAAGAGCATTGAAGAACATCGAAACAGCATCGAAGAGCATTGAAGAACATCGAACATCATCGAAGAACATCGAAACAGCATCGAAGAGCATTGAAGAGCATTGAAGAACATCGAAACAGCATCGAAGAGCATTGAAGAGCATTGAACAGTGTCCATTTCAGTGTAATGACTATACTGTATTTTATGTACCCCTTTCTGCATAGATCAGCTAACTTAAAGGATAACTTAATTTTTTTTGAAAATGACATGTTATAGAAGGGTCCAGACACTTTTTTTTGTGATTTCATTTTTTTTTTAAAACTTACCCCAAACAGCAAATCACTTCCTCATTCTCGTTGGGAGAAACACCAAAATACTTCCTTTTAGAAACGACAAAGCTCCAACTATAATGATGCAGGTCTTTCGATGTTGTACACATGAAATTGTGTCATTCAGAACTTTATCCGCAACGTTATATTCCATTTTGTTGCGACTCGAGCGATACCTCTCTGTCCATTCTACAGGTAACTGCCAAGATAAAGGAAACACTTAAGTAAATGAGGGATACAAAGTATATTAAAAGCAGGTGCTTCCACACAGGACGTTCCAGACACTTGTAGAATCTATGGCAAGGTGCATTGAAGCTGTTCTAGCAGCTCTTGGTGGCCCAACGCCCTATTAAGACACTATTCTGTATGTTGGTGTTTCCTTTATTTTGTCAGTTACCTGTAGCAGCAGGCTACACAGAGAATGGATCAGCTGGATAGGGGAAATAACCTTGCGGATGCTGTTTGGTATGACACAATTTCATGTGTACAACATCTAAAGACCTGCATCACTATACTGAGAGCTTTGTTGTTTTTAAAAGGATGTATTTGGGTGTTTTTGGAGCCTGACATCACAAAAAAGGTGTCTGGTCCCTTCCATAACATTCCACGTACATAAAAAATGTATGTAGAAATTTGGTTGTAAAAAGAAAACTTTTCCTTTAAAGATGCACTATGCAAAAATAGCTGCGCCATTTCCTGGTTGATAAAATTGTAATAGTTCGCCTAATTTCAGTTTATGTGACAAAACAAGCCGTCATTGTGTAGAGAATCATCTAAACCGCAGTGAAATATGGAAATAAATATTCCATATTCTGCTGTTAGAAGCTGATGGAAAAAATGGAACGTAAAAGGCACAAGAACAAAACTTCAGAATGGGAAGCATAGAAATAGCACACATAACACAGATCTACCGCTTCTTAGACAGGAATGACAGATCTATAACTTTTATATGTGTGTCTGTCTGACCATCTGTCTGAGCCCTGCATCTCAGCAGTCTGGTGCCACCTATGACATAATTTCCTGTCTACCCATTAAAAGCTAAATGAGAGAAAGCACGCACCACCTCTTCCCAGTCCCCATGGTAACATATCAGACTAATTAGAATCTAGAACCACCACATTAATCCAACAGTGGAAAAGGAAGATACTACTATATGATTTATGAGTTTGATTATATCTCTGAAATGAGCTAAATACATAACAAGAGATAACTTGGATAAAAAAGCATGTAGTCAGGGTCATCAACCCCCATGCTGGTTATTTCCTAGGTAATGTTCTCCCCTGGTACCCATTGGGTGGTAGATCGAGGCTTAGTTCTTCCCTGGTGCCCAGTGGGTGGTAGATAGAGGCTTAGTTCTTCCCTGGTGCCCAGTGGGTGGTAGATAGAGGCTTAGTTCTTCCCTGGTGCCCAGTGGGTGGTAGATAGAGGCTTAGTTCTTCCCTGGTGCCCAGTGGGTGGTAGATAGAGGCGTAGTTCTTCCCTGGTGCCCAGTCGGTGGTAGATCGAATCTTAGTTCTCCACTGGTGCCCAGTGGGTGGGAGATAGAGGCTTAGTTCTCCCCTGGTGCCCAGTGGGTGGGAGATAGAGGCTTAGTTCTCCCCTGGTGCCCAGTGGGTGATAGATAGAGGCTTAGTTCAAATCAAATCAAATCGTATTGGTCACATACACGTGTTTAGCAGATTATACTGCGGGTGTAGCGAAATGCTTGTGTTTCTAGCTCCAGCAGTGCAGTAATATCTAACAAGAAATATCTAACAAATTCACAACAATACATACTAATCTAAAGTAAAGGAATGGAATTAAGAATATATACACTGGGGGCCGAAAGTTTGGAATATTACTCATTCAAGGGTTTTTCTTTATTTGCACTATTTTTAACATTGTAGAATAAAAGTAAAAATAGCCACCTTTGGCTATAAAATAACAACTTTGCCTTGATGACAGCTTTGCACACTCTTGGCGTTCTCTCAACCAGCTTCACCTGGAATGCGTTTCCATCAGTCTTGAAGGAGTTCCCACATATGCTGAGCACTTCTTGTCGCACTTTCCTTCACTGCGGTCCGACTCATCCCAAACCATCTAAATTTGGTTGAGGTTGGAACCAAAAATCGCAAATTTGGAGTCTAGACCAAAGGACAAATTTCCACTGGTCTAATGTATAGAATACAGTATATACATATGAGATGACTAAACATTATTAAAGTCACTAGTGTTCCGTTATTAAAGTGACCAGTGATTTCAGGGCAGCAGCCTCTAATGTGCTAGTGATGGCTATTTAACAGTCTGATGGCCTTGAGATAGAATCTGTTTTTCAGTCTCTCTGTCCCAGCTTTGATGTACCTGTACTGACCTCACCTTCTGGATGATAGCGGGGTGAACAGGCAGTGGCTCGGGTGGTTGTTGTCCTTAATGATCTTTTTGGCCTTCCTGTGACATTGGGTGCTGTAAGTGTCCTGGAGGGCAGGTAGTTTGCCCCAAGTGATGCATTGGGCAGACCGCACCACCCTCTGGAGAGCCTTGCGGTTGCGGGCGGTGCAGTTGCCGTACCAGGCGGTGATACAGCCCGACAGGATGCTCTCAATTGTGCATTGGGAAAAGTTTGTGTGGGTTTTAAGTGCCAAGCCAAATTTCTTCAGCCTCCTGAGGTTGAAGAAGCGCTGTTGCTCCTTCTTCACCACACTGTCTGTGTGGGTGGACCATTTCATTTTGTCAGTGATGTGTACGCCAAGGAATTTAAAGATTTTTACCTTCTCCACTGCGGTCCCATCGATGTGGATGGGAGGGTGCTCCCTCTGCTGTTTCCTGTTGTCCACAATCAGCTCATTTGTTTTGTTGACGTTGAGTGAGAGGTTATTTTCCTGGCACAACACTCCCAGGGCCCACACCTCCTCCCTGTAGGCTGTCTCGTCATTGTTGGTAATCAGGCCTACTACTGTTGTGTCGTCTGCAAACTTGATGATTCAGTTGAAGGTGAGCAGCAGTCATGGGTGAACAGGGAGTACAGGAGGAGGCTGAGCACACACCCTTGTGGGGACCCAGTGTTGAGGATCAGCAAAGTGGAGGTGTTGTTTTCTACCTTCACCACCTGGTCCAGGACCCAGTTGCACAGGGCAGGGTTAAGACTCAGGTCCTCAAGCTTAATGATGAGCTTGGAGGGATTCTGAGCTATAGTCAATGGGCAGCATTATTACATAGGTATTCCTCTTGTCCAGATGTGATAGGGCAGTGTGCAGATGCACGTACTCAGACAGTATATCCCGAGAGAGACGTGTTTCCATGAAACGGAGTATGTTACGATCCCTGATGTATCTCTGGAAGGAAGTCCTCACCCTGAGCTCATCAACTTTATTATCCAGAGACTGAACATTAGCGAATAATATACTCAGAAGTGGTGGGTGGTGTGCGCGCCTCCTGAGTTGGACTAGAAGACCACTCCGAATACCTCTTCTCCGCCGGTGATGTTTTGGGTTGGCCTCTGGAATCAGTTCAATTGCCCTGGGGGGTACGAACAAAGGATCCGATTTGGGATAGTCGAGCCGTATTCTTGGTTGTAATGCTGGTAATGCTGGTGAGTTTCCGCCGCTCTGATATCCAAAAGTTATTCCCGGCTGTATGTAATAACACTCTCCTGGTGCACAGTGGCTAATATACCAGCTAAGGGCTGTTCTTATGCATGACGCAACGCGGAGTGCCAGGACACAGCCCTTAGCCGTGGTATATTGGTCATATACCACAAACCCCTGAGGTTCCTTATTGCTATTATAAACTGGTTACCAACGTAATTAGAACAGTAAAAATAAATGTTTTGTCATACCAGTGGTATACAGTGGGGTATTTGATACACTGCCGATTTTGCAGGTTTTCCCACTTACAAAACATGTAGAAGTCTGTAATTTTTATCATAGGTACTCTTCAACTGTGAGTGACGGAATCTAAAACAAAAATCCAGAAAATCACATTGTATGATTTTTAAGTAATTAATTTGCATTTTATTGCATGACATAAGTATTTGATACATCAGAAAAGCAGAACTTAATATTTGGTACAGAAACCTTTGTTTGCAATTACAGAGATCATACGTTTCCTCTAGTTCTTGACCAGGTTTGCACACACTGCAGCAGGGATTTTGGCCCACTCCTCCATACAGACCTTCTCCAGATCCTTCAGGTTTCGGGGCTGTCGCTTTGCAATACAGACTTTTTAGCTCCCTCCAAAGATTTTCTATTGGGTTCAGGTCTGGAGACTGGCTAGGCCACTCCAGGACCTTGAGATGCTTCTTACGGAGCCACTCCTTAGTTGCCCTGGCTGTGTGTTTCGGGTCGTTGTCATGCTGGAAGACCCAGCCACGACCCATCTTCAATGCTCTTACTGAGGGAAGGAGGTTGTTGGCCAAGATCTCGCGATACATGGCCCCATCCATCCTCCCCTCAATATGGTGCAGTTGTCCTGTCCCCTTTGCAGAAAAGCATCCCCAAAGAATGATGTTTCCACCTCCATGCTTCACGGTTGGGATGGTGTTCTTGGGGTTGTACTCATCCTTCTTCTTCCTCCAAACACGGCGAGTGGAGTTTAGACCAAAAAGCTCTATTTTTGTCTCATCAGACCACATGACCTTCTCCCATTCCTCCTCTGGTTCATCCAGATGGTCATTGGCAAACTTCAGACGGGCCTGGACATGCGCTGGCTTGAGCAAGGGGACCTTGCGTGCGCTGCAGGATTTTAATCCATGACGGCGTAGTGTGTTACTAATGGTTTTCTTTGAGACTGTGGTCCCAGCTCTCTTCAGGTCATTGACCAGGTCCTGCCGTGTAGTTCTGGGCTGTTCCCTCACCTTCCTCATGATCATTGATGCCCCACGAGGTGAGATCTTGCATGGTGCCCCAGACCGAGGGAGATTGACCGTCATCTTGAACTTCTTCCATTTTCTAATAATTGCGCCAACAGATGTTGCCTTCTCACCAAGCTGCTTGCCTATTGTCCTGTAGCCCATACCAGCCTTGTGCAGGTCTACAATTTTATCCCTGATGTCCTTACACAGCTCTCTGGTCTTGGCCATTGTGGAGAGGTTGGAGTCTGTTTGATTGAGTGTGTGGACAGGTGTCTTTTATACAGGTAACGAGTTCAAACAGGTGCAGTTAATACAGGTAATGAGTGGAGAACAGGAGGGCTTCTTAAAGAAAAACTAACAGGTCTGTGAGAGCCGGAATTCTTACTGGTTGGTAGGTGATCAAATACTTATGTCATGCAATAAAATGCAAATTAATTATTTAAAAATCATACAATGTGATTTTCTGGATTTTTGTTTTAGATTCCGTCTCTCACAGTTGACGAGTACCTATGATAAAAATTACAGACCTCTACATGCTTTGTAAGTAGGAAAACCTGCAAAATCGGCAGTGTATCAAATACTTGTTCTCCCCACTGTAGGGTTTGATATACCACGGCTATCAGCCAATCAGCATTCAGTGCTTGAACCACCCAGTTTATAAAGAGGCTTCCACCAGCTCTGAGGACAACACAA